>OZ012663.1:27008318-27577318 GCA_963942545.1 Oxycera nigricornis | reverse complement strand
CCTCTAGGTTTTTGAAAAATACTTCCGGAATCAATGCGTTCTCATCTTTGTTTTGATATACGAGCGTTTGTATTCTGTTTTTAAAGCTACTCTTTATGCTTTGAAAATTCTCATCAACAGAATGATAAATATTCTTTTTGTGTGTGTTTGTTCGGATGTGGCGGTTCCACTCTGTTGTTTTGACAATAACCAGACACACATCACAAATTTTAAGGGGCGTTTGGTTGTGTGTTGACGCTCCTGCTAGGTTGTGATTCTTATATGGGCTTGTATTTTCTATTTTAAAGGGGTTGTTTGTAATAGCTACAAAAAAAAATACTCCTTCGCTACTCACCGTGCGTATGTTGTATGTGCCTCTTCAGAGCACCAGAAGACGGAAAGTCTTTTTCACAGAATTCGCACAAAAAACCTTTCATTTTTCACAAAAAATTGAAAACACCTTTCGCTATTAAAGTTTGGAAAAAAACTATGGCTATTGTAGTTTTCGGTTCGCCTTATAAACAAAATCATAAACCACAATTATTCAACTTTAATTGGAATTTTTCCGCTTTTTTTTTAAACTTGTAACCACATCCTCCTTTTGACTGAAAATAGATAAGCAAAAACTGATGACGTAATAATTTTTTGGTATAACGGTTTTTATTTTCGTTTCAAAATGTACGCAAAACTTCGTTATCTAAAAATTTTCTTAAAAACCACAAACTTGCCTCTTATCAACGTTATTTCATTTGATTTCTTCAAAGCGTATATCAAATTCAAATAAAAACCACATCCTCCTTGGGTAGAAACGGATGTCTCTTATCAGCGCTATTTCCTCTAAGAACCACAATACTGAAAACTTACATCCGGCTGTAATTCGCTGTTGGGAAATTTGATATGGAACGCCACAACCGATTTTTAGTGTCTCCGAATAAGTGAAAGCGTCTTGCCGTGAAATTTGCAGGGTCGTCGGTGTAAAGTGGGATCGCGGGGGCGCAATTTTGCGTGTGGCAACACCGTTGTGGGTGAGATCGTGTGTGTGTGTGTGTGAGAGAGAGAGAGAGGGGAAGAAAGGGTTAATGCCGTCATCGGCTTGGTTGCGGTTGATGACGTAATAGGCTTGCGGTTTTGTGGGCGCGGCCTTGACAGTTCACTTCCGGTAGTGATGACGTCAGCATAAATCAATAAATCGATAATTTTTATTGATTGCACAAAAAAGGTCCTTTTGACAGTTCACTTCCGGTGGTGATGACGTCATCGGATTTTGACAGTTCACTTCCGGTTGGGGTATCGGATTTTGACAGTTCACTTCCGGTTGGGGTATCGGATTTTGACAGTTCACTTCCGGTTGGGGTATCGGATTTTGACAGTTCACTTCCGGTTGGGGTATCGGATTTTGACAGTTCACTTCCGGTTGGGGTATCGGATTTTGACAGTTCACTTCCGGTTGGGGTATCGGATTTTGACAGTTCACTTCCGGTGGTGATGACGTCATCGGATTTTGACAGTTCACTTCCGCTCTAGAATCGGCATATAACCACTACTATAGTTAACTGGAAAGCACGAGCACTGATTTATGTCTGCATCAAGCATTCAGAGAAAACGGGCAAAGCAAGACAAAAAATAGAGGTAGGGTCTGGAGGGCAATAAAATAAAAGTACGCATTTTTCAGATCTTCCTGTGAGAGTAGATCGGCTTAATAAGCTACGTAAATTATTATCAAAAATGAATTCTGCAAAAAGTCTAGTCACAGAATGGCAATCAAGACGGTTGCCACCGAGGGAAAATCAGCTAACGATACGTATAGTCAAACTGAAGCTGGAAAGCGCTATTCAGAAAGCTAATGTATCATGAGATATATTATTACCATTTTCGGCAACAATCCAAACGGCATCGTCGAAGCAGCCTCCTTAAAAAAATTAAGCTCAAATTATGGATATATTTTATATTTTTTGCAGTTTCCCAATAAAGTAATGCCGAAACGTAACTAAATTATATTTCTCGAAGTTTAGTCAACTATCAGCTACACGTGCCGCAGTGCTTGTTTTATAGTACACACCTTTAAAGAAAAGGAACAGGGGCAATGATTTATCATATGATCTGAAGATTTAAAGCTTTATCACGCATGTATCGAAAAATTACTTAAATGTTTTACGATATAAGATTTTTTTTAATATAGAAAAATTAAAATTAAACATCTTGAAAGACGCGCAGAAAAAAACTGATAAGTTGCAAAACCAGAACAAAATGAGCTGGACGTGTAAAATATTTTTCTGTTTTCCCCCCAGACATTAATTGTTTTATATTTATATTTATATTGTGGTTTAAAATTTAGTTTTGTTAAAGACAAATTAATTTTAATTTAAAAATAAAGGGAAAAAATTGTGGAATTGACATTCGTTCAAAAATGAGTAGATTTTTCAAAAAAATGACTTTTGATCTAAAGTAAAAAATATTTATTGAAATCCCCGACCCCGAAACCACGCTTCCCAATTTGATTTATTATGATGGTACCAGCCAAATCTGGAAATAAAATAATCTCCATTAAAGTGCAAAAATAGTGTTAGCAAAGTTGCGAACCAAAAAGCACACTGGTAGGCGAAGTTGTCGACTAGACAAGGAGGTTCAAACCCAAATTAAAAATGACTAATATTTATTGAAATATTTTTAAATTTTTATGATTCAATGCCGGCTTCCCACGGCACATGATTTTTTGGACCGCACCGCACCGCGCCAATTTGTATAGGCAAGCTTGCGCTCCCTTTTGAAGTTTGCGACTGGTGTGGATAGACCACGATAGCACACGTCACTACTTGGCATACCCATTCGAACCTCTCTGATTTCACACATAGGTAGCCGCCATATTGAATGTGTGTGTGTGTGCTTAAAATTTCTACTGAATTGATCAATAATTTTTTGAGTTACTTACAAACTAATTTTGAAAAAGTCATTTCGAAGAATACAAAACGTTAAATCGTCCGGTGGCAAGAAAAGTGACTTCATGCTTTGCTGATTGGCTGCCTTCTAAACTTTTCAAAGTTTCTCGATAAAGTTTGAATCACATGTTCTCAGTAAGTCGCACAAACAATTTATGAAGAATTTTTTTTAATTCCATTTAGGCTGACGTCCTTCAATTCTAGATATTCTAATTCTGTATAAAGCATTTCCCGAGTGAGTTGAACTTTATCTCATATAAAAAATTAATTTCTTAAAGTAAACAAAAATTGTTCTTAAATGAAAAAAACCTTTCCTCAAATGAAAAAACCCCTTTATCTCAATTAGGTAAAGGTTATACAGCGTGATTCTACCGACGTCTGCCAACGGAAAGTATCATTCATCCTGAGTAAAATATTGATGCAATAAAGTCTACCCGGTATAAATCAAGCTATTGCTTTATATTCGTTGACAGACTTCATCAGAATCGCCCTGTATGCTTTGTATATGTGTTGAAAAAGGATGTTGTCATTCGAGAAAAGGTTTAACTATTTTGGGAAATGTTTTTTTTTCATTTGAAAAAAGTTTAACTTATTTGGGAAAAACTTTATTTGCGATAAAGTTGAATTCAATCGAGAAATGCTATGTATGACAAAAATCCTGAAGAAACATACAACACACATTGCTTCTCAATTGTTGGCAAACTTGACTGTTTACACTTATGTTTATGTGTGTGTGAGAGTGTGTTTTGTTATAAATAAATAGCCAACTAATCAAAAAGATTTCAATATTTAATTTTTAAAACATGTTTAAGGGATTTATCGTGATATTTTTTTTGTTGATGAAGTTCTTAAGCCTGGCAACCGTTTACATTGTTTTAAACATAAATTTTCAAAGAACCTCGCTAAATTTATGAAGTCACTACACAAACACACACACATTCTTAAATGTTTCAAGCATCAAATTATGTTTGTAACAATATACCACCAGCTATTGTTTTTATCTTTTCAGAAAATTTAGAAGCAGCACTACTTTAACACTATCTTAAGATTTATTAGCCAGTAATCATTGTAGTACATCAGGTGACCTAGCAACACTCATATATCTGCCTCTTATCAGGCACAGGTAGCAATCTAATTTATAATTACGATGCACTTCAACTACATTATACTCAAATTGCCAACACCTACCGCACTTTATTTTCGTATTGCCCATTTTCGGGTGATTCGCTACCTATCCGATATAATAATTGAACAATAATTTGTATAATTTCCACTTGTTGGGCATGTAATCTTCATTTGTTCGATTCTGTCTCACGTGGTGGTGGTGGCACAATTACCTTCAGCGTCGGTCACATGGTTAATCTTTTTTATCTGAATGCCAAATCACATGACATCTTATTTCATAAACGGTGGTCGTAACCTTCAGAAGCTTGTCATGAACGGTCGCTTTAAATTATCATCGTTTCAGCTGGGGCAGGAGCAGCCAACAGAAGGCAGAAACAGCATGAGCCAAATTGTCTGGTTTGGGGGTAGTACAGCACTAATCAACAGAATTGGATAGAATTTTTCGCTATCAAGTGACGATGAAAGTTTCAAGAAAATGCTGTGCGTTGACTCTAAGCAGAGTCAAAAGACTAACCGATTTACATAAACTAAGGTAGATGACTGTTTTCAAGCTTCCGGCATTAATGACTCACATATGCTTGTGGTGATACTCGATTTTATGGTATTTTCGGTCTTACTGGACGTTGTTGGTATCCCGAGCTCATGTGTCTACCAGATAGTAATTGCCTCCACTTCAAGTCATGTGCTAAACTGAATGATGTGTGATGAATGTATTTGAACCTATGACTATTATCTATCGCATTTTTCTCAACATTATTATATTTGTTTCATTCTGATGATAAGATGATCATTATAACTTATTATTATGAAATTTATGTCAACTTACGAAAATATAAAATTCATTTTTTAAGCTCTGAATCATTTGAAATGCTTTCAAAATCACGTGCTCCCGTTTGGCTCTTATGACGAACAACCAAGAGAAAATTTTGGTATTTTTATTTTTGACGACACATTTAAAAAAATGTTTGTCTCTGCTTTAAAAATAATTTTGCTTCTACGATAATTTATTTTCATATGTTACACTGACATTTGAAATGTTAAAAGAGAAATAAATAAATAGCCACGCTATGATGTTCTACGACTAAATGTTTAATTTTCGATGATAGCAGCTATATTATCTTTTTTTAAAAAATCGACACACGAATTCGATTAATGTTCAAATTTTAGAGAATTTCTGTTGAGGTGGTGATGGATTTTCAACATTGTCGATTCTAAAATTTTCATTTAGTGACGCAAATCAAGCACATAAAGATATTAATTTCATTTCCAAAAATTAGATCGGTAACAATTATTTCTAGCTCACGGGAAAATATTCATGCGCTTTAGTAGTTCAAAGTATTTAAATGTGGCCAGTAGAAAGGGTGAAATTGAAATCGACCTTTGATTTACTGGCCGAGAAACTAAGCATTACGCAGAACTATTATGTAAGTCTAAAATTGTTTGAAGGAACTTATTTATTCGCAGCATCTAAATCCTTAATAGACTTGATTATTACAAAGTTAGACTATATGCAGAGTTAAGAAACACGTAGGACTTCATCTTTTTCAAAACATAATTGTTCTTGCACCAAAATTTTTTATGTTAAAATAGAAACCATGCATACGAGCGAGAGTCAAATATAAACCGGACTTTTGTCTTTATGAGTCTCCAACTCTGCCGAGCGGTCTGGTTGAGTGGGGGGAGGGTCTTAAGTTGGTTTGTTAAGAGTGGGGATAGCGGCCTGCCGGGCTGCTCATTCTTCCAGTTGATTAGTGGCAATCATGAGTGAGCAAGTGGTTCCTTTATCCATTGAGCAACGTACTATATTATTATTAAATTTTTAACAAATGAAGACGTTTCACCATCGAATATTTTGGCTAGGTTGAAGGTGCAGTTTGGTGACAATACGCTTTCACGCACACAAGTGTTTGATTGGGCTAGAAAATTTAAAAATGTACGAGAAAGTGTAGAAAATGAAACTCACGATCGACGCCCAAGATCAAGTGTAACTGATGACAATATTCGAGCGGCTCAACATCTAATCGAGGGTGAACGCTGATTCACTATTGATGAAATCGCTTCAGAAGTGGGTATTAGCCATGGTTGTGCTTATTCCGTCATCACAAATCATCTTGGCTTCCGAAAAGTCTGCGCCAGGTGAGTCCCAAGGTTAATGACCGAAAATCAAAAAGCGGAAAGGCTGAAAATTTCTGAGCGACTTTTAAATCGATTTCACCATGAAGGAGATAGTTTTTTGAGACGAATTGTCACGTGTGATGAGACTTGGGTGCACCATTACACCCCCGAATTAAAAATGGCTAGCAAGGAATGGCGACGGAAAGACGAAGATTGTCCAGTGAAAGCCAAAACGCGCCTCTCAGCCGGAAAAGTCCTCGCAACTGTATTTTTTGATTACAAAGGCGTTTTATTGATCGATTTCCTGCACGACCAACATACAATAAATGCTGGCTACCACTGTCAGCTGCTAGAGTCAGCAAAAGCCGCCTACAGAAACAAAAGAAGGAAAAATCCCATCAGAGAGGTCATTCTCCTCCATGACAATGCCCGACCTTACACAGCTGCATTGACAAAGGATAAATTAATTGAGCTACATTGCGAGACCCTGGAGCACCCTCCCTATAGCTCAGACTTGTCCCCATCCGACTATTTTTTGTTTGGTCCCATGAAGGAAGCTTTGGGAGGCGAAAAATTTTTAAGCGAATGTAGAAGTTGAGGCGCGCGTGCGCAACTGGTTGACAACTCGACCTCAAACTTTCTATGAACAAGGAATTTTTATGCTGCCAAAACGTTGGGGAAATTGTGTAGAACGTGCAGTAGACTATGTAGAAAAATTATTAAAGTCTTATTTGAATATTATTATTGTTAATAAATGTGTATAAAAAAGTCCGGTTTATATTTGACTCACCCTCGTAAATAGTGAAGAATTTTTCATATATTGTACATGAAGAGCATATAGCGCTTTTGTTATATTCTGCAAAATGTTCAACGGAGTAAAAATCTCAATGTATTCTGTTCTGTTTGTAGAAGACGGATATACAACTTAGTACTGGGATCGGAATGATGTTTGGCATATCGGTTGTAGACGATTAGGATGTTCACCTCCTAGCGCATTTGCCATCCAATTCCAAGAAATTAGCTATTAAAGTTTTGAGCATTGCCTTTGATCTATGAAGATTTATTTCATCCAATCAGAGCCATGCAGCATAGAGAGTAGCGCAGGCGTCTCTCGAGATGATTACATGGAGTTCAATGTTGATTTTTTGAATTTTAATTTTTTTGTATTGACAATTTCCTCGCCCATTTACATTTGAAGGGCTACCGATCAAAACCAGCTAAGTGACATTTTTCCTGACAATTTCAGATTTTTTTAAAAAATTATATCTCATTTATATGTTTTGGAACACCTTTTTCATTATTTTCAGACCATTTCACTTCCTCTTCTGGCTACAACTTATTCAAATATAATATTTCAAACAGAATACAACAAATTCTCTTGATGTTTCAGTATGTAGTTATGTCCTATGAATGTTTTCATTTGAAATCTGTCTATTTAGATGCCAAGAAGTTTTATGAAAAATTTCACCTAGTCGGTTTTTGGTATAATTATTTCGATTTTCTTTAATCACTATCGATAATCAGTTCCAAAAACTTCCTTGTATTTAAAATAGATCAAATTTAAATCAGCATTTACGATAATGCTCCAAAAAACATATTTTGCAAATGGCAAAAAAATTACTTTCAAGTCTCTTTAGTGAATGTTTGTTTTTTTTTCTTTTCCTTGTTGATAAACTTGTTTACATATTTTAAATGATATGATTTGATGTAGTAAACATACGTAAAGAGTAAATTACATTCAACAACAATCTACCAAGGTTTCAAGGAAGTGTTTAATACAAAAACAAAGTGTATTGCCAACAACTTGTAAATATGTACTTAATGTTTGTTGCATTGGCCATAAAAAAAGAACAGTACCACGCTGTTATCGTTTTTGTGCGTAAAGTTATGTTGAGTTATTTAGTATGCAATTTTTATGTTTCATTGTTCAGATTTTTATCTAAATGCAACAATGAAATGAAGGTCGGACTGTTATCTAAAGTAAAGACAGTCATGGGAAACAAACGAAATGCCTATAATATCCACGTGAATAATGAAATGGGGAAACTCTTAAATCCTGTTTTAGTGGAATGAATTATTAGAATTGTTGAATTTCTGTAATGCTATGCAAAAGTTATGTATTACTACATCGGATTCGAATAAAATGAAATATATTTTGGCTGTAATAAAAATTTTTGATGAATTAATTCTCATTTGAGCTTCAAGATAATCGTTATATCATGTACTTCAAAAAAATATTCGTCAACATGATAATTCTTTAAATTTACGGTAGGGTTATTTGTTGTGAACAGCAAGATTTCCATAGCTTACGATTTTGGCGTCTTTCGTTCTGCGAATTAAACACCACTACAAGCCGTACTCTTCCTACGGCGCGTTGACATGAGCTGGCGGGACACGTGATGTTACGCGCCATGGGAAGCCGGCTTTATTGCTTGGATATTTGGAAATATGTATTTTTTTTCTGATGTACTCGAGCTGTTCAATCTATCCATAGGAAAACCATCGGAACCTTTCAGATTTTGTTCAGACGAGCATATAATTTTTTACACACATTTTCTAGATATTTTATTTAATGAAATTAAAAAAATCAATTGATCCAAAAGCGAAATCCTAGCTTGTAAAGGTTCACTTTAAAGCAAACAGAGATACTTTAAGTGTTTTTTGGCCATAAGAGATAGTTTTCGGTATGATTTTTCTCTGGGTTCTTAAGAAGTAGCTTCTTCTTAACAATTTCATTAAAACATTTGTAAATTTATGTTGATAAGATCATGTATAACTTACAAGAGTTTTCGAACAGACGGATTGGTGCCATAAGCAACAACTTAAGGGGGCTATATGCTTTATACACCCAAAAAACTGACCTATTTTTAAGAATATATTACAAAGACCCTTGGAGTAGATATGAATATACTTTTTTGGGTTCAATTAATAAATTGTCAAAGCGTACTAAATTTTTTATTGAATTATTATTATTATTTTACACAAAATGGCGGCATTCTCTTAGCCATATAGAAAAAAATGCCTATTAAACGATGCAAATGATCCTGAAGCGAGGTCAGAAACCAAAAATTCAAAAGAGATTTTATTTGAAAAGCTAGTGGCTATCGTTTCAACCAAAACTATTAAGTTATAAACAATAATATCAAAATGGCGGCCAGTTAAAAAAATTTTTTTGAAATTCGATTTTTTTGGAATTTTTGTGTTTTGTGCAGTGTTCTACTGCTTCCTAAAACCCATAAAAAAATTAACCGATCATTCCAATATATAAAATAAATTTAATTTTGTACAAAATGATTGTAGTTTAATTAATAATCTAAAAATCAAAAATACAAGTAAACAATTTTAAAAAAAAATTGCAGACAATAGTTGCCTAGTATCCTATCAAAAAAAATTCTGTCAAGTATCGCGGGAAAAATAATAAATTGTTTTGTACTTCAAATGGTAATAGCGAAGATATAGAACAAGGTTTTTTTTAATTTTTTTTTTTGAAAAAATGAGCTCATATTTTTACCAAAATTTTGAATCGAAAAATCTTACGTTATATTGTCATTCTACATCAGATTTTTTCCATTTTAGAAACGATGTGTGACAGGAAAAAATCTACCATCGCCAAGAATAGGGTCCTACTTGACAGCTAACATATATATGATATGTTTTAATTTTTTTCATTCATTTTTTGATTGGTAAAAATACTACAATGTTTTTGTGTAAAATCAAAATTATTTGAAACTAGCTCAATAGCTACATCGATATTTTGTAACATTTTTATACCCATTTGTCCGGTGGGGGGGGGGGGGGAAGAAAGGTGGTGTACCTCTATTATTACAATAAATTCTGTTTTAATTTCATACAAGTCAAATTAAAATCAGTGAAATCAGAAGAGTGACAATGTTATTTGAAATGAGATGTTAAAATTAAAACTATTGCATTATAAAAAACTTGTTGGTACTAAATCAGTTTAGACTGTATTTATGTATACGTAATTTAATATAAAGGCATATAGTGCGAAAAAAATTGAAATTTATGAGTGGTTTCAGGTCCTATCTCTGTTGGCCTCCCGAGAACCAGATTTGTACGATGTGCCTACCCGATAGTATGATAGGAATGGTGTATTTAGTTGTACCAATGGTACATAATGGAATTATTCACGTATCCTTGGATACTCTTGTCCTATATACATATATTTTCCTTACAGAGCATTGCTTAGCACAAAGCTAAGCGCACTGATTCGACGATTTTATCAGCAAAATACAATAGTGATCACATGCCCAGAAGTAACTGTATCATTCATTAATCTCATTCAATTAGAGTGCTTTGCTCATATGACCTTTGGGAGCACGATGGTGTGTATGGCTAGGAAAAGATTTTCTCAATACTGCGCCCATGTGATACATCTTAGAGCATGAACTTCGGGAAGCTTGAAATTATGCTAGGCGGCGCAGATAGGCGCTGAATGGTTGCGCAGCTTAAGAAAATGCTACAGCACAGGCAGACTCACTTGCGCGCTTTCCCCGAGCAACGACGAAGATGTCGGTGACGACGGGCACGGTGGTCACGAGAGCAAATATTAATCCGAGTCATGTGATGATAATTAACACATTCTTTTTCAAGCATCCACAAAATTTCCTTCCATGTGTGTACGGATACCACGTAACGTGCGTTTTCTCATCACATTCGACGCAAATCATGCAACAACAAAAAAATTGGCAATTTAAGGGGGACCGGTGAATTAGTAACAATTATATTGATAATTATACATTTAATATTTAGATTACTTTCATTTAAATAGCATTTAAAAAGTATTGAAATGCTCACCTTTTATAGGGGGGATGATTGGAGGTGAAGCCCTTTTGTGCTTTCAACGAGAATATCTTGTTGAACAATGCCATTGCGGCGGCCAATCATTCAATTTGCACAAAACTCGAGGGGATTTCACGATGAAAACTAATTTGTTTTCGACGATGCTTGATTCGCGAATCCGCCACACGTTTTCTCGTTTATTTATATCCAACTTTTTTCGATTTAAAACATTTCGCGTACTATTTTCGACGATCGACGCAAGATTCACTGATGATGATGATGATGGCAACAATAATAAAGCGACATTTCTACACGTTTCAGCATTATGTTGTCGATGTCGATAACAAGGCATTCTCTTCCTCACGGCAGGCAAATGATTCGAAACGTTTAGCTCAATCACTCCGAATTTCTTCACACATTTTCATTTTTAAGCTTTTCAAGATATTTTAAAACCGTACTACAGTTGAGAATCACTTACACATCCTAGTTTAGTTCAGAAGCAGAATATTTAACTGAACCACTAGCAATCGTCTGTATTCGGTATTTGGAACAGATTTATCTAAGGATAATAAGAAATCCCTTTGGCACAATTCGCAGTCCGACCATTTTTTCGCAACTTCAGCACAGGAGGTTTGAAGTCAGGTGCGCGTGCCACCAACTACGTGATCCATCCACATTGCTTAAACACTCGTCCTCGTCGTAACGAGACGCCGCACTGAACAGAATAGAATCGAAAACCGCGATTTTGATAGAACTTGGGACCCGCCACGCCACGCCACGCCACAGTGCCTGCTGCGATTTATACACCCGCCGATTCCGGCAAACTCGTATGCACATTCAGTGTTAACTTTATTTTTATCACATACGTATATATAACGAAGTGAACGATCGGCCGCGGCTTTGGTGTACGCCAACGCGAAAGTTTAGATACAACACTTATCTCACTGAGCACTCTCATATTCTCAGTACAACCAACATCATACGTGAGTGCAACCGCAAGCGTGTGTGGTTGGAAATGTTCGCGATAAAGCTCGCGTAAATGTATTCGATGTAAACAATTTATTTATCAACACAACGACCGCTTAATTACTTATGGATAGTTAGATAAAATGAAAATTAAATGAAGCACGGTGTGATTTGTCTTCTGATTTTTTCCTCGCTTTCCCATTAATTAAATTGTCACCGAATGACTTCGAGATTGATAGCTGGCACTTGAAGAAATTTTGTGGTGCAGATGTGTAATAAATGATGTACGATATAATTCTGAAAGTAGAAATCAGAAAATATACTTGAAAAGAGAATGTCCTTGGTATAATTTAGTATTCATTCAACAACGTTTATTTCAATTTTAAAACATTTTTTTCTGTTTAACTTAATAGTTTAACAGAAAAAATATTTTAAAATTTTCACCCAAATCTTACAAAATCCACAAAGTAACAAATTTATAAGTCAATTACAAAACTACAATTGAACGATTAATTTTTTTATTTTTTATTTATATAAGGTACTTGATACAAATAAGGCCTAGGCTCCCATTATCGGCTAGATAGGATGAACGTCACCCTGATTTATTGCTTTTCGCCGAGTTGGCTATGAGACACGAAGAGGACGCAGGATTGATTCTAGGAACAACGGATGATTCTACCGTCAACTATGATATTGCTTCGATGACAACAGTTTTTAATAATCCATCCGTTCAACAATAAGTTTTTAGTATAATTTACAAATCTAAATGATCGAACACTGATTTCTAAAAATAAATATATTTCTAGTTGAACATTTGCTGATTTACCTTAAACTAATTACATCAATAATTATTCAAGAAAACAATTCCGCCCGGGAATCGAACACACGAACTCAGGATCGCGAGCTAGTCACGCTGCTTCCTACACAACACCGCTTCTGTCGGATGCAAAAACTTACTAATCCATAAGCGACGATAACAACTTTAGAGGCGTTTTCCTCAAAAGCAGAGTGGGGGGGGGGGGGTTGTGATCCAATATTTTAAGGATCGAACGTCAAGAATACGTCTTCTACTTATGTGCTGAATTTCATCCAGATCTGAGAGAACGATGCCGTACCTTCTCCTTGTGAGACAGCGACATCATTTTGGCTGTGAGGTCAAAATCAGCTCTTATCTGGGTTTTTAACTTCCCAGTATATGGGAAGTTCTTGTAATCGACTCGAAAATCGAAATTGGAATTTTCAACATATCTTTACGTTTTGAGGTCTTACGAGTATATTTTAAGAGTTTTTAGAAAGAAGTATGTATGTGTGTGTGTGTATGTACGTACGTACGTCCGTACGTACGTGTTTGCGTTCGTGGACAGTTTTTTCAAAGAGCGTAACTCACGTAAACAAAGTCGTATCGACTTCGTTAAGGTGCCAATCGAAGCGTCTTTGGAACCTTAAGAGCTGATTAGTTTTTGGGAAACTTCGGTCGGGGGGGGGGTGGTTTGCTGTTTTGCCCGTTTGAAGGTCATTTCTGTCATGCGTTATATCTCGCGAACCAAACATACGATTTCCTTGATCAAGGTGTCAATCGACGCTTATTAACATTTATGTGATTCTATCAAGTTTTTAAAAAAATCGTTGGAGGTGTTTTTTAATTTTTTTGAAAAAAAGTGCAAAAAATTGTGTTTTTTCAAAAACAATAAATTTTTAACCTTATTGTCAAGTCCAAGTAATCAAAGTTTATATAATTTACATATTCCAAACAGTTTTTATAAAAATGTCATCAAAATTTTCACTCATGATTACAAAAAAAGTCAAATAAAAACTAAAAAATCATTAACAGTCATCATGCTCTTCAAGGTCATTTCTGTCATGCGTTATATCTCGCGAATCAAACATTGTATTTGCATCGTTTAGGTGTCATTGTACGCATATTAATATTTTTGTAAATCTGTCGCATTTTTAAGAAAATCTTTGGAGCCGTTTTTTCAATTTAAGAAAAAATAGCAAAAAATTAGGTTTTTTTCATAAACAATAAATTTTTAAGCTGATTTGCGAAAAATAGTAATCAATCTTTATAAAATTTATATATTGCAAACAATGTTTGTAAAAACACCATCAAAACTTTTCGCCATGATTACGTGAAAAATTAAATTAAAAATAAAAAATCATTAAAACTCATCAAGATTTTCAAGGTCATTTTTATCATTCACTATATCTCACGAACCAGATATAATATTTGCATCATTAAGGTGTCAGTTGACGTGTATTAACATCTTTGTGAAGTTTTCAACAATATAAAAATTCGTTTCAGCCGTTTTTTTAATTTAATAGAAGAAAATGCGAAAAATTATGATTTTTTTTTAAAAAAATATTTTTTAACCTGATTTCCACCGCACAGTGATACCAGTTTATAAAATTTATACATTCTCATTAGTTTTTGAAGAGACAGCGGCAAAATTTTCTTCCATGATAATGAAAAAAACTAAATTTAAAATAAAAAAATCATTCAAAGTTACCATGTAAAGAGGGTTCATACGAATGCTATTACTTTCAATCAAAGTTTCAAAATATTTGCATAATTGAGCAGCTTTTTAATAGTTTTTACAGTCTTTTAATTAAAAAAAATGGTTAAATTTTGAAAACCAACAAAAAATTTCAAGATCAAAAAGGCCCCCACCAATTGATCCGCGTGAATATTAATCGACCAAAAACCTTACGTAATCAATGGACCCTCCCGTAGACGATGTGATTCATATTAACTCATTCCTGTTACTGCTATGAATACCTCTCATTGTTGTAATGTTGTTGATGTTCATGTAGATATTACTGGGAAGTTGACCGTTTGGACCTCAAGGGTCGCACCTCGCAACTTGTTATTAATTTTTATCGTAACGGACTATTTTCTTTTGTTGTTTTCTTTCCAGTTAAATGATAAATAAACATTATTTCTGTAATTCCTTATAACTGTTTTTCCTTATTTAATTCAGTAACTGGCAGATATTGATCATTTTTCATAAATTACCTGGCCACATCATTTTTGGCTGTAAGTCACTGTACTTTCTTGATAATTTCGAGTTTATCACATGACAAATCTATTTTGGCGATAATCGTTTTCATTAGAACTCTCCTCATATTCACTAAATCTAAATAAAGGAATTAGTATTACTAATTAGAATATACGCCTTGATAGTTTCTCAAGCATTTTAGCGGAGCACTCAATCCCGAAATTATAGTTATTTACTTTTTCATATTGTTTTAAATGCCAGATGATAAATTGTCACAAGCACATTTTTCCTATTTTACACTGACGATCGCAAACAAACCCGTTCATAATAGCATGGATAATGAAATTTGCATATAATTAGAAGGTGTCAGAATCACATTTTCTAATTCACAGTTGATAATAATAGCGACGTTAATTTAACACTAAACGATGAAGCAAATAAAAAATTGTAATCGGGAACAACATGACCCGATCTAAAATAATGTTTATTAGCCGAATACAATCGATTCGAGATTGAATTTACATAAGTCGTGGAGCGAAGTCCGCATTAGATCAATATTAATAGGATGACAATTTTTCTTTGAACATTGATTTAAGTAGGATCGATCATAAGGTATCGTTAAATCGAGACAAACAGTCAATATATCGCATTACTCTTGAAAAACAATTGGTTTTGTGGCTGTAAATGGTGGTTTATTCGAATGCAGCATTTTCCAATAGCTCAAAGTCTTTGCATCTTCTAATGACGTACTGAAAGTAAAGGTATTTGTATTACAAAAGTATAATTTCAAAGAACCATTGGCCTGTATTGAGGGAAGTCTTTTAAATATTATTCTATCGTAAAATTTCTTGAGATTGTTAATGAAATCATCGGAATCTCCATGAAGCCAAACATTTCACATCATTTTGGCTGCGAGGTCTACATCAGCTCTTATCTGGGCTTTTATTAATTTTTAACGTAATGGATTATTATCTTTTGTTATTTTTCACTTAAATGATAAATAAACATTATATCTGTCATTCCTCATAACTGTTTTTCTTTATTCAATTCAGAAACTGGCAGATATCCTGGCCACATCATTTTGGCTGTGAGCCACTGTATGTTGGCCGGGTATTGAAATCTTTACAACGCAAACTTTATAAAAGACTTTAAAAGTGGAACCAACTCATTGATACGCTAATTTTATGTATGATTTAAACACCAAGTCTCTTGCTACAAAGAAACACAGTGTTAGACTAACACACATTTTGTTTTTCACATTGCAAATCACAATAGGAGTCGTCCAGCGCTAAGCGATCAAACAAATATTTATCAAAGCCTATTTTCTAACGTCGACAACTTTGTCTCCTGAACGCTTCAACGACTGGTTCAACTAATAGCTCTAATTAGCAATCTACAATGCACAATACACAATCAAGCTCGCATCTATCCGCATTCGGAAACAATAAACACCACTCACATGACTAATCTTCCCATTAATAGTCAAAGCAAACAAGCCATGCCTTCATGTAACACTTGCGAGCAAACCGGGCCACATGGTTAAGTTAATAATTAACGTTACTAATTAAAGGTGTTAACTTTGGATAGATCAGGCAGAACATCATAAAGTGGCAGACAGTTCAAGTGGTTTGCAATCGAACGGTTGACTTTAATAGCAGGTCTTGGATGTTTATTAGAACTAAATACTCGCCCATTTGCAATCCAAGTGGCACTTTTGCGTTGACACTAATGGAAAATTTGCAGTTTATAAATTGACTTTAACGATTATTGTGTGCAACGGCGAGACAAAATTATTTTTCCCTTCTTCTGTACAAATATCTCATATATTATTATTATTTATAGGTTTACCTGCAACTATGAAAATAAAATTAATTAGCAGTATGCTCATTAAAATTATCATCGATCCAATCTGTAGCTATTCAAATGATATTTACTGAAAGATGTTTTATATATTAGAATTAATTTTTTAACGAGCATCAACTTCTTTGCAAAAACTTCACTAAATGCTTACGCATTTGCCAGGAGAGGTCTTTCAAAGGAATATAATCAATTTTCAGAGATTTCACTTTGCAACATAAAGTGTTCAGATTGAGTTAAAAGGTTTTAACGGTTTTAGGTAAGTATGTAAATTGGTAGCGGCAGCACACTTATTTTAAACACTAAAAACCTTAAATATTAGAGACGACATTATTATGCTACTCTTGCCACCTGAAAAGCCTTGCAGAAATATATGACTAAATTATTCAGCATCATCAATCCGAGATATTTTCAATAGGTTTCCCCGAAAGGTGGTGTCCAGAATTAGCTTTCTTCTTCGGAAAAGTACTAAGGGGAATGCTGAATCGATTGTTTCTCTTTTCTCGACTTGAAATTGGAACAAAAGTAGAAGTAGATCTGACCCTTAATTCTATGCTTAGCGGAAGCTAGAGAGTTGGTTGGGCTTTGCATTTTTCACTTATCTGACTACTCAGACACCCAGTAAAGAGTCACTGTAATGCGTGAGAACACTTCATTTATAAACATTCGGTATTCCGTAGGTATTTGTATTTAGTAAACACGTTTTATAGTCATTGAATGGTTGCCTGGTTGCCAGTTAAAATAAGGATTGTATCGAAAAAAATTAACTTTTATAATTATGTCTCTAAAAGTGGTATTAATTGCTTCATCGAACTAAAAAAAACCGAACCTTTTTGTTAACTCCAGGTATTAGGTTCCGTACAACCGTGTCAGCGACCACCTTATATGCGTTTCTCCACTTATTTTGAAAATCCTTTTCGGTTTTAGCAATTTTGTTTGTTTTCTTTAATGTTTTCTTCATTTCAGCCCAATATCTTTCGATTGGTCGAAGTTCTGGACAGTTTGGAGGGTTAGCTGCTTTCGGTGCCACGGATATGTTTTGTCCTCATACCACTTCATTGATGATCGAGCATAATGACCTGTCGCTAAATCGGGCCAAAATGCTACAGATGCATCGTGTTCCTCGAAAAATGGTTTTAGTCGTTTCTCTAAACATTCTTTGATGACTGCTGAGTTGATGGTACCTTTCGCTTTCATCTGATCTGAGACCACATCGACAAATTGCTTGCCAAATCATATACCGCATGGAAACGACACGACAGCATTTTTAACAAGATAACTTTAGAGTTGTCACGAGAATGGAATGTTTGGAAGAACGAGCATTGAATAAATACTTCCATTTGATAGGCTTAACGCCGAAAGAAATCAAGGAGGAAATGGACAGTACATTGAGGGCTCTGCCCCATTCATATTCAATGATTAAAAGGTGGGTTGCAGAGGTTAAAATGGGACGTACGAGCACTAGTGATAAGCCTCGCTCTGGACGCGCTGTGGAGATGACAACTCCGGAGATCATTGGAAAAATTTATCGTTTAGTACTGGAAGACCGCAGGTTAAAGTTGTTTGAGATAGCAGAGTATTTTTGGGCTTTCACAAGGTCTGTGCGAGGTGGATGCTGCGTTTGTTGACACCTAATCAAAAGTTGCACAGAAAAACTGTTTGTGTTAAGAATTTGGAGCTCTACCGTAAAAATCCCAGTGAATTTTTAAGACGGCTTGTTACCATGAATGAAACTTGGATACATCAACACAATCCAGAAAGTAAATCACAGTCAAAACAGTGGATTGCGTCAGGTGAACAAGGTTATGGCGAGTGTTTTCTGAGATGCACATTTAATTATTTTTATTGACTACTTGGAAAAGGGTAAAAGTACTGGATGGGTGGGTGACTACTACGCAATCTTACTGCAACGTTTGAGTGATGAGGTGAAAAGAAAAAGACCTCATTTAGCAAGAAAAAGAATCTTGTTTCATCACGACAATGGTCCAGCCCATCGGTCAGACATTGTAATGAGAAAAATTTGTGAATTAAAGTTCGAATTCATTCATTCACCCTATTCGCCGGATCTGGGACCCGGTGGCTACCACCTGTTCCTTAACCTTAAAAGATACCCCAATGAGGACGAAGATTTCACAGCAACGAAGATATCATTGATGCGGTTAACAGCTATTTTGAGGATCTTAATAAATTGCACTACAGAGATGGTCTTATTAGATAAGAAAACCGCTATGACAAATTGATCAGCCTTTCTGGGGATCATGTTGAGATGTAAAGAGAAAAATAATATTTTTTTTTCATTGAGAGGCACGGGACTGATTTTTAACTTCCCAGTATATGGGAAGCTCTTGTAATCGCCTCGAAAATCGAAATTGAAATTTTCAACATTTCTTTACGTTTTGAGGTCTTACGAGTATATTTTAAGTGTTTTTAGAAAGAAGTATGTATGTGTGTGTGTGTGTATGTACGTACGTCCGTACGCACGTATGTGCGTTCGTGGACAGTTTTTTCTACGAGCATAACTCACGTAAACAAAGTCCTATCGACTTCGTTGAGGTGTCCATCAAAGCGTCTTTGCAATCTTAAGAGCTGATTAGTTTTTGAGACACTTCGGTCAAGGGGGTTTGTTGTTTTGCCCCTTTGAAGGTCATTTCTGGCATGCGTTATATCTCGCGAACCAAACATGCGATTTTCATCATTAAGGTGTCAATCGACGCGTATTAACATTTATGTGATTCTATCAAGTTTTTAAAAAAATTCATGGAGGCGTTTTTTAATTTTTTTGAAAAAAGTGCAAAAAATTAGGTTTTTTTTTCATAAAACGTAAATTTTTAACCTGATTTTCGAAACGCAGTAATCAATGTTTATAAAATTTATATACTCCAAACAGTTTTTGTGCAAAAACCAACAAAACTTTCTCTCCTGATTACAAAAAAAAATTAAATTAAAAATCAAAAATCATTAAAAGTCATCATGATTTCAAGGTCATTTCTGCCATTCACTATATCTCACGAACCAATGTAATGTTTTTATATTTAAAAAAATCGTTGGAGGCGTTTTTTAATTTAACGAATAAAAAAAGCAAAAATTTAGGATTTTTTCATAAAAAATAAATTTGTTAACCAGATTTGCACAACACGGTAATAAATGTTTATAAAATTTATAAATCCTCATCAATTTTTGGAGACAAACCAGCAAAACCCTTTTCCATGATGTTTAAAAAAATTAAATTAAAAATAGAAAATCATTCAAAATCGCCATGTAAAAAGTGTTCATATGAATGATTTTACCCGACTACTCTTATTCTGAAGACATTGTTGTTAAGCCAATCACAGTTTATTAATATTTGCATAATTTAAGCAGATTTTTAATAGTCTTCATAGCACCGTGTTTTAATTTTTATATCAAAACTGCTTAAATTTTGAAAATCAAAAAAAATTAATCAAATTTGCATTTGTGGCAATGAACGCTTTGAATGGTAAAAATGTTTCGTAGTCAATACTTTGCTAGATGATATGCTATAAAAAAAAGCTTTCATCAATATGAAAAT
Organism: Oxycera nigricornis; assembly: GCA_963942545.1. NCBI lineage: Eukaryota > Metazoa > Arthropoda > Insecta > Diptera > Stratiomyidae > Oxycera > Oxycera nigricornis. Next base: position 27,556,997 of record OZ012663.1, on the reverse strand, counting down.
AACAAATAACGTAGAAACCCCCCCCCCCCCCATTGATCCGCGTGAATATTCAATCAAATCAATCTGTCCCCATCGACCAAAAACCTTACGTAATCAATTGACGCTCCCGTAGATGATACGATTAATATTAAGTCATTCCAGTTACTGTTATGAGAGGTACATTATTATTATTTAAAGTAGTAGTATTTTCATAATTACTATTTTGTTTAGTATTTTTAATATTTATGTAAATATTACTGGGAAGTTGACCGTGTGGACCTCAAGGGTCGCACCTCGCGGCTTGTTAAAATAATTTTTATGTGTTTCTAATTACGTGTCCGCGTGTGGGGTTGCATCGACTAACGCCCTGAATTGCCATTGAGAATCAGATGGAAAAACTAGCTCAAGTGGAATGAGCTACATCGAAGGATTCATTGACAAATTGGGATTTTCTTAGTAAGCTTCAAGTATTTCTAACTATACGAGGTGTGTTCAAAAGTGAGGTGACTTCAAATTTCGCGGGCAATGTACATTCGATTATAGTTTTTTTATTTTTCTATGTTGGTACACTCGTCACGAACATATATCTACAGTTTCAGCTATATAATATGTTTAGTTTGTTTGTGAGAGGCATAACGATTAGAAGCGATTTTTAGCTATCGAAAAAATGGATCAAAGAATTTGCATCAAATTTTGTGTAAAAAATGAAATTAAGCGCTCCAAAACACTTGAAATGTTGACAGTGGCATACGGTGAAACTGTTCTGAGTAAAAAAAAATATTTACAAGAGATACAAACTCTGCCAAGATGGCCAGGAAGATGCCAATGACGAGCCTCGCAATGGACGCTCAAGCACGTCAACAACAGATGAACACGTTCAAGCAGTGAAGAAAATTGTTTTGGAAAACCGTCGAATCACTATCAGAGAAGTTGTTGAGGATATTGGCATATCGGTTGGTTCGCGTCATGAAATTTTTTCGAACGTTTTGGGCATGAGATGTGTAGCAGCGAAGTTTGTTCCGAAACTGCTTAGTTTTGACCAAAAGAATCTTCGCATGAGCATCGCTCATGAGCTGTTGACAGACGTCAATGATGATCCTGATTTGCTCAAAAGGGTCATAACTGGTGACGAATCATGGGTACATGAAGAGACCTATGAAAGGACGGAGATTTGCAACGGTTTAGGAGATAAAGGCTGCATCGCTGGAAGAGCTCAAGGCTATACCGAAAAATACTTCGAGGATTGGAAAAAGCGTTGGCACAAGTATATTGTATCTTAGGGGATTACTTTGAAGGGAACAACAAAAATATTGACGAATAAATAAATATTTTTTCCTAAAAATAAAAAGTCACCTTACTTTTTGAACACACCTCGTATGTCCGCAGCTGTATTTTGTTTTTACATATTTTTGCAGTTCAACTTGTACAATTCTGTACGTTTTAAAGCAATATCTAAGGTTTCCAAAATATCAACACTGTGCAAAGTGGAAAATCAAGACGAATACAGATGACGATGCCCCTGAATATTTCTTTCATTTCGTTTCCTCGACAGCTTGAATGTTCTTCTTCCTTCTTGCGAGTGTCATGCCTAGGAAGCATTAATCGTGCCGCGCATACTCCGCTCGCAATTGTCGATGTTTGCAATTTTTCTTGCCATGAAAGATACACTCACTACCACGCCGCACTGGCCGTGGTGTTTTACTTGCCTGCACGGCAAGCATCACGTGCTTTCGCGGACCATAATTTCGCCCGTCGCTAATCATATGACTTGCGACGACGCCACGAAGCAGAAAAACAAACCGAGCCAGTTGGCGAAAAAGAGCGGGGTCGCTCGCGCACTGCTGCAAAACAATTCTAGCCGCTTCGAGGGGGGGGGGGGGCGGTGGAGGATCGAGCAGAGCCATCAGTTTAGCAATCAAAGCGCAGATTTCGCGAGTGTTTGGATTGGAGCACTACGTGAAGCGGTAAGAAGTGTGCGCAACGACAGTTTGATTGGGGCTGCTTGGTGGCGGTTCGTTCGTTGGCGAGCGCGGATGCTGCCCCATGTAGGTAGGTAGATAGCTCTGGATTTTATCAGGCGCTGTGAACTTTGAGGAGTATCAAGGCAGCGTTAGAGTGTGTCTACCGCGACTTTGCGAGCGGCTCGCTGACTCGTCCGAGGCATGAATTCTATGCAAATCGGGACTGGCTTTCACCCATGGCAATAGGAACGGAAGATTACACCACCCGTTCAAAGCGCAATCTCGGACATGGCTCAAATCTCTTGTCTTCGTCGCGATCGGATGTCCAGGTGGTTGGATTCCACCAATTTCTTTGTAACACACTGAAAACAAATGTTATACGTACACATGACCTGTGGATTACCTTGGGAGCGCTCGGTTATCCTCTCCTCTGCGCCAGATTAGCAGTCCGAGTCGCTGGTAAGGTGCATAAACAAACTCGCAGAAAGCGGAAGACGCCACACGCTTGATTGGAACCGAGCACCGGTCGCAGCACTTGGTTAGCGACAGTGCACAATATTACACAAGCTCACCTCGAACGTTGGCCGACGATCACGTGCACTGGGCGAAAATGCAAAAGACGCTTTGTTTACATGCACTCCCGAGTCACATGCAGTCAAACATCCTATTCAACGGTGACAACTTTGCTTCCAGCAATCCCCCAAATATAGCTTCATGGCGAGGAAGAACGCACTCGTCGCAGGTTAGCCAAATGACATCGAATCTAGCGAAATTTAAGCCGCTGTGGATGATTGGGCCATCGTGCAGATTGCGTCCCATCGCATCAACAGTTCTTCATATCAAATCATCTGCTTGGACAGATGCTTTCGTTGTGCCTTCCGCGGATGTTGATTTGGGCGATGTTTGAACGAACGAATTGGATAACAATAAGCGCAACACTATGCAAACAATTCCGAAATCGTGTACAAAACTCGCGGGCCACACTCACAGTATATAGAATAAGCAGCACCCAAACTACACCTTCGGGAACAAATTTTACCCGACGTTTCTACCGAATACTCCCGAAAATTGACGTAACTTAGGCACTGCCAGCTGTACATAGGATAACGCTATTTGGCGGACTTTTTGAAAATTGTTGGTCCAGAATCATTTATGACGAAGGCAGTGTTATGCGTGTTTAACTATACAATTTTCCATTCGTCGGAAATCTTTCGCGAAAAACACACAAAACATAACCAACAACTAATTAAGTAAAATGTGTAGATGTGCAGCTCACAAGAATCATGCCGCATTTTTCAGAAATAGTCAAATAGCATGTTCACACTACACGAGATAATCACAAATCTCGAGGTTTTCAGTAATCTCCTGGTAAATCTCCTAGATTTCCCATACATTATGAAGGTTTTGCAAATCTAGATTTGTTAGGAGATAATCATCAAATCCTCCTACAAACCTCGTTGAAATCGTTTGGACAACCCTGATTTGCAAACCTACGCAACTTCAGAGGTGTTGAAAGTGACAATTAGACATTGTTTATTGTTGAGATGTCAAATGTTGTTGACATTTTCCAAGAAAGAACGATTGTCTCTTACCAACATCCATGCTATTTTGGGCTTTGTATTTACTAACGACATTAGCCGATGAATCTGGTTGCGATGAAATATTATTTTTTTCAAATATTTGCTTGGCATATATTTGTAATATTTCATAAACAAGTTTGATTGACATATAAATGTCAAAACATCTGTCAAGATTATCTCATTTGGGCAGTGTGAATGGGTTTGGCGGTTTACAAACCTACATGAGATAATCTTGTAGGTGTGAACATGCTATTAGGTACATCTAAAAACAAATGTTAAAAATAAACCTACACAGTATTGGCTCACTGTACAACTAAATGAATAAGCTAAGGTTTAAATTGTACACAAATAATTTTTCGTTTTTTGCCTTTGGGGCTTTAACTAAAACAATAATTACACAGTTTTTCGCGCAAGACAATTTCGTTAATTATTTAAATGATTGGTTTTCTCATTACCATTATTTTTTCGACGTTTCATCATTAAACTCGGAGACCCACATTGTAACGTATTTTTCCGCACGATAAACGAAAAAAAAATCCTTAAACTATTGCTACGGTTTCTAGTACCGCAAAATCCGGTATCCGGCGAATGCACCTTGGTAATCGCAGCGAATACCACCGCAGCACAAAATCAAAAAAAAACCAGGCTGTCCATTGCAAACTGTTTTGAGAAGCAAAATCTCGTTTCTGAATTACAAATAAAAAAGTGGTCTATGTGGGACCCTTCAAGTCCACACAATTAACTACCCAGTGGGATGAATAGAGAAATATTGATTTATTTTTCAATGTTAATTGTTTTGCGACAATATCTAATAATTAACTGCACTATCATCACTACTGCCATTCTCCTAAATCTGATCATATAAGTTTGGAATTCAATAAATTTATCTTGAACCACTTTCTTAATAGCATTTTTTGCAACATTGATTAAAATTTTGCTAAAACACACAATAATAAAAATATTACTATGAAGGTATTTGGAATCAGTTTCAAAATTAGGCTAGTTTTTTTAGTTTTTCATCTTAAATAAAAAATGGCTGGACCGATTTTGCTGAAAACTCACTCAGCTGTAAGTTACTCAATTACGTGTCGAATATGTCAATATCATCTTTAGTTCTTAATATGGTTTGAGACAAAAATAATTACGAACGAACATACGCACATAAACACACACAGCCATCTCAATAAAAACGATGGGTTTGAATTCTAGAGACCTTAAAACCTGGAGATATGTAAAAATTTGAGATTCGCAAAATCAGCCTCATTACAAAAACTTCCCACTGGGAACTGGGAATTTAATAACTTGGATACTTTATGCATCCTTTCATTCAGATCCGCGACGTTCTGAAAAGTCGTATTTAGAATTTCAAAGGGTCCTTGGCTGGTGAGAAACTGCCTAATATACACGGTAAAAGTATAGCATAAAGAATATGGAGCACGGACACTAGAGATGGGTAAAAACACAATTACAAAAAAGTTCAGAGGAAGCGAAAAAATCGTTAAAAAACTTTATTACGAAATATTTATGGAACAAGCAAATGAGTTAAAGTCTTCGAGTGCCTAAATGTTGATAGGACAATTTCAATTCATAAACTATCACTAAAATTAACACTTACGTGGTGGCGCACTTTTATGATTGCAATTTTACCGTTAATCATTTTGGGATGAAGTCGAATAAAAAAAATGATGCACTGAGCGATCGATGTTGAGTTTTTTTCACTTCATATTCTAGCACAGATGGTAGAATACATAATTATAATAAATAATACAATAAAATATTAAATGATCAAAATCACGAATGAAACTAAAACGATGTAGTTTCGTAACAGTTTAAATAGGCTATAAGTTACATACAATGTTGTGTTAAGCAAAAAGGGCGTATCGTCTATTCTATAAGATTCGAATTATTACGCTTTTAGTAGCGTTTCAGTGTTGATGATTATTTTCAAATTGTTAAATATGTAAAAAGGTTTTCGAACCACGAATATCTCAAGTTACTTGAGCTATATACCTAAAGTGTTTATTTGTAGGAAGAGGGATACAATTGCGAGACGTTACTTCATGATTTTTTTTTGAGAAAAAATATCTTTCCATCAATTCATGTGGATTAAGGATTACGCCTACACATGGATATACTTCAAATCAATGAGGTATGACCCAGAAAATGATAAGGCCGTAAATAAACGAAGCGAACGAATTTTTCATATCTTCTTTCGGTGAAAAAAGTAATTTTCATAATTCAAGCATCTATCATCATAATAATGTTAATATATTATCATTACGACGGCGAGAAGTAATGGATAATTGCGCACAAGAGACCCGGGATCGACTTCCGATCGATGCACTTTTGCGATATCGAAATTAAAAACTAAATATTCATACCCGAATTTTACGGCCAAATATTGTATCCGCTGTCGCAAACAATAAAAATATTGAGTGCACCGCAGCATTGGGTCGTGGGATTCCATGTCAACAACGACATTGTGCGCTACATGTCCAATTGATCGCTAGTGTTCAGTACGTTTATTCAAAAGAATAAAGCACCTCCTTGACCTGGCGCTATTACAAATATATATATATGTTTAAAATGTTCGTCTAGTATTAATGTGCGAATAAAAAATAAGCGATATTTTTAAGGAGCGTTCTTGGCCGATGAAGAACCATACTGTCAAATTTACTGCATACATATATGAGTTGTATACAATGTTTAGAGAACCAGCAATTTTGACCGTGGGAACACTGCAGAAATCAACGGACAGGAGAGATTCCAATACTTCGTTGCATCAAAGAGAAACATGGATCGACATTAACAACGAACGGAACGGCCATAGTTTCTTGCCAACTATGGAAGCAGCGTTCACAGCACATTCGCCCCTTTCCGTAGTCTCCTCATACCCTTTTGCACATCTTCTTTGATATCCACAAAAAAAAAGCCGACCGATCCCTTGCGTGAACACTTTCGTGACTCTGCCTAAATTAGATTTCCATCCTTCGCGCGACGTCCAAATCCATGAAACAGAAGAATTGTGGACACTTTCGTAGGAAGGAGACATCTGGAGGTGATGGATTCAGGACGGAAGAGCTCGATCAATCTTTCTGCTCCAAATAAGTGCATGTTCGTGATTTCTTTACCATGGAGGATCAACTGGAAGAACACTCATTCATTTTCTCGGATGCAGTAGAAGTCTCAGACACTATCTTCATCCAGGCAACGCAGACTAGCAACCTATGAAGTTTCAGCATATTTGTACAAAAACAATTTGGCGATGAAGCAAATTTTTGACCGGCCATGCACTCAATATAATCGACCCGTACCAACACTACATAGTACTTGCTCTCTCCGTAAAATAAAAAAAAGGACGAGCCCAGCATGGAACGCAGATAATTATAGCTTCCGCAGTGAAAAAATTAATAATTGACTTGTACAAAGTAAATAAAAATTAACTTTTATTTATGTCAGAATTCATTTATTCAAGCTTTCTTGTCGTGCGTGCCTTTTTGCCGGGCCGAGTCTTTTGGGACCGCAAAATTGCCGAAGCGCGTCGCAGAGCAGCCTGAAAAGAAAATTGAATGCACATTAAACACAGCCCGCAACACTTCGGTCGAAATTACAACTCCATCATCAATCAGAAGGTTCAATCATCAAATGCAATCAGCGATCTTGGTGTAGTTTAAAGATAAATCATCATAAAAGGTTCCTCCCTGATTGACAACAAAACCACAATCGACTTACCTGTTTCAAGTCATGTCGGTACTTGCTGCCGAGAACAAAGTTCCTCAACTTCTTCAACGATCTCCGTGGGCCGGCTTTCATCGTAACACGCACAGTATTTTTGTTTGGGCGGTTCTGCACGAAACGTATCAATTGTTACAATGTCTGACATACAAGAGGTGGACATTTACCTGATGTTTGGCCTTTTTCATCACAACCGTGAAGCCCTTCTTGTCGTTAGCCGGAACGACGCCCAGCGCCTTTTTGTGGACAAGACCGCTGAAGCGGTACGAGCTCAAGTTGGTCAGATTGTTGGGTTCCTGCAATGAAAATTCAATTTCTCTTGAAATCGTCTCAGTTGCAACCTTCTATGAAGTCCTTAGGTAATAGTATCAGTAGTAGCAAATAAAAATTAGGATATATCATGGCTTATCAATTCGTGTATTCGCATCATTTAGTTCCGCAACGCAAACTGAGGACGGAATTATTTGAAAAATAGCAACTTCTGGCAACGCGCGATTGTGAAAATGATCCAGGCGACCAAGAGGTCGTTCCCGCTGGGTTATAAGGTTTCGCTTTGTAGTCCAAGAGGCAAATGCGGTGCAAGAATACATAACCTATACCGTCGACTTTGCTATCTTTCAACTCCATTCCGCCCTCATTTTTCACTACATATTCACTTACCGTGCTGAAAGGCTTCCGGATATTCGGCCTTTTGAGCAGGAACGAATGGTGATTGCGAATAATCAGCCAGTTTAAGTGAGACGACGAGATGGCCATGGTAGTCGCCTGCAACGAAGAGTGGAAAGACAAATTATGTAGTAACGTGCAAACACCTCTGCATGCAGCATGATTAACTAATTCAATCAGTCTAGGGTAGTGAATTCTAGTCTTCAAGGAACTCTTCTGCTATGCATGATCATCACTGAAATATCTAAAACGCTCGACTCCCAAATAGCGAAAATAGCCCGACCACACGTGTTAAATGCAATTCAAATATTTTACCACTTTGTTTCACGCGTTTCCGAGAAACATCTTAGTCGCTTCTAGTGTTTCACTTATACTTAGCATCTGGATATCTATTGGCTCGAGCTGAATTCCCATTTTCACGTGTTGGTCGTCTAAAATTCGCGGACTAACAGAGAACCCACCTTGATTCAGTCTAGACAGATGACGGAAAAGAAACAGGAAACAGAATGGCCGCACCAGCCTACGTTTACGGCGTGGCTGCGAACTACATTCTAGTACAGCGGATACTTTGACACGAGAAGGTCTGAACCAAAACGTGTTAATGAGACGACGGTTATTTTAAAAATAATCGTTAATGTGCCGTAGCTCATTTTTTGCGTAAAATAAATAAAACATAGGTGCATGGCACGAACGAAGTTGAATATGATTATTTATGGATTTTCTTAGATTTAACAACGGAATAAATCATATAATATTATAATAAAGTATAATAAACAATTTTTCGATATATTTTTCAACGTTGGAAGGTGGAATCTTCAAAAAGATACTGATCAACTCCTGCCTGTCGGCATTCCGGATGTCCATCGACCAAAACCACCCTGTTTCCTAATCACTCTCTTCACCAGTTTTCAGTAAATCTCCATATTCACATCATAGTACATCCCATATGATAAGAATCGTTATAAGGGATAGTACCTATTTGCATCATTCAAAACCAGCCCCGTTTAATTTCACGTATTTGCACTCATTTTTTATCAATACACTCACGGACTTAATTGCTTTTACACTGAAAATTACAAGCAGAATGGAATAGATCACTTTTTCATTTCTTACCGCACTCGAAGATATTCTTATTTCGTGGACTGGACCTGAAATAGGGATAAAAATTTGATTTATTTTTTTTAATGACAAAAGCACGAAAACAATTTAAATTTTTTTAAAAATGCGTCACAAATTTTCATATTTCCACTCAAAATCTGGTTCACGGAGGAACTATACATATAGATAATATGAAAAATTTGCTTGGATTGCTTTCACATTAAAATTGTGGACCCCAGCATGCACGGCAATGAGAGAATCGGGAGACGAATTTTGATGATAATCACTTGAAAAAATTGTGAGATGTAGTTCAATATTTGAGTAAAATATCCTAATAATGTCAATAGGTTCTAATCATTTCTTCTCCTTCAAAAAAAATTGGCCTCCTGATGTGATTTCCCTCCTTAATTTTATGTTCACTGAAATAGCCAATAAAATGAATGATATTTTACCAAATTGAGGTACTCAGTGGGCGGTCAGAAATTAATGCAACAAAAAAAAGTTCGCCTATTAGTTACTTCAAATTCCATGTAGTGGTCAAGATTCCGCCAAAGCTGGTGTTAAAATTAAAAATTGCGTATTTTATTTAGAAATTGCGGTTCTGACGATTTTTCAAGTTGAACACTAAAGCCTAGTACACAGTTCGATTCAGAACAGAAAATTCTGCATGTCTACACATTTGGTAAATAATTTGCTGCTAGAAATTTGACAATGGAGACAAGTGGAGATTAAGAAAGTCAAAGTCATTTAGACTTTTGACTCTTCAAATTGCCGGCTGCTGTTGATGATGGCGACGACTTCAAACACAGTTTCAATGACAGCTTTTGCCAAACGTCAACTTTCTGCATCAGAAGAAATGTCGAAACAATTAAAATTCAAGTCTGAAAAGTGTGGAGAGTACTTGGTGTTGCGGTGCTGCCATCTACCGAGTTCATTGATTCTGCGCAGAAAACTGTGTACTGCTTCTGCAGAATTGAGTCTGAAATTCTGTGCGGAATTTCTGCAACTGCAGAATTTTCATACAAATTTCTGCGTCGAACCGAACTGTGTACTAAGCTTAACCCTAAAAAATATTATTTTATACGTCTCGAAAAAGTCTGATGTTAAAACGATTATTATTGTGTCAAAAACTGAAATTCTCAATGTTACATGTGTTTGTGCACGCTTGAAATGTTCAGGTTTTAGATGTAGAGCAGGTGGACTTTGGCGTGACACGATGTTCAATTTGCGAAGCAAATCACACAAATATGTTATGCGCCTCATTTGTTTCCTAGACGTAGACTACCTTTCTAGGGAGAAGCACATCATATTTTGTTGAATATATAAGGTGATTCGCAGCGACATATTTAAAATTGAATGATTTGATAGATTTTTGTTGACTTTGGCTATCTTTTTGATATTCATACAAACACTTTTTTTCCACGTTGGAGGGTGAAGATCTTTAAAAAGATACCGATCAGCACCTGTCGCTCAGCACGCCGGATTTCTACCGACTAAAACCACCTCCGTCTCCTTCAAATCACTCTCTCCATCAATTTTCAATAATTGTCCATATTTAGATTTAGACGATAAGAAACGGTATAAGGGATATCACCAAATTTGCGGGGTTCAGTATCCTTTTAGTTCGATCGAGAGTATATGTTTATAATTTTATTTCATATTGATTTCATGTTTGGCTTTGATTTAGAGCTGATTGTAACTGTAACTTACTTCGAATGTTGGTCCTAATGGAGGTATTTTTTTAGTGTCGATTTAAAGGAAGTTGGGTTCGCTATGTTTTTTTATTTTGTCAAGCAGTGTATTGAAAATTCTAGCTGCTTTATGGAAGGGGTCTCCTTTTAGTCGTTCAGTTCTAGCAAATGTGATAGCTATATTATTCATGTTTCACATGCTGTAAGTGTTTCTTCCCGCAATTCTAATTTCACTGTGCCGTATTCATTACGGTGTAAGTTTTTATGTATGAATTTAGATCTTTCTGTGGAATTGGAAATCAATTTCGAGATTAGTTTTGTCTGAGTACAAGAGCACAGTGTCATCTGCGTACATAACTACTTTCGCAATAAGGTCTGATTTTGTGGTTACATCAGGAATGTTGTGCTTTGCCCGCCGTGTTAGTTTCTATCCAAGATGTTGTTTTGCAACAAGAATTCTTTGATTCGGGGATCTACAATGGTCTGTGATTTGGGTCGGTTTCATCACCCCCTTTAAAAATCGGTATAACTGCAGAAGTTTTTAAGTATCCCGGAAATCTTTCCTCCTTAAAACATCTCTTTATTAATTTCACGAGAATATCTGCAATATTTTGCTTCTAGGACTATTCTAGGTCAGAAAGACAAATGAAAGAATGCATTTTAGTTTTGTCCGGGATTTCGAGTGGACAACATATCCTTCGAGAGGAATGCACTTATTTGTGCTGTAGTTTATTGTGTTCAAAGAAGTGTTAGGAATATTTATTTAAGCCCAACAGTGGGCATTGCAACGTACGACTGCCAGCCGTCTGCCGGGGATCATGACACTGCAGCCGACACCGCATTAGGCCACTTACACTTTTCGGGTTTGGAGAAAAGTATAAGTGGCTTTTGGGCGAATATCCATTTTTTTATAATTCTGCAAATTCAACTAAGTCATCAACGCACTGATGCAGTATGGTTTCGTAGAGAATCAATAGTTTCGATTCCTTATTCCTTATTGGTTGTTCTTAAATGGAAGTTTTGAGTCACAGCAGAGATTAATATTTGGAAATTCCATTATTTTTGAAACTTCTTGGCAAAGTTACGGTCTTTCACACACATACGCGAAAGTCTACACAAATTTTGTTGACGTTTACTCTATTACCTGACAGTTTCGCATCAGCGAAATGTCACCGCAAAGAAGAATTGCTCACAAATACATAACTCACAGCGGGCAGTTGTGTTGTCGTCATTCTGCATCGTTTTGCCCGCATTTGTGGCAGGTGGCTGCGCTCTAGTGCATTTTCCGCTGCGTTCACTTGCACGGGGCAATTGTGAATACGTCGAGTACTTGTGATCGCGGTGAAAGTTATAGAAGTGGTTTGTGTGGTGGAACTGGATATCATGTAGCTGAGGGGCCACCAATGAGCACCGATCGCCCGACGGAAGACTGCGCTGGAAAGCAAGCAGGAATAGCAATAGCTTCGTGTAAAGCTCAGACCTCCAAAGCAATTACTACTTTCAGTTTTTGCGCGATGCTCTTTGATGTTGTTACATAAACGCCGAGCCTGGAATTTGGAGCAGTTTGGACTGTGCGGGATGTGATTCCGGGAGTCGTGCCGCTCCTTGACAGTCTAGCCGCCGGGTAATTAACATCTTGCACATGCATTGTTTCCTCGTGCTTGCCCCGAAGTGGGGCATGCTAATTGGCTGGGTCGGGTCACATGACTTCTGCCCGCCTGCTTTCCCGATGGCCCAACAACAATCCAGCACAATTGTAATTGTGCTATCTTGTTTGAGTCGAGCCGAACATGAGCTCTCCTAAGCAAACTATTAGTATAGGGTTATCTGATATCTGTGACGGAATATGGACTGGCTTCGAAACTGAGCCCGCGGATTTTGCCGGTTTGATGGAAGGGTGCCCACCCGAAAGTGCGGTTTATCGCGTGTATTGAAATGAGTAATTAATAAGCGGAAAGCAAATTAGCTTCTGTCTTCGCTGCCTTTATTGTGGATGACTCGAAAAGCCAGAGTGAGGAGATCAATTGAACAATTAATTTTTTTGATTAGTTGCTGGTTATTTTACGACCACTTAGCTTGTTATGACTGATAGTAATGATAGCTCCCAGAACAGCTTGTCATGAAACGCGTCTTATTAAGTCTAGACAAAAATGAGACACGCAACCACACAGGGGCTGTTCAGTAACAAACAAGCACGAGCAGCAAATTCCCACACATTGGCTCATCCAAAATGCTTCTGGAATCTTTGACAGAATTCAATTTTCTATTTCCAATGTAATGGAACAGTTAATCCTCCATGGGTAAAGTTGCCTTACGTCCTAATACCATTTACGTTACTTGATCTAATTGTGTTCCGCATTTCGTCACTTAAAGGTAAACCACGGTTCATCTGGAAAAATACACTACCCTTAGGCTACGGTTACTACAGTTAATCGCACCCAAAATCGTAAAATATGCAAAGAGTTAAGGAAGTGTAATATGGTGTCAAAAATGAGTTACACGCAAATGATATACAGTGGTGGGCACGAGTTCAGCACACTTGGTATCTGTGATTTTCAAGTGCAAATATTTTCTACTGTTATATGTTATTCATTCCAATTTTTTTCTGAGTTTTTCCCACGATGTGATGATTATGTCATGTTGGTTTCATGTGGTTATTGTCTTCCCATTCTTTTTTATTCTGGTTTAGTTGTGAATAAGATGAAAAAAAGCTGGACACGAATTTAGCACAAAATAAAAACTGTTTATTATAATGCCAAAAAACAACAACAAAGAACAAATTTAAATGCAATAATTTAATACTTTGTCGGATATTTTTGATTTTTGATGACAGCAGCGCATCTCCTCAGTAGGCTCTCGACCAAGGTCATACAACGTTCCCTCGGAATTGCGTACCAAGCCTTTTGAATTTCGGTCCACAAATCGGCAATATTTTGAGGTTTTACTATGTGAATATGCTCCTTGACATCGTTCCACAAATTTTCAATGGGATTGAGATCAGGTGATTGGGCTGGCTACTGTAGAACATCAATTCGGTTCTCATCCAAGCATCCCTTCACTGTGCGCGAAGTGTGTTTTGGGTCATTGTCATGCATAAAACACCATCTAAGGGGCATGTTATCATCAGCAAATGGCATCATTGTGGGAAGTGTGGTTTCGGGATGACGGATGGCGTCCTCTTCAGGTGCTGTCATTTACCATCCGTCACCAGACAGCACGACCACGGTTAGAATTGTTGATGGGTTAAGCTCGTTATATTTCAACTATTATAATATTTGTATATGCGAAGTATAATCACTGTCAATCGGTTCGTATATATGCCTACGTCGCTATTCTATATTCAGTTTTTTATCATGGGTTAGAACCTTCTAGTCTAGTCAACAACTTCGTCTTCTAGTGTGCTATTTGGTTTAGCTACTTGCTAACACTTTTCGCAGATACAAATATTAAACTACTTGAAATATAACGAGCTTAACCCATCAACAAGCCTAACCGTGGTCGTGGTGTATGGTGGCGGATGGTAAATGACAGCACCTGAAGAGGACGCCATCCGTCATCCCGAGACCACACTTCCCATTTAATAATGGTACCGGCCAAAAGCCTGGAAACAAGAACCTTCATTAATGTGCAATAAGAGTGTTAGCAAGTAGCTAAACCAAAAAGCACACTAGATGACGAAGTTGTTGACTAGACTAGGAGGTTCTAACCCATGATAAAAGGCATCATTGTGTTAACAATGATGTTTTTGTAAACGTGCCGATCCATTCTTGTGTCAATTTTGTGTATGGGGCCAACGCCGTACCAAGAGAAGGCAGCCCACTCCATCACACTCGCACCACCGTGCTTAACGGTCTTCAAAGCGTACTTTGGATGGTGCTGCATGTTTGAAGGACGCCATACTTATCGCTTACCGTCAGATCCGAACCGACAAAACGTTGACTCGTCACTCCAAAACACATTTTTCCAAAAATTGAACGGTTTTTGCAAGTGCCCACGGGCAAACGCAATTCGAGATTTTAATTTTTTTTTGACACAAGCGACTTGTGCTGTGCTATACATCCACGCTTTTTCTTCTTCATTGAACCATCGTCTTATTGTCCTTGAGGATACGTCAATGGCAAATTCCGACGAAATATTCCTTTTTATAACGGTTGAACTGTTAAAAGGGTTCTTGATTGAGGCTCTATAAATCAAACAGTCCTCTTTAATTGTGGTTTTTCGAGCTCTTGGTCGCTGTTTTACATTTTTGGAGCTCCCATATTGTTGCATATGGTTTAATGCGTTGTAAACCATCTTTCGGGAACATCTTAAAGCACTTGCAATTTGCATAACGGTGCTTCCACTGCTCTTCATTTGATGAGCTACCTGCCGCTGAGCCTCTGTGCATTATGTTCCTTTTGGCATTTCTAAACACACATTTTATTTAAACAAGAATCATGAATGAACTAAAAAATTGCAAATCTTACCAATCAATTTGATTTACCAGAAACTAAACACCGTAATTAGGGATATTTCAAGTTATGCTAAACTCGTGTCCAGCTAGATCACGTACCACTTGCAATTAAATGAGAATCGTGACGAAACGGAACAAAGGAAACAAACGAAATTAACGGGACATAATCATCACATCGTGGGCAAAACAAAAGAAGAAGAAATTGAATGAAAAACGTTAAACAGTAGAAGATATTTACACTTGAAAATCACAGAAAACGAGTGTGCTAAACTCGTGGCCATCACTGTAGTACAAGTTAATAAAATAAATCTTTTTCAATTGAATTTTGGCAAAAACTTTTCGAAAAAATTAATGGATTTCATTGAAAAACAAAACAGCCAACCCACCGTAAAATTAGCCATAATAATTCTTAGTGTTTGCAATAATTAATATGTTGTAGGTAATCCGAGGCTTTCAATTACTGCTTCCAGTTTGCGTTGCATCGATTTTATCAGATCCTTCAGGTATGTTTGGTCGATTTTATCCCATTTTTCCAGTAATGCACGTTTCAAGTCGTTTCTACATGAAATTGTATGTGTGTGGATTTTTAGATTTTCCGGTCAAGTAAATTCCAAACATGCTCGCTTATATTCAAATCTGGAAACTGCAACAAATTAGAGTTTTTTTTTATTGATTTAAAAGCAGCAAACAATTGATTGAAAATTTTATGGACTCATTAAAATGTTAACGCGCTTCGATTGACATCTCAACAACATTAGTACACGGCTTTCTTCGTGAGATATCATGCGTGACAGAAATAACCTTGTATGTATCAAAACAGAAACGGCCGAACCGAATCTTATTAAAAAATTTACACCTCAACCAAATCTATACGACATTTGCTTCGTGAAATATCGTTCTAGAAAGAAATGATCCGAACATAGGTACGCGCACACACATACACAGTCTAGCCATAAATACTGTAGTTGGCCTGGGAAATGAGAAATTATGCTCCCAGAAAGTTGGGAACACTGTCTATGTAATCCCACATGTCTGTGCTATTGAAAAAACAACGCACCTGGTTTAGTTGCTACATTGTATAGCCATGGAGTGGAGCGATTATCACGTGCGCGTTACTGTTATCGGTTTGTTTAAGGCGGGGAAGACGACGAAGCAGATTACCACCCTACTCGCGCCGCTTCAAGTTGGCGAACGGTTTGTATATCGCACTATTCAACGTTATAAGACTACTGGCGATGTAGTAGACCATATTAGAACCGGCAGACCACGTTCTGTACGTGTTAAAAAAATATCGAAGCGGTGCGCTCGAGAATCAATCGGAATACTTTGCGCAAGCAGAAAATCATGTCTAGAGTGATGAAAATATCGCCAAGGACGGTTTCTCGTATTCTTCGTGATGATTTAGGCATGAGAGCTTACAAAAGATGTACCAGTCACCTTGTAACTGAAAAATTAAAAGCAATTAGGCAATTAGGCACGAAAGATCAAAAAGCTGTTGCGATTATACGGCAAAAATCGATACAAAAATATCCTGCTGT
This sequence comes from Oxycera nigricornis, assembly GCA_963942545.1. NCBI lineage: Eukaryota > Metazoa > Arthropoda > Insecta > Diptera > Stratiomyidae > Oxycera > Oxycera nigricornis. Next base: position 27,540,296 of record OZ012663.1, on the reverse strand, counting down.
TATTCAATCATTATCCAACGTGTACACCTCATCTAAAATTGTAATGAAATGTCGCGCACAACTGAACGTGATGTCGCTTCACTGTGAAGTGATTCTATACTGAGTACCGGAGCATAGTGATATACCGGAAAATTGCGAAGCAGATGCCCTAGCGAGAGCTGGTACTGAGCTTTAGGATTATACAGTTACTCCCCAAGTCGGCCCACCTCTAATCTCCATAAAGCTAGGATTTAAGCAGTACTACGTGGAGACTGGGAATAGCCTGGCTGCTCGAAGAATCCTGCAACACAACCAGGCAAACTTGGCACGCACTGTGCTCTAAACGCACCAAGCAGCTCCTTAACACGATCCGCGAAACCTTGAGTTCCACCGTATCCGTACTGACGGGGCACTGTCTGATTGGCAGACATGCAGAAAGTTTGTGTGTTTCTTTCAACGAATTCTGCCGAAGTTGCAGATCGGAAGAAGAAGAAAGAACGATCCAACTTTTTCTTTACGAATGCCCAGCACTATCCAGGAAACGCATGCTAACCCTAGGCTCGCCCTTCCTGGACAGCCTCACGGAAGTAGCTATTTTAAACATAAGCTGCATAGTCAGCTTCATACGAAAATCTGGATGGTTCTCATCATCCCGCAGCTAGGTTCTACTGCCGTCTCAATCTTCTGTGGTATCACAATTGGCTAGGCCTATTGTGGCCTAAGTGAGTCATGTTTTGATAAACAGGGCTGCCACTACAAGCAAGCCCTTAAAACGGAAAATCTCGTTTTTTTATTGTCGAACCAATTACAATAACTTACCTATATACTGTGAAGTTTATAATTTTGTAGGAGTCTTCACGAAGGTTCGAATACAAACAGATTCCTTAATTGTGATGATGAATAAATGAAAAAGTGAATAATAGCGATGTACATGTTATCAGTATGTACTCCGTTTGATCGCTGGTCAATGTAGCTGAATCAATTATCTCTACAAAACTGTACAAGCAGCAACTGTATCGCAATAAATGCATACCATTTGGTTTTACTCATTTGAAAACAAATAAACAAACAAACAAATTTGTGAATTTTATGCTTTTACTGGCGTTTGATTTAATCGAACCGAATGAACCATCCATATGATAATTTTTCTCTCGATATTCTTCGTTTATCATCTAAATCAATTGTATAGTTTCATTTGTCATGTTGGTCTAGATTATTTCCAAACATTGCATTCAAAAAGCAATTTGAGTTTTGCTTTCAATCTGATTGGAAAAAATTGGTTTGGAATTTATCGACGTTTTGTTGCCAATTAAGACAAACATGAATATACAATACCTGCTGTAATCGAAATCCAATAACAGTCAGATAATGTATTGCTGATAATATAAGCATTATGAGCCAAAGTATTTAAGGAATGCTCATCCAAAATTCCCTTGGAAAAACCAACATTTATTCAAAGAGAGTCAAAGTGTAATTTATAAGGTTTTCGATAACAATAATAATCATTTTACGCATAGAATGTGTCTGCAATGTGATTGCAACTGGTGAAGATGTGTTTCAATCGTTTTGACTTAAATTGTATAGTCTTATCAATGTTGCCTTTGACGGTTACTTGTTGAAATGAATTCAAACTGTGTGCCAATGTGATGATAAAATGGGCAGCGTACAAATCCAAAATACTGTCTTGCATGCAGATAATTTTTATTTATATAAAACTTGAATTTTTCATCATCATGTTAATATAAAAATGATGTAACACAAAAGCAAGATATAAATAATATTAGTGCAATAGTTTACAATTCAATAAAAAAGTCGTATAAAAAATAATTTTCGTTACTTTCGAACGGAACATGTTTGAAAATTGTGTTATAAAATTATGTGTCGGTTAATAGGCGACTTATTTGTAAGTAGAACACTCATTACGGTAAAGTCTGTTTCGCATACTGTATATCAAACCAACGCGACAAGTGCAAGTTTCTAAAACAGTTATTTAATACAAATTTCTCTTTATATTTACTATGACACAATCTCTTGATAAACAACACTACAGATGTTAAGAATCAAATTTGAGTCTGACGCGAAGACATTTATTTTTAATTCATTTCAATCATGTCTTAGTTGATAAAAAACAATTCTTCTAAACATAAAACAAACTACACTTACTATTCTGTTTTTATTTTCAGAAAATCCCAATAACTATTTGGCCATTATGGAACTGTACCTTAGCTCGAATCGGCCCTTACTATCCGAATACTATTCAAACACATCCAACGAAGAAGATGACGAGTATTGCAGAAGTGGAAGTGATATAGCTGTTACGGCTATAACAAATGGCGACATTATTAGCGACGATTTGAATGGAAGCGATTCAAATAGAAGGGGTCGTCATAAATTTTCGATGCGAAGAACCAAACGTTATACGCGATTTATAATAATCTGTGGTGCCCTGATAGTCATCTTAGTTTTGATCTATATTCCGTTGTTTAGTAATATCCAATCAAGGCTAGGTATGGGTGTTTGCACGTCGAACGATTCTAATTCTTCCTGCATGCATGAAAGCGAATTTGGTAAATATTGTAGAGAAAGTTCAATTGAAAGAAATACCCCCGGATAGAGTTGTTTGTTTTAGTCAATGAAAATATGCAATTGGAAAGAGTCTGAATATCCTATCCTGCCTCACTGAGATCTGCATTCCATTGAAATGCAAATTAATGTACATGAACGCCTCGCAATTGGTATGAGCTCATATTTACTCACATTCACTTTCATATGCACTATTTCATACTGCTGTTTTAATCTAACTGAAAAGTTTCGTTGTTTGCTATTTAGTTTCGATTCCAACTAATTGATAAATTTATTGTCTTCTTTTCCGGTTTCAATCTGTAGAAAGTAGTGGTTGAAGTTCGTGCATGTGTCTATAGTTTCGCACGATTTCTTATTAGACAAAATGTTGTTAATCTGTTCTAAATATTTGAATTATCTGATTTCAGTACCAATACCTGGGTGGGGATTCAACACATCTAGATACGTGGCAGACTATGTGTTTCCCAATCGCGATACAACGTTAATAGAACCAAGGAGTGTGTGTCATAGTAATTTTTTCCTTTTAATCGTAGTGTGTTCAGCTGTAGATAATTTTTCTGCAAGGTAAGTACACTATTCTAAGAAATTTGAAGTTTTTTAGCGTCTGACAAATAACATACTAATATTGTTTTTAAATGTGATGTGGAAAAAAATAAAAATAAATTAAAAAAAAATATATTAAATGGTTGGGCTGAAAGTTGCCTACTGAATTTCAGGAGTTTTTAACTACCAATATGTGAGTTTTCCCACATTATTATTAGAACGGGACTAGAAAAAAGTTTGTTCTTGACATACTAATTTTTCCATGCTAAACGTGAGGCTACTAAAGCACATTATTGTTGTGCGCAATTAATTGAATTTGATTCTTCCCAAAAAAAATTTCGATCAACTTTTATCAGTTTGGAGACCGTAATATCGATGTGATATATCTGTGTAAACAATAGCAGTCCTTCTCGAGACACATTGATATATTCGTTTCTGTTTATTACCCCTTTGATTCCACATGGCCTGGTCATTGTCGTCCCCGTGAAAGTTTCAGAAGCTTCAGGCACGCGATAAGCTTGCTGGGAGTTTAAGAGCATCTGCTTATGTATGTCACCATTGTATTCCCAGCATTTTTCTTGCACCTGCTTTATTGCGAATATGTAGTCTGTGTCAGTTGGCCGGATCTGAATTCACCGTGATATTCGCCAATTATTGTGTCAGTCGTTTTTCAAATATTTTTGTAAGGATGTCACAGTTCGGCACGCGCATCACACCACTCACTCATGTTAGGAGCCACCACGAGTTTATTAAATTAAAAAAATGAAAATGTATGGCAAGGGTCTCGACGCAACCGCCATGTATTATGTACTCTAGCTGTTAACCTCAAGACGATTAGGTTACTAGTAGTCGGAGTAGCTCGGCTAGCATACGAAGACACGCCTCAAGCCGGCGCACCGCTCACGAAAAGCTGCCTTTCGACAGAGGTGAAAGCTCGCGGGCACCGAACGACATCAGCAACATACCCGCTAACTTGTTCCTAGGCCAACGGCCGAAGACAAAGAGTCCCGTTTCGCTGCAGATTGCGGGAACTGGCCAAGCAGTTTTTGACGGTGGTATAAATACAAATCGCACTCTGGGCGCGATCTCTTTCTTTTGTTCTCGAGGTCTACGAGGCCAGGCGCTGGTTTTTGTTTTGGTGAACCACGGAGCTACGCGCAACGAAGAAGCGAAGTAATGCGACAAGGCTGCCCGAAAAACTCCAGCGCAACGTACAAGAAATGACGCACCTCCAAAGAGGCGGCCCGAGAAACCCCAACGTAACGTGCGAAGAACCGACGCCCCGCGTAGAAGTTGGCTATTAAGAACACTTATACCTTCAAGAATTCCATTTGAAACTGGAATTAATGATAGACAGATTAATTGTAAAAGTGAGTGAGTGGTGAGGGACGCGCGGATTCAGATCGATTAGTCTATGGTGTTATTTTCTTTTCGGTTTATATTTTCCTTTTGTTTGTTTAATTTAAAATTTCATTAGTAGTGTAGTGAGTCGGATTCTCGTCCGACGGCTGAAGAGACCCATTGGGGTGGACGAGTGACGCCCACGACCCTTCTCGAACGGGCTGATCGGCACCCGAAGGCCTCAACGGATCGCTTAAGAATCGGTTTAGGTTCTGTCCCGGGAGGTAACGGTAACAAGGACTTTGTTGGACATACACAATAATAAAATGTCTTTGCCATTGTCACATCATGGCTTGCCTTTTTTCTCATATAAGGGATACATACTTTTGCTTCAGATTGCCATGATTTGTTGGAGGAGATACTCGTACGTTACTCGCATGCCGTTTGAAGGAAATCTTATGATAGACAATTGACTCTGGGAACCTTATTTGGATTTGGCTGTAGTAGGGCTGCTTGTCCACTCTCTTTGATGGATAGTATTTTCGGAGATGCGTTTTCGAAGTTAATATCTTCCGGAATGTTAGTTTCAGCTCAACAAAAAATATTGAGTCTACCTAATCACGATAACGCCTTCGGATGCTCAAAATATATTTTCAATTGTCTTTGGATAGGCCAGTTTATCTGTATTGTATGTATTGTCTCCAATTCAATTCCCTTTTATCAGGCAAATAATCACTAATTCACAAAATAAATTTGTTAGTGATCGCGCTCTTCTCATTAATATCCTAGAACTCGTTAATTTCATGAACAGTTCTGTAGATGCCAAAGATCAAATTGATTGAATATACACTAATTTTTCTAAGATTTTTGATTTTGTAGAGAATATTTTTTGAGGAAGTTGATAAGACATTGAATTTACGGTTTATTTTTCAGGTGGTTTATATCCTATTTGGTTGACTGCTCCATTTAATACTTCCTTCGGTGTTTTGCAAGGATATATACTGCGTCCCCTTCTCGTCTTGCTAACTGTGAATGATTTACTTCAGTTTATTGAATCTCTCTGCCTGCTCTATACTGACGACTTTAAAATATTTAGAAAACTATTCTCTTTTAATGAATGACTAGAACTTCAACGTGGTCTTAGTGCCCTTAAATCTTGGTGTTATTTCAACCATTTATCAATTAATGAAGGCAAATGACGCAAGCTTATCGTCTTCTTTAAAATTAATCCTATGGCGTTTCCTCACTCAATAAACAACATTACAGTTAAACTTTCATGGCCTTCGAGTGGTATTTGAAGGCAAATGAAAATTTTACCAGCACATTGTTAATATTTCGTTAAAAGCCTCTACGCTTTCTGTGTTTTCATGAAAAAACTCGTCTGCTTCTAACAAACCTGCCACTAACATAAGGTTATGCAGTTGAATATTGTGAATCAATCTCGTCCGCTTATTGCAAAAGGTATTTATTCAGATTATTCATACAAATATCTTTATTTTCTAGGCAAATTATTCGAGAGACATGGGGAAACGTATCTTATTTTAATTATCCTCTATTTTCGAAAATGCATAGAAATCTTGCCGGCCAATATTTAGATACTAATGAATTGAATTTTAGAATGAATGCAGCATTTCTAAATATATCGAAGGTTCGTTGTACACATGATCTGTTATATTAAAAAAATTGATCGAAATTCTTAGTAATGTGATTTTCTTTCTAGGAAACTAATTTGAATGAATCTAGTCATAATCATAGCTTCCCCGTGCGAGTAGTTTATTTAATTGGTAAGTCCAAAACTAATGATAAGACTGGCAATGAAACGTTAGCTCGACTTAAGCTCGAATCCGAACAATACGACGATTTAATACAAGCTGATTTCATGGACACGTATAATAATCTAACAATAAAGTCAATAATGATGCTGAAATGGGTACAGCAGAGATGCTTGACGCACACAAAATTCGTGATGAAATGTGATGATGATACGTTCGTGAACGTTCCTAATCTACTGCATATTCTGTTGGGCGGAACGTTGCCCGTTTATAATGCAACATTGCAATTTTTCGATACGGTGACTGTAAATACGTTGGCGCCAAAAAATCGACTGGCACACAACCATGACCTATTGATGGGCTATATGTTTTGCTCAGCGAAACCAGTCGCGACAGCTGGAAACAAGTGGTATTCACCATTATACATGTACAGTGGTGATACCTATCCGAACTATTTGTCGGGTTCGAGCTATTTAATGTCGATCGACGTCATACCAAAATTATACAATGCCTCGCTTAATACCGCACTATTGCATTTGGAAGATGTTTACCTAACTGGAATCTGTCCTGAGAAAATTAAATTAAGTAGAAGGCACCATCCGCTGTTTTGTTTTGACCATTCCAGCGACAAGTGCACATATAAAGGGACCGTGACGCAACATTATCTTAAGGGTGATTTGATGCGCGATGCATATGTCGCTGCGGTGAATTTCACCAATGTATGCACGCCACCCGATAAATATTTCAAGGTGAAAAGATTAAGAAAGCGATTAAAAAACTGTCAGTAGGAGATCATGTCCTTATAGTGTAGCGTTCTGTTTGGCAGAATCAAAACAAAACATTTGTGAGAACCGATGAGTGATAAAAATAACGATAATAAAACGAAATTTCATGAAGAATATGTCTAAGGAAAACGAAAAAAGAACAATAATGATCGTAGAGAATATAAGATTTTAGTTTAGTAAGCTTTTGTACAAATAGAATGAAGCCATTTTAGGAAATCATAAAGGCGTTTTGGACGTATGGAAGAGCTGCCTTGATGGTGAGCAAAAAAAGCATAAATTGTATATATTGTGAATCTGGTTTGAAATGACTCATAGTCTTGAAGGAAGAAAAGCACTGATTGCAAAATTCCTAAATGCACACCAAAATTAGAAAGCTTGATCTCTTTAGGATATGATGCGAATTAATTGAAGAGCTTATATTATTGTACTCTGTGCGAATAACACCAAAACTAATAATATTTCAAAATCTATTTATTGTAAATACGTAGTTTGCTGAAGAATAAAATATTATTTTGTAAGCAACATAGGAAATAATTGTAATTAAAACAACAACAACAATAAAATGAATGAGAGATTATCGCACAAAATTTACAAGCAGCTGAACACTTAATTTAATATAAATATAATGTTATTACAGGAGTAGAAAGTCAAAAATTATTTTTTTGCCGTGAAATATTGATTGTATATTGCGAGTTTTTATTCTCAGTAAATTGCTCCATACTCTGATTTCGAACATTTGTGAGCCGAGCCAACATGATAGCGAATTTTATTCAACAACTTTAATCACTATTCAATCATATTTTAAGAATAGGTTTAGGATTAAATCATGATTCTTCATTAAAAATCATACAAAAGAAATTTTTTACTAGAGATGCCTCGATACGGCTTTTTGCCGATACGATACCGATACTCTTATAAAAATATCGGCGATACCGATGCCGATACGCTTTACAATGTAGGTAAAATAATAAAAATACAAGTCAGGTTAATTTTTCTAATTAATATAAAAAATATAGACAGGTTGAGATTAGTTAATAGTTTTAATAATTGAAATTAACATTAATAAAAATTTTGTTTAAAAAACAAAGTATTCTTAAGTTTTGCGGTGAAAGGCGATTTCGCAAGTCTGTTTAAATAAGACCTGCGGTGGAAAATGATCTCTCAGATGCGACAGAATTTATTTGGAAACTGAAGTACTTCTGCGCATTTTTTTCAAGTTTGGATATAAGACGTCATTGCGCCTGAAAACGAACGGATCTGCAACCATCGATATATGTATTAGTAGTCTCTAGGTATCTCTCGATTTCTTCTTGGAGAGAATTACAGCTCAGAGTAGACAGGGGCTCATTTTCCTCGGACTCTAATAATATTTCCACAAACGCTCCTAAGCCCAACACTCGTAGGCATCTCAGAACTTGCAGTTACAGTACTAGATGTAGATGTGACTGTGTCGGACATAGTTTCAGAATGCAGTGCTACATTAGGATCAAGTAATTGAACAAGACGCTTTTTCGCCGTAGTAATAGTAGACTGTAATTGAAATATTGGTGGTTTGTAACGAGGATCAAGCATTGTGGCTAAGCAATATGATTCTTCATTTTCCAAACCATTAAATTTTTCATCAAGAGCCAATACCAAGTCAGCCGCTATTTTCTTCGATTGCGATAAATTCTCCCTTTCTGTCGACGGACTTCTTATGTTTTCCAATAATTTGTGTGTTGAAGTTGACATGACTACTATTTAGATTTACTTTATTGGACTCAAACGACTAGTTATAAATGATATATACACACACAAACTAATTACGATATGTAATTCCTAATTTTATTTGCATGGAACAATAGTATGCGCGACAACAGTCAACCTAGGCTTATTGTTAACTAAAACATCGATTGAGAGGGGTGGAGGACATTTTAGTTAAACAATAAAGAATTATTGCAGTTTTGAAGTAGTCTCGGGGTGAGGTTTGCCTTGTCATGTCAGCAAGAACAATGTGGATACTTACAAAAAAACTCAATCCCAAACTACTTTCTAGTAAATGTACTAACAATTGATTGACTTACCACATAACCCCTTCTTCCGTTTACCGCTTCCATTGATTGAAGAATACTTCTACAACTCCAAACGTAATACGTGCACAAAATTCTAGCAGATAATTCTCACCGACAGACAACTTTATCGAGAAAATGAAGACAGCCCAACGAGTTTCACTTTTGTGTAGCTTGAGGTTCAACTCCAAAACCGTAGCTTCGTGTCAATTTTTTATATGCAGTTCATATTTGCTCGCTTCAACTATTCCGGAAAAATGAGAACCTTTCGAGAACGTCTGCACTTTCGCGGTTTTCGTCCGAGAATCGTTTGTTTTGTGGTAAAATACCGATACCGATTGGAGAACAGGGCGAAAACCTCAGAAACGTGTCCACATCCTAGTTCTTGGTCTATCTCAACGCAAAAGTGGTGTACGTATGAAATGCACGAATGTGCGAAACATGGTAGAGTGACCAAAATAATAGTTTAGACGATATGATTTATTTTGAATCTACGCATTATTTCCAACAGAGGAAAAATTTAATCTGAAGATTAGTTCTAGTAAAATTTACGATAAATATGTTAAAAATCAGAAAATCAGTCCACATGTTCAATACAATTAAGTCTCGTTTCCTTCTCTTAAAACAGGAAAGAAATTAAAAAAGACGTGAGCTTTAAGTTTGTCTGGCTTTGTGAAATAAAATTGTATTCGATTCAAATAAAAACCCTGGTGCTGTAGGTGGTCCGATATCTCCTTTCTACTGGTACCTTGGAAGCAAGTTGAATGGTCAGATGCAAGATTGGTTTCCATAGAAGAATTGACGGACATACTCATAGAACATACATCTTTACCAACATTTCGTAACGGTAAAATTACGCCATCTAATATTTTGTTAAATATATAAAAACAATAATTAAGAAGCAAAATTACTCATTGTAGCAGATAAACTCCTATATTATCTAAAGCAGCTTCCGGTTCTAATAGTGTCTGGTAAAACAATTGTAGGTAACCTTTCGATCGATGTCGAGCGACGAACCTCATACCTTTGAAATCTCGCACGTTCCTCCGTTGATGTTTTCAAAGTATTGAGAAATTTGTGCGGATCATTTTCGAAATTTTCGATTTAAGAGTTCAAAAAACTGACAATTTTTTATTTATTTAACAAACAGGTTTAGGCCCTTTATGATACGTAAAAAATGATTACTTTATTTATCTAGGTCTACACCGCGTGAAACTCATAGTTGGCATGAAATATGCTTTTATATAATATTTATCAATTTCCTGGGAATGAGACTTTTGGCCCATAGACTTTCAACTTTGCAGTTTTCCTTGCTAAGGGCAAATAGGAAACTTCAGTTTGTAATGCCAATGCTTGCCTACGTCTTGGCTGTTTCGGGCAAACTTATTTAACAGCACCGTGTGTTCATACTTATATACTGAATCACTGTAACTCAGGGGCGTGGCGAGCTTCATGAATTTGGGGAGGGGGGTGATAAATGTTGAAAATGCCGACTTGATTAGAAAAATTTGCCGACTGTCCGACTTTACAATCAAATTTCTTGAATATGCCAACTTCAGCACGAGAATGCCGACTCGCTACAAAATTTTAGGGGGGTGTCACACCCCCGCCTCGCTTCGCCCCTGCTGTAACTTTTTCAACACTGTTCAGTTGTCGAATGTTTGAAGCTATTGCAAATATTCATAAATAAAAACAACACACAAAAACACTGCTTATATACATATAACTCACGTCTTAACTATTTTTACCTTCAAGACGATAATGTGGAGTCATTTCAAACGAACACTACAATCAATCAATCATAATTTATTATCTACAACTCCTAGGACTGACAAAAAATAATTTAAGATGATATTTTGTTCAGTTAAAATTCCATTTAATTGATATTATTGGACTCATGTCTTTGCGTGCGAGCACAAGTATCGGAAAAATTGTAAACGTTTAGTTATAAAAATTGTAAATTCGTAAGATAATTGTGCCTTGTTACAAAAGAATGCATAAAAATATATGCTACTAGAAAAACACCATATTTAAATAATGCAATTGAGTTCTTTCTTTTTGATATTTTATTGTGATATGTTATTAATTAATAATTTAAAAAAAAATTGTTATCGTAAACTCTTGTTTTTTTTGGAAAATATGATTTTTCGTCTGACATCGGATGTGTTTGTTAATAATAAAATATTTTTGCAAATTTTTATGCATTTCAATTTCTAGTTCTATGTTGAAATTAGCAAAAATTGTAAAAAAAGTACATAAATTTATAAATCAGTAGTTACTATTGGAAAAATTTGGACAAACTAAATGATCATCAGCAGTTAAGCCAATTTTTATGGATAAACTGAAAGAAGTAAATGCAAATTTTTACTGCTGTATCATTTCACTCTAGTATAGTGCAAATTCCAGCATGAACAAAACGAACGATTATCCTTCATAAAATATTTTCTTGTTGTTTCAAAATATTATCAAAGCTTTGGAGTTCTTGAAAATTATGTATTTATTTTCGAATTGATAAGAAAATGAAATAATTGTAATTCTAAACTATTATTGCTACATTTTTGTTAAAATTTTAGCACCAATCTACGAATCCGTATATTCGATTTATTCTATGTACATTTGTTTCAATGGAATGAAAAACTTAGCCAAAAAAACTGAACACATAAGGATTGATATAATTCCACGTACAAAACAATATGTTTTGTGTAAATATTTTTTTATCGAAAATTTTTATCTGTCCCATTTTGCTTTTATAAAATTTAATTTAATTGAAAAAATAAACTAACTAAAATAACTAAAAGTTATGCGAATAAATTTTGAAGCATATGATCACATCTTTAATCAAAAGATAGAATTTGTTTATTCAAGTATGACAATGATTAGTAAATTTGTTGATAATTTCAAATGCAATTAATCTAGCGCAGTTTCGATAAATCTCTATATACACTATTTACTACAAGAACAAAACCAGATTAATGTTGATACATTGACAATTATCATGCCAAAACGTTTGTTTGAAATATTTCTGAGATTATTTTTTCACAATTTGATTTGTTCTAAAATCGCACATTTGATGTGTCATACGATATTTGTATAGGCCAATTTTTATGATAGATGGAAAAAGGTAAATAAAACTAAAAAAAATAGGAGAGGAGGCCAAAATTCGAAGCAGGTCTTTGGTGCCACGAAGAAAAAGACAAAGTTTATTATGAGAATTATGTCGCACAATCATATTTGTCCTTTATTTTAATAATATGTAAAGATATGTTAAATTGCGATTATCACGACAATTGTGTTTCTTTCGAAATAAATTTAGGTAGACTATGAATTTCATAGATGCAAGGCATGTGATTTTAGTTGCATAAATTATAAATAGTGTAGATAAAAAAGCAATTATTAAACATATTATGTATTATTTAATGAAGAGAAGAACAAAATGAAGAAAAAAATAAATGTAGATATACGAATTTCAGAGATCTTTACTGGTCGAAATGGTTTTACTAAAATTACTCCATTTAGTTGAGGCAAACATTTTGATCTGTATGTTAGACTATATGTTTTTGCTAATATTTTTTTAGGAGATACAATTTAAAATTTTGAATATCAATCCATTTCGTTTGGGAATATGATGAAAAAATTGCGACCTTTCACAAAATTTCCACATTGTTAGGGCGTACAAAACCAAATCGAATTTTGTCTATTAGAAGACAAGGCCTTAAATTTTGTTCTATCATAATTTGAAAATTTTAATAGTGACTTCGTCCACTCAGTCCTTTGAGCGTTTGCGTGGTCATTTATGTGTTGTTTGTCTCATGCAGGTAGTGCTGGGCTACCAGCACCTACCAAATATGGAAATTCAAGTCAAGTCAGGGTCTAATATTGTAAATTTGCGTCGGGTTGGATAGTGTAAAACATTTTTTAGCAGCGAATCAAAAATTCTAGACTCTTTTTTGCAACGTTGCCGGATTTCTATCGGAACCACCTCCGTCTCCTTCAAATCACTCCCTCCATCAATTTCCAGTAGTGGTACGTATTTAGATTTCAGTACATAGTACTTCCTAGACGAATCGAATCGGTATAAGTTAGTTCGATTAATAATTCAAAATACAGTAAAACCTGTCAATAACGGAATCTCGTGGAGAATTTATTTTTTCCACTATTGGCACGAATTCCACTATTAACAGGTTCCATTATTGACAGGTATTTGAGTCGAACCAAAATGATTTTCCATTATTGAGAGTAAAATTGAATAAAAAACCAATGCATATATTTTCATGTCCATTTATTGATCAAATCAAGTAATATAATGAACGTGAAAAGGAAATATATATTGAGATTAAACTATTTTTTGATAAATGAATGAAGAAAAAACTGAAAATGAAAATAGCAGCGAATGACAAACATTATTATTTAAAGTAATCGGTAATTGAAGATTGTTTTGTTTTGCTTGCAATCAAATCATCATGTACTAAATTGATGGATTCTACTATTTTATCGAGTAAAAATGTATTTTCAACATTTTGCGATGAAAAGTATTCGTCGATTTCTTTTTTGTCTTTAATAACCATGCACACAGCAGACTTGCCATATTTGTATTTTTCTTTCAAAATTTCGATTCCAAATTTGGACTTCGTAATCTTTTATCAAATTGTACTTTTGTTTTAACGTAAGACGTGAACGTTGGTTTGGTTTATTATCCCGCTTTTTACGATTCATTTTCAATAGCGACGGAAAAATGTGAGAGTAATGAAGTTCAAATTGTGCGGTCAAAGTGTTTTTCGCTCAAGTGCAATTGATGAACTGAGCAATCTATGGTCGCAAATACAAAGACAGTGCATAATTCATAGCTATCGAATCAGCAAAAAACTGAATTTCGATTACACCATGCTGTCCAAACAATAAAGAAGTCTAAACAATGACTCGAAGTGAGAAAGTAAACGATACATTTTTTTGCGATGCCAAATTGCCGCAACAGAAGCGATAAATTTTGCATTTTACGAAATGAAACAGTGATTTCAAAACGATTTTTATAATCATTGGTTGTGCAATTGGAAAAAATATAGTTTCAAATAGAAAATAAGACGAAAAATTTTTTGTTTCCAAAAATTGTTTTTCCACTATTCGGAGTTTTGATTTTCCGTTATTGACAGGTCAATTTGTATGGAAGAGCTCAACGGCCAATTTTTTTCCAGTATTGACACGAATTCCACTATTAACAGGTTCCGTTATTGACAGGTTTTACTGTATATGTTTATAATTTTTTTCATATTGATTTCATGTTTGGCTTTGATTTTTGTGGAGCTGATTGTAATGGAATTTACTTCGAATGTTGGTATTGTTTTGAAGGAATTTGGGTTCGTTATGTTTTTTTTTATTTTGTCCGGTAGTGTTATTCATGTTTCTCATGCTGTAAGTGTTTCTTTCCGCAATTCTGTCTAATTTCACAGTGCTGTATTCATTACGATGTAAATTCTTATGTATGGATTTAACTCTTTCCATGGAAAATATGCCTTGCAAATTTAATTCTTGGGTTGTTGGAGTTAGCATAGGGAGATTGTAAATGGTTTTGTACGTCTTGGTTAGTAGTCTGGAGATGATCATGAGGTTAGCTTTAGAAGTTTGGCTGCAATTCAAGTTGCCGTAGGAAATTCTGGAAAGGAGGTGCGCATACATTATTTGGATTTTTTTCGTTGCAAAGAAGTGATAGCGACGTAGAAGATCAATGAAGACAGCCAGTTTTCATACTTCATAGCATTTTTCGCATTGCAAAAGATAAATTGTAAGTTTAAATTGGAAATATATACAAGACTGACGAGAATGGACTCGGTCGGTGGGTGAACGCTTGGTTGGCAGTGAAATAGCGTTAAACTTTGAAAGCATTAAGGGTCTTTTAGGTTACTCCCAAAAACGGATGAGATATTAGAAAGATTAGCATAGCTAAGTATATTTACAGGATGATTAACTTGATATTCCATTGCATGATATTCCCTCTCATAATTTTTTACAGGAATAGAAAAGAAACTTGTATCCAAATATGGAGAATTCCGCTTTATTTCGATGTAATATAAAATATATTCATGTATAAAAATTCCAAGTAGTCAATCTGTTATGACTACATTGTTCTCTAAGCTGCTTGTTAGTTTCTTCATCATTCGCTTCTCTTGTTTTTTCACCTTTTTGCTCTTCATTTTCTTTGTACTCTGCCCTGTGCTCTGCTCCGAATCACTGATATTCACTTCCAATGAATTTACCGTCAGCTGGTCGTCCAATTCATCGATTGTATCCTTTGCAGTTGTTGCTGGGTCAACCAGAACAGCAGATTTGTAAACAGATTGATTGCCCCTTTTCTTTCGTTTCTTACGTTTTCTTTCGGTTGATGGGGTGTCTAGCAGGAGTTCCAGGAATGTACCGTCACCATTTTCTGCTTGATTTCCACCAACCGAGAAAGCCTGCAGACATGAAGATAGTTCTTTATCACGTCTGGAGTTTTCCTTTCTTTTCTTTTTCGACGTTACATAGTCCGTATTATCGAGCAGATCAGCTAGCTCATCTTGGTTCTCTTGTTCCGTGTCTACTTCAAATAGCTGGTCGTTTTTCCTTTTCTTCTTTTTCGAGGTAGTTTGCCATAGTTTATGGTCTTGATCAGTCATAGATTGTGTTTGAAGTTTCGATTGTAAGTCTCGTTCCTGTTGCTCGATTCGAGCCAATTTTCCCGATAATTTCAACCCATGCCGTGCACCCTTATGAGCTGTACGGCCCCCGCATGCCGCGAACAGTTCCGCATCAGTAAGGGGTTGAAATGTTGGCAATTTAAGTTCTTCGCTATCAACGCGTTCCGGATTTTCACGTTCGCCACTTGCTGATAGCGTTGCGGTCTTTAGAAAGTTTTTGTAGGAATTTTCGCTGGTGAGTTTCTTCAGTTTTAGAACACTGTATTCTCTAGTGGATATCTGAAATGTATGAACGTTTTAGCTGTTACGATTTGTTTCATCAAACGTCTTACCTCTAATGCATCCTGATTTTTAGTGGCCATCGTTACGTTGTCAGCATTTTTAACATCTAAGTTGTTGGCGGCTTCATTGTAAACTCTTTCCCACCAGTGATTGTTAAAGTCCGAAGCTCCATCATGTCCGAGGCCAGTGTTATCGTATTTTAAGTTAGCCTTAAGAGGTTTTTCTATACCGTCGCTGTTTTTACCCAATCCCTCACCTGAGAGAAATAATGGATTTTAATGGACACAATATTTAGGTATCAATTTTGAGGTAAACAGTTAAAAAGAACTCTATTGTTTTGGTATTTTGTTGAAAGGCATTTCGCATATTGTGTTCTGTCTATCAACACAGAGTTTCATTTTAATCAGTTACTTCTTCAAAAGTATAGCTGATACAAACCAACCATGGCTCAAGAAAGAATTACATAAACATATATTTAAAGAAATTCAGATCTGCGTTCTTTTTGAACATTTTTAACACCATTATTTTGGTGCTTGTTTTAAAGTGCATATTTATGTATTTGACGAATAGTTTCTAAGAATTTTTATTACTATCCATGGGCTGCATTCAGGTTGTAGCGTTGAGTTGTGAACGTACAAGCGTTAATTCTTCAAGATTTCATTGTTCTGCTATACTACTATTTTTTTTTTGACTTAACGAATATCTTTTCTGCGTTCAATTTAGTTTGGAATGATTGCCTAACGCTTTCATCGATTCTATGAAATATATCCTAGATATCTAAGCGCGATGTTGTGCATTGTAAATCATGAACAGTGATCTCGCGTTGTTGAAGAAACGAAATTTTTTTTGCTGCTTCTATCGTTAATTGTTGAAAATCTTTGCATCAATGCACACCAACTTTGTCATCTAATTTTTGGAGGACTTCCTTATACACATTACACATATGCAGGGGTTTTACCTTACTGTATTTACAGTTAAAAGTAAAGCTTTTGCACCGAATATTCGGTGAATATTTTATTTTAATTCCCGAAGTTGAACATATTTTCTCGAATTCAAATAACAAAACATCTTATGGGTTAGAAAGCATTCTAAACAGAGTCCAGCAAAAATGCGGTCGATTCATATCATTGCATCTGATCATTATTTACAACAGCTGCTGAAATCACGGCAACTTTCCTAGTTTCTGGAAGTATGCAGAGCTGGTTCCTATTCCAAAGCCTAAATGTGACGGTGATTTCCGAAATTCGTTCAATATTTTTCATCTCCAATCCCGGTGAAACGTTCGAAAGAATCATCCTGCGTAGCTTATCTTCTTTTACTTCTCTCTGAATACATATATTTCGGTTTATGCCTGGAAAGTCTACGGAGAACGCTATCATGCTGTTTCATGATACGGTCAGATGCAACGCTGTGAAAAACCTTGCCTTGGATCTTCAAAAGGGTTTTTGATTCAGTATGGATTAACGGACTTAGATATAAACTGTTGTTAGCTAACTGTTCAGTTGTAAGCTAACTGTTCTGACTCGCATCCTTTTCAGTTTCTTCTCAAACAGAAACATTTTTGTGAAGTTTACCACCCATTTCTCGAACCCTACTCCTTGCAAATCTGGAATTTACCAATTTCTGATTCTCTTTATTTTTTTCTTCGTGGCATTTCAATATTTTTCTCTTTTGATTATTCTCGGAACGAACAAATTTAATAGAAGATGTAATGAGTATGTAGCAATGTTGCGGATCATTTTATTACACATTTTTTTCATTTTCTACCAAAACGTTAATCAATTTAAATTGCATCGTTACACTGTCAAATAATCGCATTGGCAGTACTAAAATCCGAATTACTAATCCACCACTCGCACTGTCTCTCTCGAGAGGCGAGAAACGCGTTTTTCTTTGTTCTAGTCGTGGTGAGTTTAGGTGATCGAGCGAGGATCTGATTGGACAAATTTACTGACTACCATATATGGGCATGAAAGACGAGAAAAATGATCTGACTCGAGACGGGAGTGAGATGTGTGTGTGAGAGTCGGGGAAAAAGTCGTAGTCGCAGGAGGAAGCAATTCAGCTTGAATCAGTTTTGGGTTGTCTTGGCGATTGTCCACGGGGACAAGCAGAGAAACTGCACGCTCAGGACGCAGTGAATTGGTGATCAATCTAGGAGTGCCGAAGGAAGTGATCATCGATCGAGTGCGTGGACGATGGGTTCATTTATACAGCGGCCGAGTTTACAACGTCGGCTTTAACGAGCCGAAGACGCCCTTCAAGAGTTCTCGCTGGACGCAACAGTGAAATACCGCAATTGTCGAACTGTAAATAAGGAACACATTCTGGCTATCATACGTGCCGTCCGGCCGTTTGGTTGTTTAGGGCAGCCGAGAACGTTCGTCATGCAGATAATACAATAAGCAGCATTAGAAATGCATTTGACACTCTTATCAAATTGATTGCGAGATCATAAATAAAAAAAGCGGTTTATAACATCACATAACAATTCAAATAACAATCAATTTAATTAAAGTTCCTTTCTTATTCGAAAATCAAATCATAAATCAATATATACACGTATATATAAATATATTTTAAATAAATAGGCAAATGGAATAGAAAAAAAAGGAATGAGTGTAATATAGTATGAAGTGATTTTTGATTGTTTTCTCCCCTCCTCAGCGTGATCGCGATCGAAATGTGGTTAGGGTCCTTCCTTCTTGTGATTAGCCCACGACCCGGTGGGCCAGCCGGTTTCAAAATTTTACTCTACGGTCGCCCCTATGCGGCCACAGGTGGTAGGTGCTCCGCACGGGGCCTCCTCTCGGCAATCATCTTTCATGTGGCGTCCGAATTGGCGGAGCACATGGAGGATGATTGGCTGGGAGGGAGGTGTGGTAGTGGGAGCACGCAACAGTCATTATGTATGTGGATGAAATTATCATATTTTCAAGTCATTCTTTATATATTGTTGCAGACGGCAAAGGTACAGAATGTCTTAAATAATCTTTCTGTTTCTCTCTTCACGTAAGATTGGAGTCTCAAAATCAATGATTCAAAATCAGAACTGACTTGTTCCCGAAATTCTAATGGACGTGAACATCGGCTTCCAGTACCGCAAAGCCAATTAATTCATATCGTTATGGATAAATAAGCCATAACCTCTTAAAGAAAAACATTAAATACCATGGTATATATTTTAAGGATAAATTCAAAGTAAATTCATATGTCGCTACTCATTTCGTTAAATTAATAATAATAAGCAGCATTCCTTCAAAGTAATCCATTCCTCTGCTTATAGTGTTTCAACAGGACTGTGCAAAACACCAAGAGCAGCTTCTATTGTCTCTTGAATGTATAGAAACCTTTCGAACATAATGAATGTAGAATTCCACCTCGTTATAACATCATTGATTAATTTCAACGTCTGTTTTTCACACTGCGATGGAAACATTCGACAGTACGTTTCATCGTCTTTCGGATGGTTTCATGGTTAATAAAGAAGCTTGGGCAATAAGGTTCAGGGTATGAGCCAAACAGGATACATGATTCCATCCGGTTAATCTTACTGCAGCAACAACATTGACGGAATTGTCAGTAATGATGGCATTTATCATTTCTGAAACACCATATATTGCAGCAGCTTCAATTAACTTGTTTTTAATGTTTATTGCCGTATGACGCTCAGAAAATGGACCACAGTCAAGCAAAAGAGAGTTAATATTCCATATTTTGTCGATGTAGTGTGCAGTGATGGTCATGTAGCTGTCGCAGAAGAAGTCCTTGCATCACTAGTCAAAATAATATCATGCGTTTGTTTGATCAAGTTTCGAACGCAATCTTTTCCTTCATTATATCGTTGCTCCAACATATTTCTGCTGAATGTTGTTGGAGAAGGTATTTTATATAATAGCTCAATTTCTTCCATTAACTCCCTGAATCCTTCATCCTCAACCATTATCATATTGAAAATACCCTGCGTGATTTTTCTTTCACGCGTAATAATAAGTGAACGCGAAGCATATTTAGAAATTTTCGGCTGATTTTGAATACTAGCTGAATGCGATGTCAGTCTGGTGCTAGCTTGTTCGGCTGACGTAGATGGACAATTTTCGGATGTAGGTGGACAGTTTTCGACATCAGCATTTACTAGATGATGGTGTTGTTGTCTCCAGATTTCGAGTTGCGTGTCTTTCTCCTACTTCTAGTGTTAGATGCTTCGTTTTGATATGTTTTATGAGATTTGAAGTTGCCCCTCCTTTGTATGATCTGAGAGGGATCCGATTAACCTCGCAAAATAAGGGAAGCGTGTAACATACCATCCTTTAAAATTATGCTACGCAAACATTTATTGGAAACGCAATTTAATAATTAAAAACGCTAAAGTTTATTGTACAAAAAAGAAACCAAGTCGGAAATATTGAACACTACTGATTAAAAATTATTGATATTATGGTACTATCCTTTATACCGCATCATTTGGGAAGTATTAAGTAAATAAACAAGTGTTCAGAGAATAGATTGCACATGGGCAGTAGCAATGTGGCAACGAGTTAAGTAGCGTGAGGTTTAGGGGAGGTGGTTTTGGTCGGTAAAAGACCGACATGCCGAGAAGCAGGAGCAAATCGGTATCTTTTGAACGGCGAAAACAAAAATATATTGAACTGCTTCAGTTGCTGTTAATGCAAGAAGTATGTTTAGTTCCGATTTAAATGCATTTTGGGATCGCTTATATCATTTTTTCGGGCGGATGCGGTTTTAGTGTGTAAAATTATTGCATGCCTGGAAGCGGCTCCCAACATCGAAAACAAATGCCGATATTTTCTGTTGTCGATACTAATGTTTCTACTATAAGAAGTTAACAATAACAACAGCCTTTCTTATAAACAATCGCAAAGATCTCGAGAGACATGACGAGCTTACAATGCGCACATGTAAACAAAAAGGGAGCTTCGCTTCATCGCAACTTACGATGCCAAGTATATGGAATTTGTCACCAGCGACTTGGAGAATTCACTAACCTTCTTTCCATCCATACTTTTTCATTAAATTCTTGGCAAAATCCATCTTCAATCCGTATTGTAGCCTCGCCGCATCTTCACGGTGTTCACTGACATTGACAACAAGTGACAGTGACTTCTGCGGCTGTCAGTGACCATTGGCGTATAGCTGCGATGCCATGGCAATGCCGTCAACATTGTGAATTGTCTGCGAAATGTCAAAATACGGATTGAATGACGTTTTTATCAATCGCAGCGAAATCTGTACTTACACAAGCACTTGTGAAAGGATATACAGAATCTGTTCAACGTAAATTTAACCGCATTCTCCTGCTAAAATTTAAAATTCGCACACATCCACACGCACAAGCCACTTACAGTATTTGGCTGCCCCGAATTCTGTAAGTGGCTGCTGGATCGCAGGCACTGCCATTCTCCTCCGGTAGGGGGCCGGGCTAATGTCATTTTCTCCCGAAATCGAGTTAAAGATTACGCACGGACTGCTTCTTCAAACGGTTTTTTCATTACAACAACAATTGGAAGTGATTTAGAACTGTCAGCATAGCTTACAACCAGGGATGTTCCCGGTTTGCGTCACTGCTAGCAGCAGTGGCACAAAATGGCGGCTGGTGCCTTTAGATCAGCCGATGCGTGCCTTTAGCACTGATTTTCGTGGATTTTCAGTGCTAAAGGCACCAGCCGCCATTTTGTGCAGCTCGAAAAGCCCGGGCTGGAAGCTAGGCTGCGCAAGCACATTTCCCTCGTCGCTATTTCCCTATTGTGGGATATTCTTATATTGACTTTTTGTTACGTCAAATTCACAGTGGGTTAAAATTGTTTCGATTTGTGACTACACTTTTTGGAAGCCGAGAAAGGAGTTATAACGGAGGAGGGGGGAGGAATTGCAGAGACTGTGTGGATTCAAAATCGGTGTGTGTGATTGTGCAAGGACGTTGTTTATTGGGCCTTTCGATTTCCTTCCTGCAGACTGGCCGCCTTGCTCGATTAATTTTCTGGATCATCAGTGCGTTTGAAGAGCGGCCGCAACGAAAGAAAAGCAAGTGCGCGATTGTAATTGCGCTTGGAGGCGACGGACTGTGTACTTTGTGCTAAGTGTAAACTTTCCAGTTGCTTCCAGCTGATTTCTGGACATCGACCGCGATTGGAAGCGCTTGCTTCGAAATGACCACGATTGAGGATCGCTTCGACGCGGCCGTAAATGTTATCAAGTCGCTGCCTAAAAATGGTGAGTCTGCAGAATGGTCATCGCATGTTAATGCAATAAATCAATAGAATTGCTGCTCGATTTATACTTTGAATGATATTCGCCATCAACGCATTGAGGGCATTGTGGTTGGTCGCAGTTGAGCACCTTTCTGGGTTGCACTACCGTGGGACGATTATCTACGAGATTGCTTAATGAGGATCATTACTAGTCGAAGCACTCTTTCATGGGGGCAATAAACCACTTTGGTTGCAAACAAGCGGGAAGTACGAACGGGCTTCGAGCAGCACTCTTTTGCATTGACCTATAACGAATTTCGGTAGTGTGATCACGAAACATTTATAATTGTTGAGATATTTATCTCAACAAAAACCAATCCTTTGTTTGCCTGGTGGATGGCTTGCAGATGTTGAGCCGTGATGTATGCAGAGGCGAACATGAAAGAATTTCTTTCATGTTCTTGTATTGTTTACTTAGGAATGTGCTACATTTTGATAATACATACAATGCATTATCTTGTGCACATCTGCATGCCAGACATGGTAATTTTTGTTACTATTTCTAGATTTATGTAAATGGGTTTTAGTTTGTAGTTTGATTATCTTTTCAGTCTTTTCTGACATTCCAAGAGGAAAGGTTTAATAATATAATATAGAAGTTCTTGTTCTCCGTAAACTACTTTCTTCGTGCAAATTCAAAATAAAATAAAAGTTAGTAATAAAAGTAATTGATTGTGTTTTCAATCACAAAAGAGAAATAGTGTTGTTCCCGAATCCCATTTCCAACAATAATAATTAATAGTAGTCTAAAACATTCAATAACAGTTTGAAAGTAAACAGTCTTTGATCCAGGCTTGCTTAATACCAGTTCGCACTTTGGACTCATAGTAATTAGCACATTAAATGAAAACGTCCAAGAGAGACCTGACTTCGGACACGATGTCAATATTAAAGGTTTTGCAGGTTCAAAACGACGCACGAAGAAAAGTGAAACACTGCATGTTCAGATTAAAGTGATTGTAAAAAAAATTCATACAATAATGATTCGGCACCCGCATGCAATTATTTTGTAACTAATGAAAAAGAAATATTGATTATTTTTCAACGTTGGAAGGTGGAAGTCTCCCAAAAGATACCGACCAGCTCGTGCCTCTCGGCATGCCAAATTTCTACCGATTAAAACCACCTCCGTCTCCTCCTCATCATTCTCTCCATTGATTTTCACTAATTGTCCATATTTATATTTCAGTACAGTAGGTACAGTAGGAACTCGTTATAAGCAACCCTCGCTAAAGGTAACTACTCGATATAAGCAGGGCATTATTTTCGGCATTGATGACTCTATATAGGCAACGGGCAAAAAGTTTTGACCTGATATAAGCAACTGGATATTGGATTCACTTAGTAAACTACAAAAAGTGATTCCAAATAAGTATATATGCATTAAGGGGTTACATAGGTTTTGTATTTGCAAAAAATCGATTAATCGATGTTAGCTTCATCCTCTCTCGCAAGGAAGTGCATGTCCATGAGGACAACCAGCGTTTTGAGCTGGATTTCCTCCAAACCACATTTGTGCCCTTTACAGACCCTAGGAATGAAGTTAGACTTGTCATAACTTTATGCAGGTAACTAGCATCTTTAGAGTTTTCTACATCAAAAATTTTCAAACTTTTTCCGTTTGAGCTTACGCGTTTAGATTATAAAAAAAATTAGCTGAATCTATTTATTTTGTTTGCGAATGAATTACAATAATGAAAAATATAGGCGAAACTCAAAAATAGATACACTTGGATTTCTTTTGAAGAATGCCCTGCGTTGATGGTATGTTTTAACGTAGTTAACGATTGGTATAATCGCTTCCTGTGTTTGCTTTCCTTCAATGGACGCCATTAATGGCGAATTTAAATTCACATTTATTGGCTTGTTTTTTGAGGATTCATGAGGAATTTTTTGTTTGTTTAGTAAAAAATAGTTCACCAGTAAACTTTAAAAATAAAAACCTTGCCTGATTGTGGACTATTGTATGTAAGATGAAAAAAAAAAACTTTAGAAAAACGTATCTTATAACTCATATACAGCAGATTTTTTTTAATTAGGTGCAAAAAAGGACTAGACCTCGTTTATTTCATCATAAATGATGAAACGTGAGCGTTCTATCAAACGTAATTACAAAACAGCATAAATAGTAGACGAAATAGCTGTAAACTCATATTTTTCCTGTTAATTTAAAAAAAACGTTTTTTCTATTTCTATTATTATTCCTAGTTTAATTGAAAGTTTTTCAGTATGGTCAATATTTCATAAATAAAAAAATGAAAACTAATAAAATTTCGAAAAAATAACAAAAACTCTTGCTGAATATAGTAAATACGAAATCAGTATTTGATAACAGTAGTTTTATGCAGCCTTTTACTGCATGAGTTATGCGTTTTGACGAAAGCAATTTGAGAATGTTTTTAAATATCTTTTATTAACCTAAGGCGTTTGAATTTAAAAAAGCTCCACTTACCCCTACGATTGGATACATATTATCGTTGTTAGAAAAATTATCCAACAGGAAGCTAAAATATCATAGGCATTTTCAATAGTTGCTCTAGCACGCGATAAACTTTGTTTAAAAATGGTCTCGTCTTGTTGAGGATTCTTTGCCGTATAGCGTGTAATGATTTGCCAGCATGACTTGCGTCTCATCGACCTCGCAGACGTTCAGTTCGGGGACGAAGCAACGGACGATTCATGTCGTGTAGGCAAGTTCGGTCGGCTTGTTGAAGCCTCGAGATTCGGTAACTACTGGTAGGCCAGCTCAGTTTGGCGTATACGCAGGCGTTGTTAGGTTTTTCTCTGGGCTTCAGCACAATCTCATTACGTTGTAACGTAATAGCAGATTAATAATGAGATAATAAAAGACACTATAGCTGTCCGAATTACAAAACTTCTGAAAATACCTAAAATCAAGCAACATTATATTTCCAAGCTATATTTCCTGCATTACTTTGAATTACAGTTTCACGCGCATACCGAATTCAAATCATGATCACGGCATTTCCGAGGGCTCTAAAATCAACTTCCATACCGATTTAATCCCGTAAAAACAAACGTTCAATACTATTTGAAAATGCTCGCACGAGCAAACAATTCCTCGGTAGGAGGGACGTACACCTTGCGGGACAACGAACGCCAGCGGAGCTCGCCAGACATGGATGTAACATATTGAGCCCGCCCTAGCAAGGTCTACCGTTTGTAATGCCACATATTATGCGCGTTAGGTCATGATACCTAGCTCAACCGCAGTGAGCCCATCAACTGAAAATTACATTGGAGGAAGGATCCACAAGAAAACTTTCAGGTTTACTTCGTAATATCGCACGGTAGTGTGGCGAATTTTTTTCGTCTTATTTTATTTATCTAATTTTCTTTCTTTTTTTTCGCTCAGCCAACAGAGTACTTGAGGGGCAATGGAATTTGCTTCCGACACCACCTATACGAATTGAAAAAAAACAGCGCTACCTCTCTTTGCATGTGAACTCTGTAGCCTATTCTTGAAACGCAGGGTGAACTTGATCGCCACGTCGCCATTGACGGAGGCCAGCAATGGGGCAGTTTGGGTCGGTCAGCAAAAATTGTAAACTGTCCGGGCGGGCGAGTGCTGTACGTTTCTTGGCAAATGGCCTGTGTGGTGTGTCACCTTCCAAGTCTGGAATTATACCAATCGAGAAACTGACCTTGGTAATGCTATAACTTCGTAACATGATAAAGAAAACATATCGTTCTCCTTTGGACACGATTTGTGCAAAGTGATTTTCTATATCTCAAAAACCCACACACAAAAATGCGAGAATCTTTCGAGCCCCACAACTTTTTTGTTTTCATTTTAACCGCGAAACACGCGAAAATCGGAAGTTGTCACATTAAAAACTCGTTTTAAGCCAAATTATTGGCAAACCACCAGTACAAAATATCACGGAGCATTTTGGTAGACAGACAGATTTTCGTCACACTGAATCGACGATTCTGCACTAGATGCAACTTCAACATTTAGCAATTATTTCCTGCTACCATGCAATCGATTATATTTACAGGAACCTATTTGCGCTGTGAAAACTAGCCTACAATTAACCGACTAACAATCCTTATTCGAATTCAAACCGGAAAAATTCTATGTTCTATTATTGCTCGTGCTTCACTTGTATACCTCCAATCCAAGGACGTTGTGGAATCAATCCGAAATCACTTCAATACTCTTTAGTTATAGCACCTCTCTCAATCTCCGGTCTGATTGAGCAAAATAAAATTAGCATATTTGGTATTCTGGGCCAAGCTAACCGTCCTAATCGTCCTTGACTCGGCGACTAGGAACGAACGACCGTTTTTTTTTTTGAAAAACCCAAATTCCATGGCCAACTTCTTTGTTTCCTTTGGTTTTCTTCAACACCCAGATTTCATAAAGTGGTTAATATGTTTAATGTGTCGCATGATTACGAGGGCACCTTTTTCCAAAAAAAGAAGTAAAATCCGCCTTGAAGATGAAATGCGCCTTCCTATAAATATCGGACGAGAAGGATTCGCCTGGGAAAGGAGTGATACCATCGCCCCGCACAAACGAACAAAGTTACCTTCAAGACATAGTGGGGTACCAGTTATATCCAGAATGCGTGGCTGCTTCACAGCTTACTGATCACAACGAGACCTATCTAAAGCCTCTTTCGATCTTTGGGTTACTGTACGCCAAGATGTCACCATAGAGAGGGTATTCGTAATAGCTAACAAATACAAAGTCGAGTTGCGATATAGATACTAAACCACAATTACCATATTTACACTCAGCACTAAAGCGTCTTTACCGATAGCTGGCTTCTCGCGCTCCTGTGATACTAATATAATTGATGAATTCTAACTTTTCTCTTCGGTAGTGCCCCTTAACCGTCAGCACGTTGGAGATAACCAACCAGGAAATAGCGAGGGGTCGACTTTGAAATGAATTTTCTGTCTAATTCAAGTTTTTGCTGGTTAAAAAAATAATCTGCTAATGAAAAATAATTTGTAGTTCTAAAAAATAATATCAAGAATAATAATAGCCTGGGTAGATTAGTGATTAGAGCGCCTATTTCCAATGCATCCAGTGCCAGGTTCGAGGCTGCTTTTCGAATAGTAGTTCTCCAACTTCAAACAACTGTGAATGAATACCTGAGTCAAATCAGGGTGATAATCACGGACGAGCGCGTTCCTGATCACTTGACCTGCAAGTGTTCTCTTTGGTCAATTAATGAGTTGGCTCTAACATTAATTCAAGGCCCTGGCAAAATGTTCACTGTTGCAACATCGATTATTATTACAATAAAATCTAAAAATTATTAAACGCTTAAATTTCCACGTATATTAAGTCATGAACTGTGTAAGTTATTTTAATACATTTTTTGTGCTTTAAACTCTCTTGTGAACTGTAATAACAATGCAAGTTAAATAAAACTCTTTTAATATTTCAGGCTCTTATCAACCGAGCAACGCTATGATGCTTACGTTTTATTCATACTTCAAGCAAGCTACACAAGGTCCTTGTAGACAGAGCAAACCTAATTTCTGGGACGTCGTGGGAAGGTAAATTTTTATTGTACAATATTAACAATAAAACATGACTGATGTTCCATTACCCAGAGCCAAATGGGATGCGTGGGCAGCATTACGTGATATGCCCCGTCAGCGTGCCATGTTCTTGTATGTGGAAGAATTGAAAAAAATAATTGAAACAATGTCGTATACGGAAAATGTAGCAAACTTTATGGATAGTATAGGCGAACTAGATGGTGTGAATGTAGACGATTTGGAAACGGTTGCTCCGGAAATAATGAAAAAGGCATTGTCTCATCCGAACTCGCCGTTCGCCTCGGGAAACTCAAGTCCAACACGACCATCGGCATATTTGAATGGATATGTTAACAATGATGGCGATAATGATAATATATCCTATATCCATCAAAATGGATATTCGAGCACTGTGGATCAGTCGGATGATGAATACATAGATACTGTGGATGTAAGTTTTCGAGTCGGTTTGTATGTCAGTTGGTGTTTAGATTTATTTCAAATAGAAAATAATAGATTAAGATCCTGTGGCCAATAATTAAAGAAAACTAAAATATTTTCGAATCATTGAATGGAATTTAACAAAATAAAAGCTTCAAAAATGAAGAACTATCGCACAGTTATAATATATTAAATAAAATCTTAATACGATACATATATCGATCAAATATTGCATATTTACTTTTTATTAAAAAAATATCTGTTTACTAGCAATAGAAGGTTAAATCTTATTATCTCTAATTCCCGAAATCGTTAAATATTCTAGTGTTTCATTGTGTCGAAATTCATCAGTTTCAATCAACTAACAAAATTATGTAATTTACTTAAAATAACTTAACTTATATTAATTGTTTTTGGTCATTGTTTAAACGTCGATTGAAGCTTGCTTTGGGAGTTTGAATTTTGTACATTAACATTGAATCGATCTGAAAAAATTCATCGTATACGTAATGTACTAGCCAAATTAAGTTTTCGTCGAAAACTAAGTCGTGAATTGCCAGAGACACGAAAAGAAACATTGCCTGAATATGGACTTGTTTTGTGTACAAAACAAAAATTCAACTTTTCTTCAAAAATCCAAATTGGTAATAGTATTTGTTTTTGTGTTGTGAAAGGAACTGTCGGGCTGTCTTTGTTAGAATATTCACATTCTAAATGTAGTTCTAACGCAATGCTTATATACAATCAATAAATACAATAAAACTTTGTAACCTCAAAGAAAATCTATAGAAATTAATCACCCTTAAAACAACTGATGCTCAAATAATTTTCTTAACTGTTTTATGTGAAGTTACAAACTTTTGGGTACATTGTTAACACAATTAATTCCATATTACCTTTGGAATATGAAATGTCGGCTGTAAATATTGCTTCCGCTGTGCATTTTAAATCTGTATAAGTATTTCGAATACACATTTACGTACATGCAATGCTATAAGAAAAGCGTTCACTAGTCCCCTTCAGACGGATTGGATTTTTCTTGGCCTTTGAAAATACGTTTACGTACCATGCATGCCAGTGGACGCATTTTTCTTAAAGACAATATTATGGGTAGTAAAATCTGATCCGTCCGATGATAATTAGTAGACTCTGTATCGTTCAAAACACTGCTAAAATTATGCTTAAATCTATTGTTAAATTAAAAAAAAACCTTAAACTTATGCTGTATATATAACATGTT
This sequence comes from Oxycera nigricornis, assembly GCA_963942545.1. Lineage (NCBI taxonomy): Eukaryota > Metazoa > Arthropoda > Insecta > Diptera > Stratiomyidae > Oxycera > Oxycera nigricornis. The sequence continues at coordinate 27,510,822 of OZ012663.1, read as the reverse complement.
ATATTTCTAATCATTTATTTAACTTGTTTTGTCACGCTTCATTCAGGAGGGTACGGAAAATTCGTCGTCTAAGAAATCTAGATCACATGCTAATCACATTGTTGTAAGAATCATCAATTGCTTAAAAATTGAATACATCCAGATATGATTTATTAAATTTGAACTTTTTACAGAGGACGGAAAGTAATTTAGAAGTGACCACTTCGCAGATACTTAAAATTGTTCACAAAATGAATGCAGATATTGTGGCCGTGAATGAACGATTGAGTACAATTGAGAAGCAAATGACGGAAGTGACTGCAAAGAACAATAATCAACAGAGTCGTAGGGTGAGTTTCGTGATCTATATTTTTTATAATTGAACAATAACGAACGAAACCAAGGAAGTTATAAATAGTGAAAGTAGTTTTGACTAAAAATAGAAGCTCAAAAGGCCTCTGCAAGACTTGTATTCTTACATATTTTTGCCAAAATAATATCTCGAAGGAATAAATTTCTTTTGAGATGTGAAATAATCTCGATATAATTTCTCTCTTGATATGGTATGGTCTTGCCGTAAAAGCAACCGGAATGCGGCTAACCTAAGTATATCTGTTTTGCTTCGTTCTCTGCCCTTAAATTGCAAGAGGCGACCGCAGGATTACTAGACTCATTGGTAAAAGAGTGAAAATTTTGCGAAACTGCACTACGAGCGCCTAACCAAATCCTGACGTGATAGCCGTGAAGGGATCACTTCACTTGGAAACAGTCATCAAACAATACTTGAAATATTAAAAATATTTGGCGTATTCCTAAAATCAACCAAATTTTCTAAAACCAAAACTTACACGAAGATTTATCTACATACAAATAATGTTTTTTTTTTGTATCTGGTGCAGAATTTACAAAGATGAACAGATAGCCTTTTGAAAATAAACGATTCAGTTATAAAGTCAAATAGAACGCCAACAAGCCATCATTTCTTATTTTATTTACTTGGTTTTTCATAGAAAATATATTCTGTTTGAAACTTTCAAAACAGCACCACTGTCAACCGCCCTTGCAGCAGCAATGTTCCGTAATCAATGCTAATTTTGGCGCTTGTGTGCCGCTCTGCTCTGCTAAAAAACGTTTGAGTTTTACTGAACGCCAGGAACTAGCCAATTAAAGAGTGATTAAAAAAATTTGGCAGCAATAAAATATAGGAAAATGGATTAAAAGTTCATAACATTTCTGCTTAAATTTGTGTATTATAAAGTTTGATTTGTTTACAAAAAACTTTTTGCTAAATTCCCATAAATTTACGTTTTTCCCCAAAAGTGAAAGACTTTCGACATTGTACATGGCATTAGATTTCGATCGTACACTTCCATAAACGTATTAGCTTCCTGACACCACTTTAGTTGAAACTGTTGTATTTGGTTCCTTTTAATTTAAATTTAATGTGAGTCCAATATGTTTCAGTGGGTTGAAGTTCAAGACAGTTAGGCGGGCTTGCATCTTTCGATAAAACTGTTATATCGCTTTGAACATAAAATTCCATTACCTTTTTACTGTAATATGAGGTTGCGAGATCTGGCCAGAAAAATGTGGAGACATTGTAGCTTCCGATGAAGCTTAGCAATCGTTTTTTTAGACAGTCTTTGATGCAAATATCGCTGTTGAACGTACTTTGAGTTACAAATTGCTGACTTTTTTTCCGCAGGAACAAATTGCTTATCAAACTAAATATTTGGAAGGATATTTTAAGGCTTTTCGCTTTGTAAATTTATCTGCTATATGTCCTCTTTCTGCTGCCACATAATATTCGTGACCTGGGGTTTAGCTAACATCTCCAACGCAATACGTCTCGTCATCCATAATGCAGCAGTCACATTTTGTAAAAAGAATCCTATTTATGAATGAATTTTAATTTTGATTTAATAACTGATCAACTTTTTTTATATTACTGCCTATATTTTACTGCCACAGATAATTTTATAACCAAAAAAAGTTTGATACAGTTCATGTCAACTATTAACTGCCCGAATATTGAAAAAAAACCGCTTAAATAATTGATTCTCTAAAAGAAATAATGTAGGTCTTTGAAAAGAAACAACTTTTGGAATTTTTTTGAACGGTCGTTTTCTCCTCGAAATTTATTAAAATTGAAAGGCTGTGTTTCCATTACGAGATTTATATTTTCACTTAACTTGCTCGAAAACAATATTGTTTCGAAAGCCACTAGCTTTCGTCTTCAGTTCGAAGGAGCAGCATACACCACAACAAAAGATGGCGGCCTACCACAGCATGGTGCAGAGGCTAATAACTGTACCACTGAGAGAAGAGAGATATAATGCAGAATTGAAGTATATCAAGGAGGTAGCTTCAATTAATGGATATGATCCCAGCATGATCGAGAGCATTCTCAGGAAAAAGATCGCCCGGCTGAAGCGTAATGATTTCTCTACACTTTTTCCTAGCGACCTTCAGGATTACGAGCGCATAACGACAAAGCGAGCTGGGATTACCTTCTCCTCGATATTGGATAAAATCAAGGAAGCACTAGCGAAATACGAAATCGATGCAGTAGGCTCAAGTAGGAAGTACCAGCTAAAATCTAGACTAAGTAGTGTGAAGGATCGTCTCGATAGGACGGAGCTGAGTGGCATATATGAAATTAATTGCCATAATTGCAGCAATACATACATTGGTCAAACTCGCCGTCTTATACATACTAGGTACACAGAACATATAAAGGACGCAGAATTGACCCGAAAAAACCCCAACAGACACACGAAATCAATGGTAGCCAGACATATGCTAGAATCGAAGCATAGCATCAATTTCGAAGACGTTGAAATCGTGCGAAGTGTTAGGCAAGCTCATAAACTGGACGCAGCAGAGAGTTTGGCAATAAGCAAAATCGACGGAAAAAGGTTGTTGAATCACGACGATGGGAATTGCCCTTCAAGATTATACAAATTACTGGAGTGCAGAAATTCCTTGTAATTAAGGTAACCCAGGTAGAGAGACAATGCTCGAGGCTCTCATCCATTGAGCAGACTAGATATAAGGTAATTAAGATAGCATAGGTAGAGCGATGTTATCATGGGGATTTCATTAAGTAAAACATAGAGTTAGTTAGATATAAGCAAATATTGTTGGGATAGCATAAGTAGTCTGTCCTTCGAACTGAAGACGAAAGCAAGTGGCTTTCGAAACAATATTGTTTTCGAGCAAGTTAAGTGAAAATATAAATCTCGTAATGGAAACACAGCCTTTCAATTTTGATAACTTTTGGAATGCTTATTGGCAAAAAACGATCATATTTTTCTAGGACATTCCTCAAAATGACGAATATTAGATGCCAATATCGCCAATTTGCTGGGGTTAAGCATGCTCAAGAATTTTAATGCCCCGCTGGTGTAACGAGTAAATATTAACTCAAATAATTATAGTAATAGATTTCATATATATATAAGATTAATTTAAAATTAAAAAAATTGCCCTCAACAATCCACTCTGGAAGCGAGGATTGGTCAAGGTGAAACACTGCCCCTGAGAACTCGTTACCACTGTGTAGGCAAACGTTGGCGGTAGAAAATTAAATACGCGTGCCGCATTTCATATAAATCACTGGGCAGGGTTTTGATCATATTGGATTAGTTAGATAAGTAGGAAGTAATGTTTAGTTCACGCCACTCGTCGTCTTGCAGACGAAACGACTCAGGTAATCCGGGTTCAATCGTCAACCCCATAGCCAGCGACACAAGGTACACGCCCCACATACATCCGTTGAGGTACAACGCTGTGGCCAATAAAGGAGACCGAACGCGGAGTATAATCATCTGACGAACCCGGCAATCGTCACAATACCAGTTGAGCGATCAAAAGCGGAACGAGTCCGGTGAACTTGCCAGGTTATTGACCGCCAATATAAGCGAACGGGATCGGGGATCCTAAACACAATGAGAGTGCAGCATGTGAAAGTTGTTCTTCTTTCATGTTTGTAGGGCGACTCAAGTGAACGTGATGTAATTTTTTGAGTCGTTTGTTTTGGGTGGAAGATATCGGAGGAGCGTTTTGTTTTGGGGTTGCGGATGGCGTAACGGATCGAGTAGCGGTTAGAAGGAGTTGTCCATCGGAATTAGAATGTACAAAGCAAATTTTATGCACTTTATGAAAGAAAAAAACGATATTTAAAGTGGAAAATCGCCTTTAATTTAACTTGTGTGAAGTGATGGAGTTGACATCGGGCTTTCGGCTGCATTTTTCTATTTTTCTTTTCATTTTCTCTTTTACGATGGTTCCGGATCCGCGGACAGTGCAGTCCCTGCGCAGAAACGGGCGATCCCCTAATTTTGATAGGTAATAATTAAGCATGGAAAAACAGCAGCTAAAATTCCTATTTTAGGGAAGTACATCTATTAACAATGTATGCTTGGATTTACAATCAAACACTTTCAGGTTTCGTTCGTGTTGAAAAACAAACAAACTAAATCATTCAATTTTTGTTCGTATCTTTTTTCATTTGCAGCTTCGATCATAAATAACATTTTTGACGCTCTATAATACTTTTTTTATTACAGTTAACTCATGCACGAAAATATCCACAATGGTGGCCCTTCAAGGACATTTCTCCGTCATGGTTTATAATCCTAATATTATGGCCATTTGTCGTTCGGCGCGTCGGAGTTATGCTGCAACGGAAAAAATGATAGCTTCATGTTAGTTTTCAACGTATATTTTTTGTACATCAGTTGAAAACTGAATTGTCCCACGTTCGGAAAGTTATTTTTTCTTAAAGTAAAATACTTACATAAATTCCAAAATGTATATGTTCTGGGGTACATGATATTATTTTTATAATGTGATAGTCTGTTCATCGCAAGCTCATTCGAACGAATATGTTTCCAATTATGTTTTTTTTTACAAACGACTCATCTGTTCTAATATGTAGACGGATTTAATTTAAATACATGTTCTAAACAAAACAAAAAAAAACACTGCTATGAAGCATGATTGGAAATTTTTAAAAACCAGGAAATTATTGATCACAGATTGTGTAAAGTTTAAATGAGGTATCAGAAAATTATTTTATACAAAAGTGTGAAGGACGCGTTTAAGATTTTAATATAAATTCTAATCAACATTTTCATTTTTGGGTTACACTTTACAGTCTTTGGAATCCATAGATGACTTTACTATCTGTTTTGTGGCGGGCGAATTTATTTTAAATCTTATGGGTAGGCGTAGCTAAATATTAAAACATAAAATGGTTAGATAAGCAATGAAAGATATTGGCTACCAAGGATATTTAGTATTTATTTTTTCCCCAGCAGGTCAAAGGCTTTATTTGTATTCGTTTTAAGTCAAGGTCTTATGTTATTAAATGTTTATATTACAATATACAACTGTAGTTTACTTATTCTCTATATCAGGGGTGGCCAAAACGTGCGCCGAGTGTTTTGGTAAGCCGAGAACGCGCCCGCGCTAGCGCCGGCGTAAAAGCGGAGATAAGAGGTAGCGAGGAGGAAGTGTGCCTGTCTGTCGTCGATCGCTGCCCGCGCCTTGGCGAGCACGACGGTCAGCTTGTCCGTCCGACCGCCCGCCAGCCAGATGACGAACAGCCACAAAAGCGCAGTCAGCCTACTCGGCGTAAGCGTAGCGCTGCCAGTGCGCTGGGCGCTCCAAACTTGGCCACCCCTGCTCTATATGTTCAGAATGCATAGAGGAACTCCAAAAAAGCAGAAGCGCAGAAAATAAGTGAAGAGCTGAAATTTAAGTTGACTTTTGTGAGGAAAATTTAGTGTTTGCACGAAGTGAACGATAGGTTGCCATGTCTACATTGGCGTAGATGTGCATGTGTACTATTGATAATAATTAAGGAAATAAAGGATACCTCCTTTCAATAAATGAACAAAATTTTACTAAATAAGATCGATGAAAGAGAATTTAACTAGTTTGGCTTGAAAACCGCATAGTAACATTTAGAACGAAATCTTGGGACGATTTTAATCTTTTCAATTTTAGACACTAATTTTAAAAGAAGCTGTCAAGTAATCTCGTGTGCTTGATGAACTTGTGACTGAATTTTTCCCCAAGAAAATCTATGGCCTTTACTGCGATAGCACAATAAGGTTACCTTACAGATCACGCTTCAATAAGTTATGCAGGATTGTAGTAGTGACCATTATAACCGTTTGGAAATTTTATTAAAGCTCTTAAGTATGGAAATATGTGAAAAATTCAATCATGATTTTTTTATTATTGTTGAACATAGAAATTAAGATAAATGATTTCGTCACATAATTTAGCCAAAATAACGAATGGATTTTAGTTCTCGGTGAAAAATTCGGTTCGAAAACAGTAAGAAAAATATTTGATATTCTTTCTAATTTACTTGAAAGTTTTAAACCGAACTTAAAAAAATCAAAAAATAACAATAACAATTTCAGCTTATGAATTTTGGAAATACATCTTTTGAAACTCTTTTATATTTACATTGGAAAGAAAAAAAACAGCCAACAATAAATGTGTTCATATAGTTGTGAATAAATTGATTACAAAAGTAAAACTTTTATTGCGATATTATTCATAAAAGCAATCTTTCTCAAAACCATTTTGTTCGGGACCATGTTAGCCAGGATCAAAAAATGAATCTAATACTTTGATCAACTCTTTTAAACTATAAAAGACAACAATTTGTATCTAGTTTTCTCATTCATAAAGAAAGAATTGTCGTCTCGAATAAAGAAAGAAAGAAGAGAACCTTCAGCGATTTCAATATAAAATTTGTAATTCAAGCGACTCATAGAGTGGGAACGAATAGAATGTATAGTTTCCACGATGGTCAGCAGTTGATCAGATTCACGGCCAGCTAAAACATGGTTGCAAACTCTACTTGCTTTCCATATCGCGACATTAGTAAACAAATATGTTAATCTCCTTGTGATCGATCTTACGTCAGATTTATCATTTTTCTCACGTTTGAGATTCGGCTACAAAATTTAGCACTCTTGGATTTGTTTTGATTAAATGTAGCTAAGTGGAGAGTTTTACGACCGTTTTTTTTAGCAAAATATAGCCGCAAGTACTTTTAATAATATTTTTTTACATGAATTATAACGAGCTTTTATTCGCATCATTCTAAGGTGCGTTCAGTTGTTACAACTAATGTGGAAAAACCCATTTAGGAGAAGAGAATCAATAAAATTCATGTGATCTAAACGCTGCTGTCTGTTCAAAGTGAACTAAGATTGGCATCCGTTGCAGGAAGCTAGTGGGCAAAATATTGGCGTGTAATTTCAAGTGTTGACGTTGGACAAGCACCTTCTACTAGCACTGTTTCGTTAACAAATCTAATCTGATATAGTCTACATTTTCAAAAAGCACTTATAAAACTATCTACCGATAAGTAATCTGTACTTATTATATTTTTTTCCTTTTCGGGTTTTGAACAAAATCCCCCAATAAGTGATTCGCCAACCAGCTCCCACGCTGCTTGTTTCCTTAGACGATCCTTATAAAACTCACTCCGAATATCCCAAAATGGGTTATGCAGCTTTACTGCTTCGATAAGCAGCTCCGTATCTACATGTAATGTATCTTCCATTAATTTTGAATTCTCACAACTGCCTTCACTCACGTCTGACGCTAATTTACAAGTGACGCTCTGTCATGTGTGCACTGCCCAATATACGCCAATGAAAATGGTGCAACGCGGATAGGCGATAGCTATCTGCGTCCCACAAAACCTGCGTCACACTTGACAGCTATCCGAAATGACGCGAACGCTCGATAGGTGTCAGCGGCATGTGTGCATCGCTTCATTTGTGGCTATGTACTTCTTCCATTGAAGTAAGAGAAGAGGAAGCGGTGATCAACAAAATTATCGTACCCAATTGCTAAAATGTAGTTGTGCCCACCAACACAACCTAAAAAGTTAAATGCGTAGATGGATGGGTGCAACTTTTCGGAGGGAAAAATTTGAATATCTTTTTGAATCACCTCAGATCTAAATAAATGATGTTTTTTTTAAAGTTAGTGTTAGTTGAAGGAATGTAAGGTTTCATTAAGAATGAATCTTTAAAAACGACACTCATCTTGCCAAGATTATTTTCAGACTCAATTTTTCGTGCCAATTAAAAACATTGTACCTTGCGATAGGCCTGTGGTCGCAACTATTTTGCTCACTTGAATTCGTCGATCACTCAAAATCATGTACGGTCACGTTTAAACTCATTTATAAATAGCTGCAAAAACAGGAACAGATGTACTATGAACTTCATTCAACTATGCTTTGATCTCTTTAAGTGTTAAGCCTTTTATCCATTTTTATAAACGAAAAAAAGTTGTTCACTTCATTTCCCGATAAAAATGAAACCACGCAATGAATATGGCTGAAAGTTTAGCAGTGCTCTAGTGAGGAATGATGTTTACTAAAAACAAACCAGTTGTGTAGTGGTTTCGTTGTCCTTTGCTAATACTAACCACTACAGAGTTTAAAACAATAACTTGAATATTCTACTTATTTATTTGACTGGTCGCTTAATTGACACAACCTACTATCACACCGGATTTCATGACACTGTACTTTTATTTCTTAAGATTGGCTGTCCTGACTGAGCCACTGAATCGGCAGGGAGTTTTGTCGTTTCGGTTGGCTGCCACAGTTTCAATGCTACGAGCGCCATCTTTTAGATTTTTTATAGACTTATTGAGCGACCGTTGTAAATCAAGGAAATGGTTATAGTAAAATTAGATTCAGGTTCTTTATTTTGTTTCACAATTCGAAAAATAATGTTGAGGTAATTTCAATATTCAAATATGTCTATACTCATTATGTTAGAGAACGCTTATTTATTTACAGTGCGAACAATTTATGTAAATCAATAAATACTGGCTACTTAATCAACCCCTGCGGCTACGATTGGGACGGCGGCGTCGATTTCCACGTCGTCGGTTTGGACGACGCCTTCGTCGATTTCTAGGCTTGCGGTTCGGTTTTCGATTGGGAGGACGCGGTCGAGGACGATTGGGTGGTCGAGGTTTCGGACGTGGTACGCTGGGTGCTGCCGTTGTGGAGTTTGCTACAGTCACATTTGTAGGTGTTGTAGATTCACTGATCAGCTCAGAATCATCCGGGCTAGTTAAATCAGTATCATTACTATTCAATTCACGCACAATGCGCCCAGATCCTTTCTCCGATTTATCATTCTAGGAATGGAAAATTCGTATCAAAAAAGCAAACTTAGCAGATTGTGCTTAAAAATATTTCAACAGTTTTTTTTCTTTTGAAATAAAGACAAGATTATAACTTGGATATGTGGTAGGACCCACTTTTTATATTAGCCATTTTACCTACAACGCAATCGCATTTTTCATCGCTTTCGAATTTAGTCTAGAAAAATACTCACATCAAAATCTGACGCTGCCCAAAGTGTTGGTAAAAGGATGGCTACCCCTAGAATAATTATGTGTAACGCTTTCATTTTCATATGAATGCGATCAACTTCCAAAGTTTTCTTACTACTAGTTTTTTTCGAAGAAATACGGTTATTTTATATACACCCAAATTTCAAAATAATATGAACAAGTGTTTTTAATTAAGGTTATGGTTACTTTTTTTGTATATATGATTAACCTTCCCACTCGAATTCTCAATCGAGAAATTTTCTGTTTCTAAACCGTTAGCCTTGAGGCTGTAAAAAACAATTTTACATTTGAATTGAAGTAACAAATATTGATAATTATGCAAAGCATAAGCACAAAAGAAAGCTGACATGGACAAATAAAATGAAATAAAACAACAAGAACAAGATACCCGCATGTGATCTGTCTATTAGTCTTGTTAAAGAAAATAGAAAGTAGGTTCAATGTTGCAACAGCAAAAGCAAAAAATATATTGCAGGAATATATAAATTAATAAAAGAATACCAACTTTTCTCATTTCGTAAGAGTCTAGTCAATAGAACTAACAATAATCAATATCAACAAAAAATTTCCCCATATCCAAGGCGTTTATGGAATGAAAGATTTCAATAACATTAAAATTTAGTTTGATAAAACGAATGAAATTTTTTTTAAGCATGTTCAGCATTTATTTGTTCTTATATCTTCATCTCGTGACTTATCACCAAATTATCGCCAATTAAAAATCTTTGTATTCTTCTGGAATGCCGTCGAAAAGCTCTTTTGATTCATCCATTTTTTTTATATTAATCAGACTAAATTTGGTAGTATATTAGAGAAATGCATTTATGTCAATGTGATGGACATTGTTTTCTCTTAAAATGCATCGTTGACGTCAAAACAACAAATCCATTAAAACAACATTTCGATGAAATATCGTGAAGTGCATTTTTTTAAATGACACATTCAATTGTAACATCCGACATGTTTGCAAATGAATCGTTCAAACGATATGACATTTGTTTTTTGTATTTCTTTATACATACATCATGTCAAGATCTTTTGCAAAATGGTTCAACATGATGAAGTTAATAAAATATTTTGCATTAAATCCGTTTGATTCATAGTCATGCTTAGTTTTGGATGGATGGTTGTGTCAATAAGTAGTTTATTTTGTGTGAAACATTTAGTACAAGTATTAACTCACTGTTTTATGTTGAGCTTCTTGGATGAAGAAAACATGGTTGCGCGACTATTTTAGTCTGTAGCCATCCACGTTTCAACTTTTCTTTTGCATGGGTTGAATGAATTTAATGGATTTGTCTGAAATGTGAATTCTACAAATCTCTGAAAGGGTTACTATTTTCTCGTCAGCATTTCATAAGACGACCGGTAACATCATTATTGATACCGGCAACACTCCGTAAAAGCGATTCTTTTTTGCAATGTCATATTTCGGTGGAGCTTCGACGGTACTTTATTTAAAAAAATATTCACACCACACAATAGCATTGTACTTAAAAGTTGCTGATTAGTGAATTTTACACATTTCTTTTAGGATTTAGTTTTCGTGTTTTTTTGCCATCTAATCGGATACCCATCTAACCAGATACCCATCGTTTAAGAGGGGAAATCACATAAGAAGGTCTAGTTTTACGTTTTTTCGTGATGTTTTTGATGGGAACGGAATATTACAACTAATTTAAATTGATAGGCTATTTTACTCATAGTTTGAACTTAGCCTCTTATTTTTTTAAAGTAATTATCATAAAAATTCGCAAAGTTAAAAGCTGTTCTTCTTTGAGGTCCGTCGTTCGAGTCTCTAATTGCTGTGCATGCTAGAGTCCACAATTTTCTTGTTTGTAATATCTACTCCAATACATCAAAGTAAGATATATTCATAAAAAGACAGCTACGTGGCTCCTCTCAGCTTGTCTGTGATCGCTTCATTCAATAAGCCCGAAAATATAAGAAAGGCGGCGAATATCGGTCTCAAACTTCTTGAGCATACTTTTGAATAGCTAAACTTTCGATTTCTTCGAAAAAGTCGATTTTTTGAACCGTCTAATGTGATTCCCCCCTTAAACAATAAAGTTATGTTTTACCTCCAAATAAATACATTGCTGACAATTTCAACGGCAAACCTGTCCTTTAGACATTAAAGTCAAGTATTTATTACGAAATAAATACATCGCTTCGTGAATAGACGATTATTACTTACCACCTCGTAAATTTTACTTGCGACATCTCAATCTAATTATTATGTGACGTTTGTAATTGAAACGCTCATACCTGACCACGGTATTCGTGGTTTTGCCCATTATTAGGTTCAAAGCTACGTATTTTTCCATACATTTTCAAATTACCTTCAAAACGTAATTTGAACAAAATCACAGATCATAACAAGGCTGTAATCGATGTTACAATATGCAATGATTTTTTTTTTATTTTCATGGACTTTTCCTTTGAGAATTGGGAGGAACTGTGACATTCCTTAGAGTATCGTCATGCACAAGACTTTTGTTTTGACACCGCAACTGTTGATCATGTGAATCTGACAAACGAAATCACCTGAGTGCAATGTAAACGGTCCAATGCATTTTGAAATGCGTCAGTCATAAATACGTATTTCCGATATCATAACTTTAAATGTCTTAATTTTTCTAGAAAATATCAGCGATCTATGACGTAAACCGTCTGTAAAAAGTTATTGTTTTACAATAGTTTGCTATAAAACAATCAAAAAACTAAAAATTACTAAAATAAACTACTAAAGAAATACAACACTTCAAAGATTGTGGTTTAATTTAAAATATTTATTTGATTTTTTTTGTATCTGTATTTTCCTCAGAGATGCGCACAATTTCCTCATATTTTAAAGGTACTATCTTTTAGATTGTGCCGTAAAAATGTAATGTTTTTTACGAATATTGTAGTTAATTGATGGTCCTGAAATCTTGTTTTAAATTTTCACCAATGCCTAAATTTTTCATGGAAAGATTAGCGATTTCCCACGTAAACCTGCAATGAATAGTTATTTTCCCCCAATTGTTGGCTATAAAACAATTATTTGCGATCCCTTCTCTTTTCTACCTGAACCATAGGTGTAACGATTTGTAGCACAAACGCTTCTCTAGATATTCATTTCCAAGCCCAAAAATTTTTGGTAATAATATTCATATTGAAAAAGTTATATTATATTTTTTAATAATTAAGAGATTTTTGTTTGAATTAAAAATAATTGTGAATTATTTAAAAAAATTAACATTTATAAAAAAACTGTACAAAATTTTCGAAAATATATGCTTTAAAATATTTCTGGATAAATTTTCATTAAAATATATTAATTTATCAAATATACATATATAATTGAATGAATTCTAAAAAATACAAGTAAAATAAAGCATGAAAAAAACGAAAATTTCAACAGGCTATTGTTTTTCTCCTAGTATATTCATCCCATTTTTTTGTAACAATAATATTATATAAACAATAAAAAAAAATATATAAATAATAAAAATATTAAATCCAAAAGGAATTTTCGCTGCAATAATTATTAAATTAACATTATTCGAAATATAACTAATTTTTAGAATAAGAACTAATTTTTTCATTAATTAATAGATTTTGCCGTAAATAAAATAAATAATATAATAATGAATAACTTTTTTTGAAACTTGAAAATATATTACATTAAGATATTTTTGATGATGTTTTTCGAGTAGTAAAAGCTCCAAATTATTGATTCTTTAATACAGCGATAAAAAATTGTTTTACAGGACGTGCACGCGCACTCGTCAATTAACTTCTAATAAAATTAATCGTATCTCGTGAAACAATTTATTCACAGAAAGACTTTTCGGGCAAAATTTATACATAAATTCATCAGCCAAAAATTTTAATTCGATTTTTTTTGTGTATTTTAATTATTTAAACAATTATAGCAAAGAAACTAAAAAAAATCATTTAGTGTAAAGATTTTTTTATCTTAAAGTTAACCCTCTCAACTACTTACTTTTAAATTTTAGATATTAGTGACATATATGACTTCATTAAGATACAATACTTCACTATGAAGATAATCTGCTTCATAATGAAGAAGGGGAGCTACATGTTTCGCAGTTTTTTCCGGTAGAAAAGTTATTTTGATTTGCTTGTTGTAGTGTCATCTGCTTGTCAAGTGAATATATAGGCAATTTTACTTATTGTTCCAATATTTCCTGGGGAATGTTGAACAATTTAAAGGTAAAATCGTTGGGTTGAAGGATTTTAAGGTTAAGTGTCCGAGGTAACAAACTATTTATATAAGTACCTTGTGTTCTCAACAAGTAGCTTATTAAATATGCAACAAGTACTAAGTACAAAAAGCGTGAAAGGATTTTTATTTCAGTTTAAGATAACACAATCGTCAAATGCAATGCAGTGGTGCATGTGCTTACTTTCAATGACAGCTAAAATGTCAGCTATAATAATGTGTCTCTAATTATTTGGATCGTAGATTGTTATGAAGTTTGATTTAATAATGAAGTGCTGTCCGTCAAACTAAAAATACTACATTCGGAATGTTTTCATTCGATTTTTTAAATTTTTGATAACCACATGATAACTGATAAAAATTGACGACGTATAGAGACCGCACAGCATGAGCTTGCCACATCATGTTGGGGTCTCAAATGCGTAAGAATTTTCTCATATTTAAATGGAGAAAGTGTGGTTTCGGTATGAGAGCTGGCATCCCCTTAAGGTACGGCTTGTTAAATTTGTCATCTACAATCGGTCGTCTGTGTTTTTGAGTAAAATTGTTGCTGGGTGATTGCTTATTTCATAAAGCTTTTTCAGAGGCTTGGTGTACGAATATGTGCATTAAAAACATTTAAAAAAAAGTGAAGAAAAAATTACTGAAACCTATAATTACTATTATAATTAATTTTAACAATAACAATATTTAACAAATAGAAAACAATATGTCAAGTACAAGAACTTCGTCTCACAAAAAATAAAGGTGACCTCTGATGTACCTCAGAGTTTCCACTTAGGGCCGCTACTGTTCATTTTGTATATCAATGATATGAAGAATTTATTTACTGGATAGAAACCACTATTTCTAGCTGATGACTGTAAATTTTATAGAATAATTCAAAATCAGAAGGATGCTTACTTATTGCAAAATGCTTTTCTCTTAGACGAACTCTTTCCATGGTCCCATACGTGTTTGTTTTGAAGAGGTTTTACTGTATTTCATTGTCTGATTTAGGCAAACAAAGCTTTGTTCCATCTGAATGAAGTCACCATTAAAATTTTTAACTAATTCTTTACAGAATCCTTGAATTTTCTTGTCTTCTGTAAACCCCCCACTAAGTGGAGGTGTATTTGTAAAAAATACTAATTTTAGTAAATTAGTGATTGAAAGAAAGATAGTTTTTACATGGAATGGTAGACATTGAAGCGTTCTTAATAAACAGCTTCATTTTTTTGGGGGTAACAGATAAAGATTCTCAGTCTAATCAATACCATCCGTAATATTCCTATTTGAATGCCAATTTTTTTTGTGTCCTTCTACTTCTCAGACCTAAAAAAATATTGAGTTGAAATGAACAGTGAAGTAAGATATTTGTTTCTAATCGATTTCAACACGAATATATATTTTCTAATTGCACAGCTTATCGAGCAGCCCTTAAAAGTGATTATATTTCAATACCAATCCGTTGGAAGGAAAACAACTTTTTCATGACTTCAATTCGATAAGCACATGCCACGAAATGCCAATGACTTAAACAAATAATAATGAAAAAAAAACATAGCCGTACATAGAATATATTTGGTTAACTGTTTTAGTTGAAAATTTTTATTAGCTTTAAAATGTTCTGGCCTTGATAAAACATTGACGAAAATAAAAGAAAATATCCAAATAAATATTTACATAAACGTTCTAGCTTTTTGTTGTTGGTACAATTTTTGCATGAATTTTTTTATAGTTTGAACAAGAACACTCACTCGTGCTTGAATTTGATAAGTGTTGTAAGGAGAAAAAAAATCAGCATGTATTTAGCACTTACGTTTATTTAATCAGCTGAAAATTGTACAAAGGAGCAGTAAAATTTTCCCGTTTAAATTTAAACTGTCCATCTTTGAATTTCAACAAGACAGCGAAATACGCACAAAGTTTCGCTAGAATTTTAGAAATGATTACACGTATGTCAATTTGATCTGGTGTCTTGAGCCACATCACCACACAATCTATTATTTTCACATAAATAATAGCTGAAGTCGCTTGAAACTTATCACGGAAAATAGCCCAATTAAAGTGTGGGTAATATTGTACAAAGCAGAAAAGAAAATGAAAAAAGTTCTTGAAACTTCACACAGTAATTAGCTATTTAAATAGTTTCAAAAATGCCTCATCTAGAATGCTGTTTCGCTGCAATGGCAAACTGTTGTTTCGATTTTGCTTATAGCAACAGTATTAACAGATTTTAAGAACCATTTGTTTCGGGGTCTTGTTCAAAACTAAATGCTTGAACCATAATAGAAGTTCTAACTAAAGCTTTCGATTGAAGGATATAGCAATGGTGATCCGTTTTCATTGGGGCATCTAAGTTTTCGGAAGAACTACACTCTGAGTCATTGTCACATATTCCCTCAAACTCTTTGCACCAAAAAACCTTAAAATTTGACTCGTCGCTTCAGAGTACCTGTTCTAAATTACACTCAAATGAAAAGTTCCTTTTTATTTTTTGCTGTGGTGTGCAGTGGCGGTCCGTGTGAATTTTGGCTGTGGGTTCTGCGCCTTATCTCTTGGGTTTAGATAACCTATTTGATTGATTCTATACACTTTGTGTATTATTCGCATCATTTATAAAACTACATCTAAGGTACATAGTATTCATAAAAAATACGGAATGTACTTACGTTTCATAAATGAATCCATAGTCCATAGGTAGGGTTAGAAGTCAAAATTACGTATTTTGGTTTGAATGTTTTTATCTTCTGTTTGGTATTTTCTTAGTATTTTATACAAGTAGGTATACATTAAATAAAAATGAAACGAAGTTCAGGTTCATAATCGCTGGAAAATGAGTTCTAGTTTACGATCCTTAAAACTAGAAAGGTCGCGCCTCTCAAAGTTACATAGAAGGTCGCATTAGATCTGTGAGATCCAATGCCAATACTGGATCAGCGTCCGATGTCAATTTCCTGGAAATATCCACAAACATTTACAGCGACGAGCCAATCGAAAAATATGGATACCGGATTTAGGAGGATACTGAGAATCATTAGCCACCGAATCAAAGTGGTTGCAACGCACAGATCTAAACACACACCGTAGATCTTTCAAATCCGGCGCGACCTTCCTAGTGCTAATAGTGAGAAATTTATCGCTTGCTTTTTCATTGAAGTTTCCAGTCTAAGCAATTATATGTATTTCAAAGGAAATCATTGCCAATTCAGTCCTAATTCAAACATAGTATTTCTGAGAAATGTCTTGATACAGTTTTGATTTTATTTAAATACTGTCAGTTAGACGCCGCGGTGGTCTATAGGAAAGCTTGCAGCTAAGACAGGAAAAATGAAAAATCCCCCAAATTCCCTAATACCCCCAATCACCTAATCCTCCAATCCCTCAAATCTCCGAATCGCGCAATCCCCCAAATCCTCCGATTCTCCAAATCCCCTCAAATCCCCCATATCCCTCAAATCCCACAGATCCTTCCGATTTCTGAGATCATCCAGATCCCTCAAATCCCCCAGATGCGAAATCTCCCAGACCCCCCAAATTCTCCAGATCCCGGAGATCACCCAAATTCCCCAAATCAGCCGCCACTGGTGTGTCTATATGGTTCAGCCTTTGAACTCTTAACTCAACTGTACAACTGTAAGGACTATTTAGTGAGCTGATAGACGAAATGTATCACTGTCTTACAGCACAGACTTTGATTCGGAGCATTTGATCATGGGATGTTATGGCTATGGTAAGAAACCCGAAAATACACGCTTTTGATTGAAAGCGAATACGAAATCACCTGCTTTTACATACACTTTAAAGCACCGTCGGAAGTTTTTTTTGACAAAAACATGTATAAGAAGAAGAATAGAATAAGTGGATATTAACGTTAACCAGCAAACTGTTTGAAACATGCCGAAAGAGTCATGAACAGTTTGCGTCCAAAAAGTACATTAGATGTCTGTGTTACAAATTGGATCAACATATCGTTGGCACCAAAATGTCTGAGAGGTTACAAGTGCATTGCAACGATCACCCATTATGTTTAGGGTAGGTAGTTGCTTTGCTTTTTTTATGCTATTTAAGTACCATATGGTAGTGTAATCTTGTATGTTGATGGAAATAACGAGTGACATGCGAGCAATAATTTGTGTATTATTCGGGAAATGTTGATTATTTGGAATTTTATTGTGAGTAGCGCTGTATGTAGCCCAAATCGATATACGGAGAGCAACATTAGTTTGGTCTGATCTTTTTCGAGATACATTAGGTTAGATTTGTTAACGGAACAGTGCTAGTAGAAAATGAAATTCCAACAGTTCATTTGAAATTGCGCCCACTAGGTTTCAGCAACGGATCCTTTTCCTAATCTTAAAGTTGAATTTCTCCGACAGCAGCGGTAGTGTTTTTATCACAAAAATTTTATTGAGTTTCTTCTCCTAAATTAAGATATTTCTCATTGGTTGCAACAATCGAGTGCATCTTAGATTATTGCGAATAAATGCTCGCTATAATTCAAGTAATAAAATGTTATCAAAGGTGATCGTGGCTATATTTTGCTAAAAAACCGGCCGTAAAACTCTTAATTGAGCTACATTTAATAATAAAAAAAATCCAACAGTGCTAAATTTTGTAGTCGAATCTCAAACGTTAGAATTAATCATAAAAATGCTGGCGACCATGATGTGTGGCACAATTTCCCAGGCGCCTCTGTCGTAAAACGCTATGTTGATAACAGTTTCTTAAATAAGCCATATTTTATCAAAAAGAAATAAAACAAAACAAAAATATCGGTTTTGGGGCACTTTTATTTTTCGGTGTACTCGTAATCGAGTATTATTTTGTAAAGTATATTCTGATCGCCAATCGTATACTCCTAACGTTGCTGCAGCTATTTTGGTAATAATATCTGGAAATATGTCAAAGAAAAACATCTGAAGACAATGTAAACAGTTTATTCTGCTTTCATAAGCGGGAATCATAGACAAGTGCTTTTGAGGGATATGTAAATAAATAACTTGAAAATAAAATCTATTTAACTTCCATTTGGCTAGCACGAACTGTGAAGAATTTCAAGATAAGTTTGCTTTTAAGATGGCAACCACATACTGTTTAATGTTCACTTCATGTGACCATGAATTCCGTGAGGTATCCGTGAATCCAAGTCCATGTATGAATTGCGTCCGTTGTTTGGTTGTAGTGGCAGCCCCCTTTGTCAAAAGGCGGCTCACTTAGGCCAAGATAGGCCCATTGTGATAGTCCGTTGTTAGATTCAAACAAAAGGGTGTTGATGTAAAACGCCACTACAAAAGTATTATCCAAAACATTGTGGGAGTAAGATCTAATGAACATCTTCAGAAAAACAACACAAAATGGTGTGGTATTCGATTGATAATAAAAGGCAGGGCTGTAAAAGGATGTTTCCATGCAAAATTCATTGTTGAAAAGAGTTCCATTGTTCTGTCATTTATTTATTTTATTTCTCATTTATGTTAATTTTTTATTTGTGTTATTTTTTATTTATTCCTCACCATTGAAACATAAATATTTAGTGAAAGTTTAGTAGCTCAACGAATCTAAGGTAAACATCTGTTGAACTTTGTCTGAATTTTCAATTTAACTAGGTTACATTCGAAACAAATAAAAACAAACAACATTCTTTCATAGTCGTTTTAGCTTCAAGGTAATGTATATTAATTTGTTGTCTACAAACACTAGTGCAGCTTCATTTTCGGAGTGAAAATCGGCAGGTTTTTGCTTGATTTCGACTATAAAAGGAAGTTGCAAACGAATATTTGTTAGTGGAATAGTAACATAACGTAGCAATTTAGCTATCGAAATGAAAATATTTTTGGGAATATGTGCGGCAATTGCCATGCTGGTGCCGTCAATCCAGGCGGCTAGTTTTTTGGACCTGTATGTAAGTATTTTGTGGTTTTAGTATTAAATGGATTATTTCAAAATATAAATATCTTCAAAAGGAAGATCTTGAATTTGATGAGTTAGGGCGCTTGGCACGGCAACTAAATGATACAGAGACAACTCCTACACCAGTAGAAAATACAACCAGTGAATCGGTAGGAGAGGGCACAATTCTACCCGCATTGGATACAACCGTTGCAACCACAAAAGGCACAATTACTGTTTCTACGGTTGCTCCTGGGAGTGTCAATATGACACCGACTACTACTGCTTCAACAAAAAGTACGCTTGCCGCAAATTCAACAACATCTGTAATCACTAGGCCGCGTTCTACACCTAATCCCACGCCTAGTTCCACTCCTAATCCCACGCGTAGTCCCACTCCTAATTCTACCCCGAACAACCGCAAAAGGATAAATCGTCAACGCCAGCTCCGCCGACAACGTGCACAGCGTCTAAAACGCCAACGAGCACGTGCTCGTGCGCGTGCCCGTCAACGTCGCAACCAAAATCGGAATCGCAATCGGAACCGCAATCAACGCGGAAACCGGCCTGGACGCGGCTAAGCCATTTTGTTTAGAATGTTTTAAATTTAAATTGGGTTTAAATATATAAAATAACTGTAAGAATCAGAGGCTTTGCTTCCAATCCACTGAGTCGTAGGTTCGAGGTCAGTTTGCAGCAAGTATTTTCAGATTGAGACTTGATGCCGAAATCAGGATAATAATCACAAACGAGTTGGTGGGCCTACTTTATAAGGGATAGTAAAGTTTAAAAGTGATAATACATAAACCGCCTAAAGAAGAGTTCGGGTATTATACATGTACATATATGCACATTAGGGTAAGTTAGAGCGTAAAGCGTTTCGTCGGCGTCGTTCATCAATGCGCGGTTGGTTTTGGTTGGCCCCGATTAAGCGAATGGGTATGAAGGGCCTGCCCGTGTTATAATGCGGTAGGACACACAATATATCGTGAAAAGGGCTGAAGAACCATCATCGATGCTTGGTGGGTCCAGCAGAGAATGAAATATAATCTTATTCGCGAGTTTTCTTTGGAATTGATTTCCGCTTGAGTTGAATCTAATAATTAAGTGAGCTTTCGCGCGAAAATAATGTTGAAATAACGAAAAAGTTATCGACGTGAGTCTTTGTAATGTTTGTTTTAGTATTTTCCAGATAAGATAATTTTGAGTAACTTTTTTTGTGGTGATTGAAATTTAGGATTTGAGACAGGATCGAAAAGAAAGCGAACCAGTCGTACGAAGTAGAGCTTTGGCTGGAATCACTAACTGTTCATTATTTGAGAGACTGAACTAGCTCGTCCGAATGATTTCAGCGTTCCTCGGACTGAATTTGCATGAGGTTTTTGAAACACAAATTTTACTGACTTAATGCAAAACTCAAATCTATTATAAATTGGCGTGCAACGTGTGATCTTAAAGTAATGAAAGTCATCATTTTAAAACTCATATTCATAATACTTCACTAAAATCCAGTTCATTAAAAATATTGCTTTCGATGCTTTGCTTGATATATTATTAATTCGTTTTTGCAACAGTGTCTCCCATGATTAATTTTTTAAATCCTTTTGAGACTTGAAATTGATTACTCGTCATGTTGTTTATCGACCATTAGTCATAAGAATATTTTTGTGGTACTTTCTACATTGGCAAACAAAGAATTCACAAGTAAACACCTAGCCTACCTCTTGGTGCTGTTCCCATGCTGCGGAGGAAATCAAGGAAGAAACTCACTCTGCCATTTTCGCACCTTGTTAGGCTTGGCACTTAAAGTAAAATATGCCATGAAAAATTTATTCAAGGCAATATTTCGGAATGTGCTTTCGTATATTCCATGTATATTGTACATCGTGCAATTAAACATCACAGGAATTAGAGTTTGATACGTGTATCAAACTCCTAACAAGTCATAAACAAGAAATTTAAATGCAAAACAGTTTGTATTATATACATAATTAGGCATCAAGAGAGTATGAAGCTAACATATCGTCACGGAAACAATATTGCAAAATGTAGTCATGGTGAGCCGTTTGCTTCGACGTGAAAGGCAAATACAATTTTGATCAGTCACTGCTAGTTGGTTGGTTGGTTGTAGTGGCAGCCCCTTTTATTCAAAGGTGGCTCACTTAGGACACGAGAGGCCCATTGTGATACCACAGAAAATAAGGGCGGCACAAGAACCTGCGGGATGACGAGAACCATCCAGATTCTCGAATAAAGCCGGCTATGCAGCTAATGTCTAAATCAGCTACTTCCGTGAGGTTGTCCAGGAAGTGCGTGCCCAAGGTTTGCATGCGCTTCCTGGACAGTGCTGGACATTCGCACAGAAAGTGTTTGATTGTTTCTTCCTCATCCTCTGATCTGCATTTTCGGTAGAAATCATTGAAAGCGACACCCAATCTTTCTGCGTGTCTGCCGATCAGACAGTGTCCCCACAGCATGGAAACGAAGGAACTTAGGGTTTCACGGCTTATATTGGGGAGCTGCTTGGTTCGTTTGGAGCACAGTGCGTGCCAAGTTTGCCTGGTTGTGCTACAGCTTTCTTCGAGCAGCCAGGCCCTATTCGCAGCCTCCACGTAGTACTGCTTGAATCCTAGCTTTATGGAAGCTTGAGGTTGGCCGACTTCGGGGGTAAGTGTATACTCCTGAAGCTCGGTGCCAGCTCTCGCAATGGCATCTGCTTCAAAGTTTCCAGGTATATCACTATGCCCCGGTACCCAGCAGAGAATTACTTCATAGTGAAGAGACATCACGTTCAGTTGTGAGCGACATACTTAAGCCTTAAGCTTTAAGCTACTTGGTAAAAATTATTGTGGTCAAGTGTTGGAATCAATCCTTCGAAACCCTTCCCGATTCTAGTTTGAAACCAGGGTAGTATTGGCGCATTACTTATCTCACTCCTGTTCACGGACAAACGATGGGTGAATTTTTGAAAATTTCAGGAACAATTTTATATTTATTTAACAACAAGTTAGCATAATCTTCTGTTACTTCTCCCAGTCGAGGGTCCCTTTTCAATTTTTTCGAGCAACCGGCACTGCTGTTTAATGGCAATTTCGTCATGGGTGACACCATCGCCTCATTTCAATATTGGTTGTAATTCATGGATTGTCAACATTCTGCTTAACAATAAATCTTCCTGAGTGTCAGTGTCATAGGTTAGAAAGTAAGTAGCACGGACACTAGAGCCAATTCGTTGCATATCTGTTATAGAACACGCTATGTTGTTCGCACACTAATTCGGTTGCGGTGTGTTTACGTACACGAATTGCTGATACACAAATGGGCCCACGCCACAACACATTTGCCAAATTCCACAAAGAGAAATTTTGCTGCGTGTTTTCATCTGTTCTTTCGGGCGCAAGCTTAGAAACGAAAACCAGAGCACTCTCTCTAAAGGAGGTATAGTTTTTGCATCTTCTTCGTCATGTTTTTTTTACAGTTCAGAATGTCCGTGCTATGTGTTCTTTATGCTATGGTATATATGTACATTAATTTCTCACACACAATCGTGGCATCGCCACATTTGCCTAATTCCACATGGGGAAATTTGACTATGAATTTTCACCTATTCTTTCTTGCTTGATAGGAGAGACGAAATCTAGAGCGCTCATTCTGAAGGAGGAGTAATCTATGCATGTTTTGTCTCATGTTTATATTGACAGCTCAGAGAGTTCGTGCTACGAAATCTGATGCTTTAGAGGTTTTTATCACAAAAAAAAAATAAAGTGATTTTACTTCCAAAAACAATAAACAATGATTTATTTACAATAAATAAAGCGTCCATTTACGGGTCTACCCTCTTTTAGCAGTGTAAAAACGAGTTGTTTTTAATAATTTTTATGATCAATAAATGCACTCTGGAAAAACACAAAAAAAATTATTCATTGATGTGAGTTTTTATCAATAAAAATGCTGGTTGAAAAAAATCGAAAAAACGAGAGAGGTGTGCGCTGTTGATGAAATTTTCGAGAGAGAAACAAAAAAAATCAAATAGTTTTAGGTTCTGTATGTTCATAGCTATAGTGCGAATGGGGCGATTTTTGATTTTTGACAAATTGACAAAATGGCGGACAATTTTCGAAAAATTAAGGAAAAACATGCTTTTTTTCACCGTTTTTGGCCAAAAAAATACAACAAATCAAAATTTTGAAAAACCCTCAATTCGCGCTATAACTGTGGTCATAAAGAATGCTTGGTAGAAATTTGGTAAGAATCGGTTCAGTAGTTCCCGAAATTTCATCAACGCGGCGTCAAAAAACGTTGTTTCGAGAAAAACGCGGTTAAAGTTTTTTTAATGAAAAATCGCGCTCGGGTGACAAAGTGAAAGTTGCCCAGAAATATAGCTCCAATCTTTATAAAATTTTAATATGATATCTCTGGACATATATACTTCCAAAATAAAAAAAAACGATTTTTTGAAAATTATATAAACGGTAGACGCCTTAATTACGTTAGGATCATTTTTGTGAAATTGTTTAGTTCATTCATTGTAAGATTTCAGTTCACCTACCAACATGCAGACAGACAAAGCTCTTTCTACCAAACCTACAACCTGAAGTCGCAAAATACTGTCTGAAACTAAATAGAGTCAGACTGAAAAAACTCACAGAAGTGATTACAGGCCACGGACGCCTGAGAAGTCACCAAGCTCTTCTGCAAATAGTGGACGATGCATGGTGCACTAGATGTGAGGAGAACGAGGAAACAGCGGCACATTATGTGGGCTACTGTCCCGCGTTCTCCAGACACAGATATAGAGCCCTTGGCATGCCTCAAATAGGAGACAAGGAGTTCCATACCTTAGCCTTGGACGACCTGATGAGGTTCATTATCTCATCCGGAAGATTCAAGACATAAGCATTAACTCCAGAAAGGAAAAATATGAGGCTAGTACAATCGACCAGCAGGTCCAGTGCTAGGGCTGCAATGCCCACCTCCATGTCACGACGACGACGACGACGAAGATTTCAGTTACTTCTTTCCCTATTTTACGGAAGACTTTTTGTGATTTCGAAATTGAATTTTTAGTGGATGTTGTTCGAAAATCAACTCCAAAATTTAAATACAAATAAAACAAATTAAAATGGAAAAGTAGTTTAAATTACAATTGCTTATGCAGCACTTATAGAAAAAATGATCATCTTGCGAAAAAATCTAGTTCAATCGGCGTAGAAGCAAAAACTGCATTAAAATCCCTTAAATCTTAATATCTATCTAATAATCTTTTGTCATTGAAGCGTCGGTTTGAAAATAAGCACTTACGTAAAAAAGGCTTTAAAACCAATCCCTTTTGTTCTGATTGCCGCTCGTAAGGATTCAGTCAGTTTTCCTCCCTTCAAAACCATTACGTTATCAATGTTCGCTCATCGCTGCCAAAAACGAAACATTTAATATTAACACACTACACTTACTGCAATGAGTTCTTAGCGTTATTATTATTTAGAGTATAAATATTTTGTTTAATATTTTTGTAGGTATTACTGTGATGCCATTCGTGTGGACTTCAAGGGTTGCACCTCGTGGTTTGTTTTGTTATGAAGTTGGTTTGTATCAATTATTCGAGTATTGCAAGTTCCCATTTATGTTAAAGCATAATGGAGTGTAGTTTTATAGAAAGCATTATTTTAAATGTAGTTTAATCAATAATTCTGTTTATGTAATTTGGTGAAAATTAAAGTAAACTAATTTAACAATTTTGGCATCGTAAAAAAACAGATTTGGGTACCTCATGAATAGTTCAACGAACGACATTGGTTGTAGATATTATGTTTATGAAAAGCAGCTGGTCGGTGAAGAAATTCAAATCGATCGATTATTAAGAATGAAATCCATAAAGAGTGAGCTTGGCTACATGCTTCTGTTATTTAGACTCCTTGAAAGCGAAACATAACAAATCTACATCTATTTATATAGTTCAACTAATTTCATAAAATTAAAATAAAACAATCTATGACATGTTGGTAGTATCACAAATTTCTAATAAATGTTGTTTCAACTGGGAGCTGATGCGCACAATTTTCGTAATAATTTTAGGATACAGACGTAGAACATGGAACTCCGACCAATAGTTGTTCAACCTTGAAAACTAATAGACAATACTTAATTGAATAAAAACGCTAGTTGGTCACCTTTATTTCTTGACTACAATTGTACAAATATTATTTTGAAAAGTCTTGTCTATAAAAGGAAGCTGAAATCCAAAAGTTTTTAGTGATAGAGTGGAGTTTGCTTCGCGGAACGCTTCCAGTCACAAGATGAAGGCGTTTTTAGTGATATGTGCGGCAATAGCCATTCTGTTTCCGTCGATTCAGACAGCAAATATTTTCGATGTATATGTAAGTATTTCCAGGGTTTCCGTCGAGGGACTCGCTTCTAGAAGAATTGCCTGAACATTTGAATTACTATCTTTAGAATGAGGATTTTGGTCTAGAAGAGTTGAATCGTAAGGCCCGACAAGAGACAACAATCAATCCTGCTGCCACGACAGTTGTTGATACCACAATTGCTGCTGATACCACAGTAGCTGCTGATACCACAGTAGCTGCTGATACCACAGTTGCTGCTCCTACCACAGTAGCTGCTGATACCACAGTTGCTGCTGATACCACAGTCGTTGCTGATACCACAATTGCTGCTGATACCACAGTTGCTGCTGATACTACAGTTGCTGTTGATACCACAATCGTTGCTGATACCACAGTTGCTACTGAAACTACAGATCCCGCCACAACAGCAATTTTAAATCCTATAACGTCTGCTCCGCCACTTCCGTCCAAAAATGCGACGACGCCTGCAGCGTCAACTGCTAAACTTACAAGTTCAGCAACTAAAACCACGTCAGTAACAACTGCGCCTAATAATAATAACGTTCTCAACCGTATAGAGCGAATGCGTCGGCAACGGATACGGTGGTTGCAGCTGTTGCGGCGGTTGCAACGCAGTCGACAACGGGCAGGAAATCTTCGACTACAACAGGTTCGGCGTCGTCAACAGGCTCAAAGGGCTCGACAACGACAGCTAGCTCGCCTTCGCGCCATCAGACGACGAAACTTATTGCGTAGACGCGGTTGAGATAATCATTTTCAGTTCAATTATATTGTAAATACATGAAAAAGAACAAACATATCAGTTTCTGTATTTAAAAACCATCCCGAAGGATTCCGGAAGGCAAAAATAGGAAGTGTCACTGTCGGTCTGCTTACATAGCCTTGGTTACTTAAGTCTAGAAAACTTCATTGCACCATATTCAATGATGGATTCGATTTAATTCTGGATATCTCCAGAATTTATTTGACACCTTAAGAAACACTTTATTTTTTCAGTTTGGAAAATATATTATATGTTGATCCACGATATTAGTTATCATTAGGACAACCAAAAATATGCTCTAAAAAGTCGGTTTTAAGCGCTTGAAAAATGTTCTATAAAATTGAGAATATGCTGTATAAGTGAGAATATATGCTTTTAAAAGTTAGCACTTAACAGCAAACATTTGATACTGGTAAAAAGTTCTTTGATTTTGTTAATCTCAAGAAGAAATCATCGGGTTATCTAGCGACAATGACTCGAAATAACATCGTTTCTACATCTCCTAAAGTGATCTGTGATCTTTTTGCTGATTATTTTCAAGAAGTTTTTTCACCGCCAAAAATTTTGGTAGATACGGAATTCTCTAAAGTTAATCCAATGGTACTGATTATGGACATGTATCTCTCAAGGGAAGATGTTGCTCAAGCTATAAGCAACCTTGACGTTAATAAGAGTCCTCGCCCAGATTTACTTTCTCCATTTTTTGTGGACCAGCTTGAAGTACCTCTCCACTTTCTTTTTGATAAATTTCTGACAAAAGAGAGTTTCCCAACTCATTGGAAATCTTCCTATTTAATTCTTGCCTTTGACAAGCACCCTGTCCTGAACCTATAGAGGTATTGCCATACTATCTATAACTCCTAAATTATTCGAACAAATTGTTTGCCAAAAACTCTCAGCTTTTATTAAGCCTCTTCTAAATGAACAACAACATGGTTTCTGCAAGAGTCGATAAACTACAACCAATCTCATGGTTTTAGTTTGATGATGTCGTATGGAAAATGGAGATGGGTTGCCAAATTGATGCACTCTGCACAGATTTTAGTAAAGCATTTGACCGGGTCGATCACTTCATACTGATTTCCAAATTGCAGAAAATAGGTATCACTGGCTCTATGCTCAAATCGCTGAGTTCCTACTCACGAGACCAAAGTCAATTAGTAAAATTCCAGGGATATATGTCCAAGCCAATTCTCGTACATTCTGGTGTACCTCAAGGCAATCACGTCGGTCCTCTTCTTTTTAATATTTTTATATCAGATATATCTGAAAAACTCTCGGACGTATCACATCTTCTTTATGCTGAGGATCTGAAGATATATCTGAAGTTAGTTTCTCATGATTAATCTGATGCTAGTTTCTTTCAATCAAAATTAACTTCCATCCACCAATGGTGAGATGTAAACAAACTTTATCTAAACGTTGGGAAATGTCATGTAATGACTTTTTCCCGCAAAAGCACAACTTTGAACAATGCATACGTTCACAACAATACTGTATTGGATAGGAAAGAAAACATTGTTGACCTTGGAGTGGTCCTATACAAGAAACTATGTTTCAATTTGTACTACGATACTATTCTCTCTAAAGATAATAAACAGCTTGGCTTTATTAAAAGACGAGCCAAAGAGTTTAAAATTTCTTGGGTAACTAAACCATTATACACCTTACTGGTTCGCCCAATACTAGAATATGCCATTAATGTATGGAACCCAATGTTTGGAGTTCCGATGCTAGAATAGAATCAGTCCAAAAACAAATCTTGATGTTTGCTTTGAGAGACCTCTATAGCCCTGATTACTATCAAATCTTGCCTCTTTATGTAGTTAGATTGGAGCTTCTGAATTTGTCGACTCTTAAAGCCAGAAAAACAGTGTTGTCCTCTTGTTTCGCCTTTGATGTGATTAGGGGCCACGTTAATGTGGAGTATCTGATTAATAGAATAAAGCATAAAGTGCATGCAAGAAGTACACGTAACACACGTTTCCTTACAGAATACCAGCATCTTACTAAGTATGCAGATAATGAACCTGTTAATAGGTGCTGTAAGATGTTTAACCTTTGAGTAACCACTACTCCCCTACCATCTCCAAGTTCAATTTTAAATCCTGCCTATATAAAGCTTTCTGATTCTAGACTTCAATATCCATCCTTGAACTTGTGACGTGCTTACAACAGTGTGAATCAATGTTAAGTATAGCATGTATTGTAAAGTTAAGTATTTGTTGTATTTTAACAAGTGATTGCTTTGCTTTGGCGAAAAAAAATATAAAAAAATGTTTAGTGTTGTTATAGTTGCGTTTATGTCAACTAAATTTAACTCAGTAAGCATACATAACAGAGACAAAATAAACATAATTCGTAGAAAATAAAAATGATAAAATGTGGTCTAAGTGCGATCCTTCAGGCCCACACGACTAACTTCCAAATGGGGCGAATAAAAGGCCATAATTTTTTTTATTATTAATTACTATTATTAAAAATTACTATTATCAATAATATTTATCCTAAATTATCATAATTACTTTCATTATTTTTATTTTTTTATCTAGCCATATAAGCTTTGGTAGAGGAAGACGCCTCCACCATCTGACTGATTGACTTTACATTTACAATATCAAATAATGAATAATAATATTTGATTTTTATTAACAATATTAAATTATTTATAACAATATCCAATTATCAACTGCAAAGCGTCACTTTCATTTTCCCAAAACTGAAAATATTATAAGTTTGGAATTTTATAAATTATTCTTGATATTTTTATATAACATTTTTTACAACTTTGATCAAAATTTTCCTAAAACGCACAATAATAATAATAATAATAATACTATGAAGGTATTTGGGATCTGCACAAATTAATAGTGCGTTTCAATAGTTCCAAAAGTAAGTATTTTTTTGTCGTTTTTCAGTTTTTTCATCCTCAATAAAAAACGGCTTAACCGATTTTGCTGAAAAGTCATTCAGTTTTAAGTTATGTAATTACGCGTCGAATGAAATCAGTCCCACGTCAATGAAATTTTTGGTTCTTGAGATAATCGAGACGAAAAATAATTCCGACCGCACATCTGCACATACGCACATCCGCACACCCGCACATACGTACATACACATACACAGACATCTCTCTAAAAACGATGAATTTGGATTCTAGAGACCTTAAAACGAGGAGATATGCCAAAATTTTGGATTTGCAAAATCGACCCCATTACAATAACTTCCCACTGGGAACTGGGAAGTTAAAATGGGTACTATTACAACATTACGAAGGAACCAAATTAAAATTTTTGCTACAATATATCACAAACATTGCTTCAAATTTTCAAAAAGATAACTTGTCTTTTGGATTGTAGGGCGCTTTTGAAAATAGAAGAGCTCCTTTCTTCACTTACAGATGTGATTGTAGCAAATTTAAAGCTAGGGTCCCTTCAACAGAATATTTGTCGAGTATTTCCATAGATGCACCATCAAGCGATACACCAACCACCCGTGATGAAGTTTTGGTTAAAATGGAAAAACCCAATTTTTTTGAAATGACATCGTCCAATTGTTTTTTTTGATGTAATCAGCTACATGAATCTGTTGAGCGAGCTCAAAAACTCTGACAGTTGCACTGGCACTGGCTGTCTTCATTGGTCTTCTACGTCGCTTCTACTTCTTTCCAAAGAAAAAAATCCAAATCCAAAATTTCCTACGGCATCTTGAATTGGAGCCAAACCTCTAAAGGTATGACTCATGACCATCTCCAGATTAGTAACCAGGGCGTATAAGACCATTCACAATCTCCCTATGTCAACTCCAACGAGCGAAGTTTACTAGACAGCCCAAGAATTGAATTTGCAAGGCATGATTTCGTAATGAGTACACCAATGTAAAATTAGATAGAATTGAGGGAAAAAACACTTACAGAATGAGAAATATGAATACCATGAAAACTATCCCATATACCGATTCTTATCGTCTGGGAAGTACTATGTCCTAAAGTTTTAAATACGGAGAATTAATAATTTATATGGAGACTGATTGAAGGAAACGGCGGTGGTTTTAGTCCATAGAAATTCAGCATGCCGAGAGGCAGGAGCTGATCGGTATCATTTGAAGATTTTCACCACCCAACGTTGAAAAAAAATATATGCAAGAAATGCTTTTGCATATTTATATATCTTAAGTTGCACATTTATAAATCTTAAGTTTCATCAAAATCTGTATTCTCGGTGTGAAGCGTGAATGTAGACAGACAAACGGATGGACAGATAAAAATTCCAAAAGTTGTATATTTTGTTTCTACTTGTTGCAAATAGCTACACAAGCATAATTTCTTCCAGTTCTAGTGTGAATGCGTAAAAAAAGCTATTTTCATTAATTTTTTTAAAGATCCTCATCGCCTCGATTACGCCGCAGTCATGGAAGTTTTGAACGCAACTTTTCAAAATGGCCATCACGCGACAAAATCTCTTCAGTGGGCGTAATAACACAAACTGCATCATTTTTGCTAATGCTCTTTTGTCCTTCAAGCGTCGATATGAAAATAACAAATAACGTAGAAATGGCTTTGTAACCTGCCCCCCCCCCCCAATTGATACGCGTTAATATTAAATCAACCCCTCCCCCAAATCCTTACGTAATCGATTAATGTTAACTCATTCCAATTACTGTTACGAGTACTTCTCATTATTATTATTCAAAGTAGCATTATTTTTGTGTTTTATATTTTTAATATCTATGTAAATATTACTGGGAAGTTGACCGTGTGGACCTCAAGGATCGCACCTCGTGGCTTGTTTTTGAGATGTTTCGACCCTTCTACACTCAGAATATCATTAACGATGAAGTGGACGTTGCATGGGTTGGATTGCAAGATAATAATTATTCAAATTTTATGGAATACTTCCTGTGGATACATTTAAAAGATTAATACTCTTGTTACTTTCACAACTTTTTTTCAAAATTAGTAACGTTATGTAAGTGATCAATAAACGTGCGAAGTGTTGTCAAGTTTCTGTCCAAGCAGTGCAGTAACTTCGGTCACCTTATCAGCCGTTTTGGTAACTATTTTTATGGGATATTGTTGAGGGTGTATTCTGTGGAGTATAGCAACAATCATTCAAAAATATGCAACGTTATGGTTTTCAAATGACAAAATTAATGTTCCGTGATGGGCGTTGGTGATAAGCCAAAAAGCTTACCCTAATCCCACTCACCCTAATTATAGGTGGAGAAGCTGATGATTGGTGGAAGCGAAGAACTTAAATAAGTGGAGATTTGATTGAAAAACTACTATGTTCGCCACGTATTGTAGCTAGCTAAGTTAAAAAAATAAGTGCCTTGAATAGTTTTTACATGAGGCGCCAATTGATCAAGGCTTCGTCAAAACAACTCCGGGGAACAAAAGCCAATCACCAGTAGTGAAGACATGAATTCAATGGATCTTTAAATGAATATTATATACAGGAATGTATTTTAGGACGGAATTTATGGATTAAACATGCAATAAATTGTATATTATTGATATGAGGTAAGATAATTGTAGGATTATGTACGAGATAGCGCCGAACCAACACCGGGAGCAACGGCGACTCTGAAGTGAAAAAGCACGCTAGTAAATACTCAAAGGATATAAAGTAAAAGATTTCAGAATCTTCGAAGGTTGGTTATAGTACGGAATGGCAAATACAAAACTATTGACGGCACAAAGTAATTGAGATCTATAAAGCGTATGTATGTTCGATGAAGAAATCTATCGAGCATTTATTATACACGGAGAGTCCAGGGACACCAAATAACTGTTCAACCAGCAATTGAATCAAGTTGTGGAGTGCCCGAAGCTCCTGTACTAAAAACATCAAAGATCACGAAAGCGACCCTCGAGTGGTAGCTTGATCCACTTACTACGAGGTGACTAGGTTTTACGTCCATCGAAGAAACGCAAAGTATCACTCGCGGAGCATCATAATTGACGAGTGAATTTGGATGGTGGCAGATTATAGATTGTGATGGGGACCGTAAACAGAAAAAACTCTGACAATACGTTCAAAGGACAGTTGTCAAGGCGACAGGTTGACATGTTAGTCAAATAATTGCCATCCAAAAAATGGATGTGTTACGAGAAAAGCGAGACCCTCTGAATTAACGGTCACGGTTTTTGAGTTTTGCGAAAAAAAAAATTAAAAAAGTTAAATTGAACTAATATAAGGCATTACATGATTCTGCTTGCCTTTCATTTGGGTGATGGAAATTGGAAAGCACAAGGGAATGTCCACCGAAGAATTGTGTGACGCGAAGAAGTTAATGTATGTGTCTCCTTTGAGTGGACGAAAATGGGAAAACTTTGTTCCTTTGCGTGGAAATGTCGACCACAGATGTGGAACGATGGCAAACGCTTTATTTGGTTGCGGTAGAACTCACGAAACATTTATATCACAGCAGAAAAGATTACGCGATAATTTGTGCAGTGGGAATGGCTACATTGCTTAATGGGAGTACACAATAAAGGATTCAGGGAATTTGTGGGGAGGTCGCAAAGTATTGATGGTGGTCGCAGTAGCAGCAAAGTCACAGCAGAGAGATAGTTTATGATAATTGAAAGTAAATTCAGTTTTCTTTTTCAATCGAATTACAGTGTCTATGAAGTTGACTTCGAGTAGAGTTATTCTTCTAGGGTCTGATTTGCGCCAGCTGCAAATGCTTCCAAGCAATATAATACAAGCCTACGTACCTCTCTTCAGTTAGACTTTGGAGCCTGAGTAGTCTCGATGCACAGCTGAGTGGCACCCAAACTTCAAATAAATTGGCTCCTTTTCAAGGTAATCGCGGCATTGAAGCATTGCAATCGAAAGAGTTTACACAAACACTACGACGCCTCTCTATCAAGCGGTGTGCAGAAGAGTGAAAACAATACAGAAGAATCCCTAAAGCACAAAATAAGTGTTAGATGGTTGTTCAAGGAGACGAAGATTTTATTTCAACATTCGAGAGAAACGCACTAAAATCGGAACAGTTTACACTAAACAAATACCATCCGCAGCACATTTTTCACATTTTGACCCTCCCGGGGTTGAGAGTTCTTACTTCCTTCTGCGTTCCCTGTGGACGGACGGAAGAAGTATCTTGTCTCCGTCCGTCTGTAGAGAGGTCTTTATCTAGACATTTACCGAAATTTACTAAAGAGACGGCTAGATCGGTTCTATTGATGGCAGAATGAACGGACCAAAACTCCTGTTCAATTAGGCTTCACGGTCCTTTGATTTGACGCGTTCATTCATCTTGCTTGGAGAATCGTGAAATGTCTATATTATTTTTATAAAAGCTAACCAGTTTCCATGAACCCTAACTGAAACAATTTCTGAATATTGGCTGAATTTCGAATAAATTTTGTTCGTGCGCACCACTTTCGATACAGTTATTTTCAAACTCGGATACAGGTATTAAAAACAAATACCGCTCTTAAGTTGATCAGCATTGAAAACCAATAGACAATTATTTGAACATGAAACAATAATGGCCAGCCACCTTTATTTGTTGAATACAATTGCGTAAACATTTTTTTATTGATAATTTTGACTATATAAGGAAGCTGAACTGCAACAGTCATCAGTAAGAAAGTTTGGAGTTTGCCGAACGGAACACTTCCAGACGCAAAATGAAGGCGTTTTTCGTGATTTGCGCGGCAATAGCCATTCTGTTGCCGTCCATCCAGGCGGCAAGTATCTGGGATGTTTACGTAAGTACAACGAAGGATTCGTGTTGAGAAATTCCAATTAGGACAAATTTTTCGAACACCTTGATTTTCACAGAAAGAGGAGTCGGACTTGGAAGAGTTGAATCGGGAAGCAAGGCAAGCCACAACACTTCCTCCAACCACAACAGTTCCTCCAGTTACAACAGTTCCTCCAGTTACAACAGTTCCTCCTGGTGTCACATCCCCACCAGTTCCTGTTGTCACAAATACAACAGTTGCTGTTACCACACCTACGACCGCATCAACAGCAGTAACAGCTTCAACAGCTGCACCAGGTGGAACTAATACCAACCGTCAACAGCAACTACGTCGACAAGCGGCAAGACGTCGTCGGCAACAAGCGGCTCGACGTCGTCGGCAACAAGCGGCTCGACGTCGTCGACAACAAGCGGCTCGACGTCGTCGCCAACGGGCTCAACGTCGTCGCCGACAACGACAACGTGGAAACCGCAACAACCGTCGTGGAAATAGACGCGGCTAAGCCGACGATAATGTTCAATTCACATTGTCAGTCCAATTATATATTTCAATATATGTAAAGCGCAAGCAGATCGGTGTTTGTATTTGAAAATTACCTTAAAGGATCTTGCGAAGCGGATGCAGGCACTTTTTTAAATAGATCATAGATATTCATATATATTCGCACCATGAAATTTAAGAACAAAACGGAGTCTCAGGGCTCAACTGCATTTACGACAGTCTATTCAAAGTAGCTAGATCGATTGTAGGAATGTTGTCTTGATGTTGTTTCCCTTCCTTAAATTATATAAGTTGAACAGGGGTAGTTGATTACCTCCCATAGAAATTTTGTTTTGTCTGATTTGAGAAACTCTGATTATTTTCAGTTGAAAATGAAACCCATATCGTTTCAAACTGTACATTTTTGAAATATACACACAATGAAATTTTCATTGTGGACGACCATTTTTTCGCAGAAGTGATATAATAACCATAAATCGCAAAACACTGCTTGCTCTCAATTAACGTTCAAGCGCAACTACGTGTACATGCGCCGAATCTCGCATTTGAAAATGCAAATAGTAGATTTTGAACATTATGAAAATGCCATCAAACCGCGAATTAGTGATCGAATTAATAGAAATGTATCAGGGTAACCCGTGTTTGTGGAGGAACACGGACCCAGAATATTACGACAAAAACAAAAAGGATGAGGCACATGGGTCTGTTTAAAATCCATTGTTTAACTGTAAAGGCAAACTGCTGTTGAAAGAAGCAACAATATGTCGTACATCGCACACAAAAGTAAACTTAAGAACGGGGTGGGTCGTTCCAAATGGAATGAAGTGGAGCCGTGCCACTCCATTTGGAACGACCGTGAATGGTCAGCTTTAGAGTAAAATCGGCTGTTACGGTGCAGGAAGACAATATGGTGCATACAATTATTTTACAAATGAAAATAACTACGCAACATTTTTTGACACTATCACCTACTTTATATTGTAAATGAACGGAATTTCAATGCTACAAACCTATTTTCGCACGCGTTTCCTCTGATTTCACAATTTGTCGTTGTGTCTTTGGGATGACAATCATTTCAAAATGGTTTTAAATTTAAAGTAACAGCTAACGCAGCTTAGAGGCTAAGCTACTTCGAAGCTACATCTACGCATGGATTTAGACTATTCATTTGAGAGATCCATGCGCAGATGTAACTTATCTCAGTACTTTGGATTCAATTTTTTGAAACCTAAGTAAAAATATGCACAAGCGAGTCATATGATATGTATGTGGTGATGGTTGATTAGTTTTTGGGCTCATACATGTAAATCATATGAATTATTTTTTGTATGATATCCTTCGTACTGAGTTTATTTTTCTCAAATTTTATAAAATGTTTTTATCACTTGATCATTGCTTTTTCATTAAAACGCACTTTACTGTCACTTTCAATATTATTTCAAACCCAAACCTATTTTCAGTGCAGAATTTTGTTTTAGGGCGTTGTACATGCACTTTTCACCTTTCTGGTCACAGGATAAGTTATCTAGACCGGCGCTTGTCAACGTAAAGGGGTGAGATAATAAACTTGGGTGCCACTCAATTTGTGCACCAATTTTACCCTGGCGCCAAACTCGGACTGGGAAGGGTTTTGGAGCCTTGATTCCAAGACTGCAAAATGACTTCCCACCGAGGGAAAAAATCAAAGAGTTTCACAAAAATGATGACACTTTACTAGGCTTTCCAATTTAATCAAATGTAAAGCATCGCATTGAGATGGTTTTGTTTGTCAAATACACAAATTCAACAGTTGCTGCCTCAAAATATGCAAGCCTAATTGTCTATAAAGTCTCTGATGAATGAATATAATCTCAGGAATGTCATAAGTACCCTTGAAAACCAGAGGACCAGTCAATGAAATTATATTTGAAGCAGTTCTTTCTTTGCATTCACTCTTGTTTGAATTGTATTTATTTTCCTTCAGTGGCGAAAGTTTTGTTAGGAGCTCTGTATGTGTTTGACATATTGTGTCAAATAGTTGAATTTGAAAATGTCAACTAGCGACATCTATTGCAAATGTCAACATTGATTACTAGCTTGTTTTCATACGTGATTTTGTCCAAATTACGTTCCGGGATAATTTGGTAATGTATAGAAAATTATGTGTTTTTGAATTCAATAATAACTAAAATAATGACGGTGCCAAAACTATGTAGTTTCGGGGCAGTGTAAATAATCTATTAGCTACAAGGAAACTCCCATTTTCGGTGCGCCCTCACGTCTGACTATCATCTGATCAAAGCGTAAAGAATATATGTATAGCACAGACACTTTGAGCTGTAAAAAAACTAGAATCAAAAGATGCAAAAATTGCCCCTCCTTTAGAGAGAGAGGGAGAGTGCGCTCTGGTTCTCGTTTTTAAACTCGTGCAC
Source organism: Oxycera nigricornis (assembly GCA_963942545.1). Lineage (NCBI taxonomy): Eukaryota > Metazoa > Arthropoda > Insecta > Diptera > Stratiomyidae > Oxycera > Oxycera nigricornis. The sequence goes on along the minus strand of OZ012663.1, from coordinate 27,473,555 downwards.
GAAAGAACGAATGAAAACACGCAGCACAATTTCTCCATGTGGAATAAGGCAAATGTATTGTAGTGAGACCGCGATTGTATGCCAGCAATTTGGGTACGTATACGAGCCATGATCTAACAAGTGTACGAATAACGTGTGTAACAATGCAAATTAGAATACTGTTGCATGTGCACAATTTCACAGAACGCGTTGCGTTGCGGCAATTTCGTTTTTGTGTCTGTGCTACTTATTTTTTATGCTATACATCTGACATATGGCTTGACGTTTGTCATCTTGACGTGTTTCCAGATTATGTTGTCGAAAACGTCATCGTAATGTAATTGTTGATCCGTAGCCCAGTATAACTGGGACTGCAATGGATGCACGACGTTGGGAGTCCATTTCGTCAAACTGACTTGCGGTAGTCTAAGTAGCTGTCAAAGCATGGTCAAATCTTGATCAAACACAAATACAGAAATTTATGAGGTATCTTTGATATGAAATGTGTGTTGGAGATGAATTACTCTGTCATTGTAGATGGCAACCGTTACAGTGCAAGATTTTTTCGAAAAGGAAACCGCTTCAGCTGGTTGCGACCAGGTACTTCTTGAACATATATGATAGGTGTAATGCAACGATTATTATTAAAGCTGTCAAACAGCAAAGTGTTGGCATTTCATTTGAACACACAACTTAACTTTCGCCACGACTGTCAAAGTCTTTTTGTCGGAAAACCCAATAACGAAGAAACTTCGAATTAAGTTCGAACGTCTGTAAAATTCAGTGTAGCTATCAGTGGCAGTCTCAGTGTCAGTATCATCCCATATCGACTCTCGGATCTTTTAATGATTGCGCAAGAAAAGAGGATTTTTGACACGATACAGACAGGAAAATGCGCGATCGTTTGCAGTCCGTCCCCCAAAATAGGAAAAATTGGTCCAAGAACAGAGACAAACGTAGATATGACATTTTTCGGGCGTGAGAATGAAGTATTGGATATGAAAAGAGGCGGTATAGTTTTTTTGAAGAAGCCAAGAAGGCACCAGTTTTTTTTGGTGCAAAAAGTGACCACCATTGAAAAAGAGAAGTCTTCTAATGTTGATAACTAAGCTATGAAATACGCACAGTATTGACTATTATCTCGCATAAAACATATTTATACTAAATACAATGCTTCCACACGCATGTTTTTACATCTCGTCGTCGTTTGTTCTTCCGTTTTTGGTAGCCAATGAAAAAAAAACAGAAAAATTTAAAAAATTTACAATTTTGCCGAAACTGAAAGTGGCTCTATCATTTTCCACTCATTTTCACAACCAAAAATTCATTTAGCCTATCCTCAAACCGCCGGAGCTGATAGATGGTGTTGTACAGCAAGCGTGTAGCCGCTGTAAAGTTATTGCACCACCATCTGTCTCATAAGTTGAGACAGGACGAACCAGGACATCACTCCTTCATCAAGCGCGCGTCGTGCAAGATCCATTCAATTCGTTCACTCGATTATTATCTTGTAGTAATAAATAATTTACCGTTAATAATTAATAATTATTAGTTTCATTGTACTAAACACCTAAAAATTTTGGACCCCGCTACAAATTGGTTGCCCGCGACGTATATGATACGGAAAAACATTTTAAATTTTTCCGATTTTAGTGAACGTGTGAAAAGCGAGGACATAACGACTCCAAAAACGAATTTAGAGTTTCGAACGCCACTCGAAGAACTTTTACCGCCGCGGTCGGATTTTTCCCGAATTGTTTTAGTACCTTAGTTTAGACTTCAAATTACCGCCCTTTTCGACGCGTCGCAAGGAGATATCCTCCAAAAAATAAGCCGCGAGGTGTGACCCTTGAGGCCCACACAGTCAACTTCCCAGTAATATCTACATAGATATTAAAAATATTAAACACAATAATAATTATGGAAATAATACTACTTTAAATAACAAAAATGTACCTTTCATAAAAGTTATTGGAATGACTTAATATTAATCGTAACATCTACGCGAGCGTCAATTGATTACGTATGGATTTTCGTGGATTGGTTTGATTGAATATGCACGTAGATCAATTGTTATTTTCATATCGATACTTGAAGGACAAAACAGCGCTAGCAAAAATGAATGCAGTTTTTGTTATTACGACCACTGAAGAGATTTTGTTGCGTGATGGCCATTTTGAATAGTTGCGGTCAAAATTGCCAGCACTTCGGCATAATCACTGAATTTGTTTTTTTTTCACGATTTTATATGAATGAATAATTATTTCTTAATTTCTGTTGGTCTTGAGAAACATTAAATATGCAGTCAAAAATCGGTTTCATTGCATGTAAAAAGTAAAATGTATGTATTACAAATGATGAAGAAAGTAATTGAAGTCTTACGAACACTAAAAAATAAAAATACTAAAAACTACAATTTTTATTTGATGAAAGCTTTTTAAAGCATTTGTCCTTGGAAAATGTTGACTACAAAACATTTTACCATTAAAAACGTTGATTACCACAAATGCAAATTTATTTGATTTTCATTTCAAGTTAAAACACGGTGCTGTGAAGACTATTGAAAATCTGCTCAAATTATGCAAATATTAAAAAACTTTGATTGACTTTACAACAATGTCTTCAGAATAAGAGATATAAGGTATAATCATTCGTTTGAACCCTTTTTACATGAAGGTTTTGAATGATTTTTTTTAATTTTTTTTTGTAATCATGAGAAAAATTTTTGCTGGTTTCTCTACAAAAATTGATAAAAGTTTATAAATTTTATAAACATTTATTATTGCGATGTGCAAATCAAGTTAAAAATTTATTTTTTATGAAAAAATCACAATTTTCCACTTTTTTTTATTAAACTGAAAAATATAAAAACATCACAAAAGTGTTAATATGCTTTGAGTTACACCTCAATGATGCAAATATTATATTTGGTTCGCGAGATATAATGAATGACATAAATGACCTTGAAGGTCATGATGACTTTTAATGATTTTTAATTTTTAATTTAATTTTTTTTTTGTTATCACGAAGAAAAGTTTTGCTGATTTTTTTACAAAAACTGTTTGGAGTATACAAATTTTATAAAAATTGATTACTGTCTTTTGCAAATCAGGTTAAAAATTTATTGTTTGTGAAAAAAATCTTAATTTTTCGCCATTTTTTTTTAAAAAAATTAAAAAACAGCTTCAACAATGTTTTAAAAATTTCAGTCACAAAAATGTCAATACGCGTTGATTGATATCTTAATCAAGCAAATCCTACGTTTGGTTCGTCAGATATAAAGCATGACAGAAATGACCTTCAAAGGGTCAAAACAACAAACCCCCCGACTGAACTGTCCCAAAAACTAATCAGCTCTTAAGATTGCAAAGACGCTTCGATAACGTGAGTTATGCTCGTAGAAAAAAACTGTCCACGAACGTACGTACGCACACACACATCACACAACTATTTAAATATACTCTAAAGATCTCTAAACGTAAAGAACAGTCGAAAATTTCAATTTCAATTTTCGAGGCGATGACAAGAACTTCCCATATACTGGGAAGTTAATATTCGACAGCCTGTATAAATTAGAGCTAAAGGACAAAAGGCAACGTTTTCGTGGTAGATCCCGTTCGCGATCGAAATCTGCGACACCTGTTTTGCAAGAGGAAAAGTGTTATTATCACCGAATTTATGGCGCAAAAGTAAAAAAATGTCGTGCTCCATGCTGATATATCTGTAATACCGCACAATAAATCAAATAAAATCGCCTCAGAATACCATTTGTACGCTGCAAACGGATCAGTTATTAAAACGTACGGAGAACAGTTGCTGACCGTAAATCAAGAACTACGCCGTTCGTTCAATTGGCTATTTTGCGTTGCTGATGTATCACGACAAATTTTGCGAGCCAGCTTTCTACAGTATTTTAATTTGCTGCTTCACCTCCGAAGGAAACATCTTATAAACTGAGAAACGCTCCTAGAGGCTGAAGTGCAACTTTGAAAATCAATAGTGCGTGAGTGTATCAACGCTTTTGAAAAATGATGATTTCCACGCACTATTGTCCGCTTATCCTAGTTTGACGAATCCTCAAGTCACCGGGAAAATCGATAGCCATCATGTAAGACATCCAAATAATTACTAAAGGACCACTAGCTCGACGATTAGCACCGGATAAATACGCTGTTGCTGAAAAACAGTTTGAACATTTGTTCAAAATTGGTATATGTCGACCATCAAGCAATCAGTGGGCAAGTTCAATTCACCTTGTGCCAAAGAAGTCTCAAGAGTAGAGACCTTGTGGTGATTATGGACGCTTGAACGCGATGACAGTTCCTGATCGTTACCCGATAGCCAATATGAAAGACTTCAATCATAATCTAGCAGGAAAAACAATATTTTCTACGATAGACCTTATACGGGCGTACCATCAAGTGTCAGTTGCCGAAGAAGATATGTGTAAGACTACCGTAATCACACCATTTGGACCATTGAAATTCCTTTACATGTCTTTTGGTTTACCAAACGCTGCCCAAATATTTCAAAGATACATGGATATGGCAAGGTATATGGACTAGAGGTAAGATCTTCCGCGTTTTCAAACTCGTCCGTGCTGTGCATGTACGCAACTGTTGACGAAAAATTCCCAGTGCAAATTTTCATCTCGCTTCGATGAGCTTGAAATTCTATTCCACTAGGAAAGTTGATGGATATGTTATTTGCGCAAGTAAATTTTATATGAAAAGTAACGAAATTGATGCATGATGAATAAACAAATGCCAACGATGGATTTGATGTACTTACATATATGATTAAGCATCTTCATAATAACGATGTGCGTATGAACAGATACTTTAGGTTTCTCGGGAAATTATGGGATAGATTTTGAACACCGCACGGTATATAGAAATGAATCCTGGAGAAAACTGCACGCGACGGTCCCACAGCAAACAATACCTGCTAATGCAATAACATGTTCGTGATGAACCATTTCGCACTTCTTTTGTTTCTTCATTTGCACACAATGCTTCTACTGCATGGTAACACCAATGCGTAAATTTCATGTTTTATTCCCACTACCAGAAGCGGCAGCCCTAATTTTCATAAAATTTGTGCGACGATTCGTCAACAGTTTCGTCATGATTAGAGCGAGATAGGACGAAAGCATGCGCATGGGCTTACCTTCTAGTCAATATACCTTGTGGATATGGTACTACATGACCTAGACTTTTGTTTTGCATATCTGGATGACATTTTAATCGCATTCAAACACTCAGAAGAACACAATAGACATCTTCAAATTTTGTGCGCCCGACTTGCTCAATTTGGATTGAAAATCAATCCAAGGAAATGACATTTTGGAAAACTACAAGTTTATTAATTATCTGGGATACGTAGTCAACCAAAAAAGAATTGAACCATGGCCATCAAAAGTCGAAGCCATTCGAAATTTCACTAAGCCACATACAATCGGCGAAATTCGTCGTTACTTAGGATTGATAAATTTCCATAGGAAATTCCTCAAAGGTGCAGCAGAACTTCTTTCACCATTGAATTCTATTCTGGGAAATGGAAAGTTCAACGACAAACCCACCATCAAACTGGACATCTTATATGGAAATAGCATTCGAAGAATGTAAACGTTAACTTGAAACCACTACATTACTTTCACACCCTTTGCCGAATGCGTCATTAATTTTGTCAACGGATTCTTCAGATTTCGCCGTGGGAGCTGCACTTGAACAATACGTCAATGAAGTATGTATTCCCTTAGGATTTTTTTCAAAAAAGCTAAGCAATGCGCAGAGAAAATAAAGCACGTCTAATGAAGAATTGCAAGCTGTATACTCTGCTATCAAATACTTTTAAGGTAGATAGGAAGGCAGGACTGTAATCATACATACTGACCATAAACTCTCGAATAACGCCTTTTTGCAAAAGTCTTCAAAGGCATTACCTCGTCAAGCTTGACAATTAGCATACATTTCTGAATTTTTAACGCAAATCGTCTACGTTACCGGAAGTGAAAATGCTGTAGCAGTTGCGTTATCCCGACTGCAAGAGATAACCACAAATGAATATTTGGATGCAACTGAAATCGCCAAGGAACAACACAATGATGATGAACTACTGACACTCATTAATTCCAGTAACTCTGTTCAACTAAAACGATTTCCTATCAAAGAAGATCTGCATGTTTACTGTGGAGTTTCAACAGAAGTGGCCACGCCTTTCATCTCAAAAAAACTTCGCCAACGAGCTTTCGACTCTGTTCATCAGCTTTCTTACCCAAGCATTCGAGTGACAAGCAAGATGATACGACAATGGTACATGTGGACAAACATACATCGCGATATCGCAACGTGGTCGAAAATATGCACCAAGTGTCAACGATCAAAAGTTAATTGACATACACACCACATACCGATGCACGTTCCAAAAACGGATAAACGATTTGATCATATCCATATAGACATCGTTGGACCTCTATCAGCATCGCAAAACAATCGTTATCTCGATAGATTTTCACGATCGACCGAACCGTACCAATTTGGAACATCCTGGCAGATACAGTCGTTATAGAATTCCATTCCAACTGGATAGCTCGATATGGTACTCTACTTTCAATTACAACAGAAAGAGGAAGCCAGTTTTAATCAACATTATTACAGTCACTGGTTCGACAAACGGTTGTAAACACATCAGAACGACAACCTACCATCCAGCAGCCGAAGGAATGATCGAGCGATGGCATCGTTCATTAAAAATATCCCTCATGTGCCACGAGACTCCAAATTGGCTTGATACTCTTCCAAGAGTACTGTTAGGACTCCGTACCGTATATAAAGAAGACCTAAAATGTTCACCTGCGGAAATGTTCGCACTTCGTGCACTTCTTCCCGGGAGTTTTTTTCATCCGAAAAGAAACTACGAATGATTCAGCTATATTTTTAGAGAAATTCAAACGGGACATTCGACGACTACGACCAATACCAGCAAGTCACTATAGGACCGATAGCATGTTTGTACATAAAGAGTTGCAAACATGTTCACATGTGTTGTTACGAGTTGACGGAATAAGAAGAGCCTTACAACCGTAGCATAAAGAATACATAGCACGGACACTCCAGCCAATTTGCCACATATCTATTATACAAACCCAATGGCCAGCCGGTGCCTAAGCATAGGTAAAAGCATATCCGTGTACTCTAGCATGAGTAACAGAGTAAACAAATTGCATGTGAATGGCTCGTGCACGAAAGACAGAGATGCACACAGAAGCTAAATTTGTTAATTCGTTGAATCGCAACTGACAGCCAGAAATGTCAGTGTGTATTTGACAATCCGCGAATGGAATATCGCGTGTAATTAGATTTTTGATGTTTTTAATGAAAATTGCAACAAATCGTAGTGACAAGTGTGGAAAAACAACGTGGTCAAAATTTGCGATCGTCGGTGGCCCGCGAAGCAACGCGAAGTAAGTGGCGAAGTGTTTTATGGCCATAATTTAAATCAATGTGAAAAGTAGCTGATACTTTTCAAAAAGAAATTAAGGTTACTTCTTCAGTACTTTTTTTGTTTAGGAACTGCAACACGGAATCAGTGAAAACTTCTTGCTAGTGAACGTGTGCAGGTATTAATAGTTGGGTGAAATTAAAGTGAAAGACTCCGTCGCGGTAACGCTATTCTTGTATGATTTTTGCGTTTGTTTCCGATTATCAGCTCCGAGTGATGGGTAAAGCCAGAAACTGTAAATTTGGAATTCAGTGAGTGAGAAAGATTACAAAGACCTTTAAAACCCCAATAAAGTGTAAAATTAACAAATTCTCTATTTAGTTGATCTGCTCAACACCTTATCCAATATATTGCAATTTCAAATTGCAATGTAGCGTATTTTCGTTGTTTTTGTTGATCGGGCAACCCTAAATGCTTCGGTCGGTCGCGTATTTGCATCGGGTACTCGCCGCATTCGTTGATTTCACGCACACTAGCGTTAAGTCAGCTGATTTTGGCATGTACACGTACACGGTTAACTTATATAAAATGGCCGGCTCGTCTCTCTACATGTGCACAACCTGGCCTGGAGAAATTTGAATAAGAATTTCAACTTACTCTTTCACGCGCGAGCTTCGAAACGAAAGCCAGAGCGCTCTTTCTGATGGAGGGGTAATTTTGACATGTTTTGTCTCAAGTCTGTTTTGACAGCTCAGAGTGTTAGTGGTATATATTCTTTATGCTGACCAGAATTGACGTACGAACCCGGGAGTCGTGCTCGTCAAATTGGCTTGCGGTAGGCTAAGTAGCTGTTAAAACATGGTCAAATCTTGAAGAAACTTTGAAGTGTCTTTGATATAAAGGGTGTCTTGGATATGAAATGAGGTTTCATCGGTGAAAGCCGGCGTTGCAGTTCAAAAAATTTTAATTCGAAAAGCTAATTGTCCTGCATTTGTAGTAACCTAGCTTGTTAATATTTCTATCGCGAAAGATTGTTTGGATACTGCACGATTTTTGTCTTTGATTACCTTCACCCACTTCATTCATTAATCCACCGAATTCATAAAATTTCCTAAGTCACAATTCACAGTCCTCCATATTTAAAACTCACTATCTTCTCACTTCGAGTGAACACATAACCTCACTTTCAGCACATCTGCTAAGGTTCCTCGGGTCCGGACCCCAGAAACTCAAGCTTAACGAAGATGTCAACTTCGACGTAAGCTCAAACGAAACGTTTCTCACTTTGACGGAACGTATGTCTTTCGCGCGCGAGCTTGGAAACGAAAGCCAGAGGAGAGAGGTAGGAGAGGTAATTTAGGCATCTTTTGTCTCAAGTAGACTTTGACAGCTCGGAGTGTCCGTGCTAAAATTCAGGGTCGTACCAAGTTGTGAGCCGAATCACAGATCGAGTTTACAAAATCATGGTCGAAGGGAAGGAAGTCAACAGAACGCTTGAAATCTGCATTTATACAGAACAACGCAATGGATTATTTACCCTAAAGCAGCATTATACCTGATACAAGCAGCAAAACGGTTTCGCCAAAAACTTATTTTGGACCAAAAGTGAAACGACTTGTCAAGTTTTCAGCCCACTGTGAAAAATTAAATTGCATGCACCACTCAAAGGGGAAGTATTGTAGCCGCTGTAAAGTTATCGCACCGCATATTTCTCATAAGTTGAGACAGGATGAACAAGGACATGCCTGCTCCTTGGTCAATCGCGCGTCATGCAAGATCCATTCAATTCGTTCACTCGATTATTATCTTGCAGTAATAAATAATTTATCGTTAAAAAATTATTACAAATTGGTGACACCGCTACAAGCGAGCTCTGGCCGCATCAGCCTACCCATCTTCGACCACCCATCAACAAGCCAGCTTATCACCATTGCCGGATTTGTACTAACCATTAGCAATCCATTCTTATAATTTGTACCCGAACTGAAATTAGCAACCAACCAAGAGAAGCACAATATTCTGGAAAAATTTTTTTTTCACATTTGACCTTGAATAATTCGCAGCATGAACAAGATTTCTGAATGGACAAAAGTCCAATACACGCTGTTCAGTATGTCAAAATAAAAAAACTTTATCAGTATTTGATTAGAAGTTCGACATCATTTTACTGTGTCGTTTGAGGATGCTCATGAATGGAAACAACTCAGTTCGCAAAATCCTCACGTGAAAATCAAAGAGATGCTGCATTTCATATAAGCAGTGTTATGCACGAGTCATACGCGACCTGAAACAATCTTCGAAGATGTGGCATTACTCTGAATCTTGACTGAATTTTGACTAAATTTAGTTTCATTTATAAGCTAATGCGTAGCTCTTTCGCAATAGTTTTAATAAAACTAGTATATGGCCATGAAAAACAAATACCTCACAAAAGTTGGTCAACATTGAAAGCCAATAAACATCGTTCTAGTGAATAGAAACACTAGTTGCCTGCCACCTTTATTTATTGAATACAATTGTATAAATATAATTTTTGGGAAATTTTAACTATAAAAGGAAGCTGAAATACAACAGTCATCAGTAAGGAAGTTTGGAGTTTGCCGAGCGGAACCTTTGCAGTCGCAAGATGAAGGCGTTTTTCGTGATTTGTGCGGCATTAGCCATTCTTCTACCGTCAATCCAGACGGCAAGTATTTCGGATGTTTATGTAAGTATTTTAAAGGTTTAATTAGGAGGAATTTCTCGAACATATTAATTTCTACAGAAAGAGGAGTTGGACTTGAAAGAGTTGAATCGGGAAGCAAGGCAAGACCCAACTACAACCGTAGCAGTTCCTCCAGACACAACAGCTCCTCCAGGTACAACAGCTCCTCCAGCTACAACAGCTCCTCCAGGTACAACAGCTCCTCCAGACACAACAGCTCCTCCAGACACAACAGCTCCTCCAGGTACAACAGCTCCTCCAGGTACAACAGCTCCTCCAGACACAACAGCTCCTCCAGACACAACAGCTCCTCCAGACACAACAGCTCCTCCAGGTACAACAGCTCCTCCAGGTACAACAGCTCCTCCAGAAACCACAGTTGTCACAACAGTTCTTCCAGTCACATCCCCACCAGCTCCTGGGGTCACAAATACAACAGTTGCTGTTACCACACCTACGTCAGCAGCAACAGGTGCAACAGCTTCAACAGCTGCACCAGGTGGAACTAATACCAACCGTCAACAGCAATTACGTCGACAAGCGGCACGACGTCGCCGACAACAAGCGGCCCGACGTCGTCGACAACGGGCACAACGTCGTCGTCGACAACAAGCGCTACGACGTCGTCAACAACGTCGTCGGCAACAAGCGGCTCAACGTCGTCGCCGACAACAACGACAACGCGCAAGCGGCAGCAGAAACCGCAACAACCGTGGTGGAAATAGACGCGGTTAGGCTGAAGATAGTGTTCAATTCACATTGTCAGCCCAGTCATATATTTCAATAAATATAAAGAGCAAGTAGATCAGTGTTTGTATTTGAAAATCACCACGAAGGATCTCGAGAAGCGAACGCAGAATTTATTTAATAATTCAGATATATATATATATATATATATATATATATATATATATATATATATATATATATATATATATATATATATATATATATATCGCAAAATGAAATTCAAGAACAAAATGGAGTCTCAGGGCTCGAACTGCATTGACGATCGGTTGTAGGGATGGTGCCTTGATGCTGTTTCCCTTCCTCAAATTATATAAATTGAACAGGGGCAGTTGATTTTTTTGCATAGACATTCTGTTTTGTCCGATTTGCGAAACTCTGATGAGTGTCAACTGAAGATGAAAGCTATTTCGTTTCACAAACTGGACATTTTTCAAAACATACTAGTTATAGCGTTTTGTGAATTTCGTCGTTTGATCCTTGAAAGCACAAATCCAGCATGACATAAGTAAGCTCTGATGGATTAATAATGGTGTTTAGCTGTGAAATGAATTTTAGAATGGACAGTTAAATACTTATGTGTAACGTGGTTACCTGACCTTGAAGTTACGAGGAGCTCACACCAAAGCCCCCATAAACGTACTTGTCAGCGATCCATGGCAAGCATGGGTACTGCCTTTCCGAGTATGAATACCAGTTTAATTAAGAGCATGCTTGGACTCCTTTATTATTCCTGGTGCCGATTTGAACCTATCAGCATCTTTGCCGCTTTTTGGGATACACCACTTCTGTTGAAAACGCAACAGCATTCCAATGCCCCACAATACAGAAGGATTGCCGAATAGCTTCCGGTGCTAAACTATATCAGAAATGACTGTACCGGCTTTATGTGTTAACCACAGCCACCAAGTTGCAACCCATAGGTCCTCACTGACGCCGGTAAGAACAAGTCCTTAAGACCCCGGCTCCCTTGGTACCAGTATACCCTAAAAGGGTTTCGGGAAAGTGCAAGCACGACTAATTTAATTGAGTCCCATAGAAAAACTTTTTAAAACCAGTGGGGTATATGATAGACCCTGTTAATCGTCATCGCTTTGAACTCAGCAATCTGTTGAAGGCATGTATTACCTCTGAGAATCTGTCAGAACCTCTTCTTCTATACACTGGCTTGGAATAGTTCTCCTAGCTGCTTTGGCTGAGTACTAGGCATCTGCTGTTCGACACTCGCGGACACTCATTCTGCAATGTACTTGTTCGGCTATGCGACTTTTCCCAGGCATACTTGAGGCCGGTTGTGCCTCCCTCATCCTTTTCCCGACCGTGAAAACTGACATTTAGTAAACAGAAAGTAATTCGTTTGTCAGCGGACAGCTATTGTGGAGACAGTTGTATGATTTTTCACCCTGAGCTACGATTTGGGGGACGCTTTGAAGGAGTCAGAAAAGATGGTTTAGTTTTGCGTCAGCGTGAGGAGTTGAATAGTTGCAGAATTATGGCTGAATTTCAACTTGCATTTATACACCATATAACACATGCTTCGATATCATGTTTAAACTTTAACTCTTTCTGATTTAAGCGGGTTCTTGAACCCAAAAAACGCTCTTCGACCATATAAGCGGTGAGTTTGGTTTTATCTACACTCATAATCTAGTTTTTGTAAACTATGTTAATAATTGTAGGTGCTTTTGGGTGATATTCTCCTTGTTATGAATTGCCGTTATCTTTCCTTTATAATTTCATTTTCCTAGACATTGTCTCTTACCAATTGAAAAATAACAAAAAAAGGGCAAAATTCTGTTATAATTTAAGGCTTTTTTGTACGTACTTTTTCTAATACGCTATTTATTTCAGCATTACCTACCTTGAGGTGGCCTAGCACGTGCCAATTACAACACCCAAAACCCTGATCACAAACTGATCACTAGCCGGCTAAGTAGTACCACCCAGGAGTCCTACAGGATTTGGCCGAAAAAATCCGTTGTTGCCTAAATGTATCGGTGTTTTTATGTATTATTTTCGATACATCGATATATTTCAACCATCGGAAACATATCGAAAAATATCGAAAATGGTTTTTTTAAAAAAAAATCCCACACATCTTAGATTTTAAATAGCATAGACCAAATTAACGGTATCAAGCAAATTATTTGAACACTAATTATTATATGAACACAGGTCAGTGAAAAGGAGGGATAAGTGATATCATACATGCAAACTGTTAACATCAGGTGGAGTTCATATCTCGACATGCTGGAAAAGTTTGTCGCGCTATCACCAACTGTGGTCAACATTTTGGCTGCAAGGTGAAGTGGACATGGCACGATTAAAGCGCAAATATTTCGCCCACTCAAACAAACCACAGAAGATATTAGTGGCGGTAAATATATTACATTTAGCTTTGAAATTTATATTTTGAATTTGCATCGCAAGGAACTTGAACAAGGGAAACCATTTGCATTTGTAGGGATTAATATAAGGAAAGAAATCGTGAGTAGAAATTTTAGAGGGAAATCCGTTCCTATACAAGAAAAAACAATTTTGGACCATTTCAAATGAGAAAACTGGGCTTTAAAGTTAGATTCGTTTGGACTCGAGGACTAGAGCACATGAAGCTGTCCCTGTTTCAAATGAAAGCGGTTAGCCATAGAAGAAAATAAACGTGGTTTTTGGGGAATGCAGTGTAAGAAACTATATATGTTTGTTTTCTTACATGCCCTCAAATGCAAATATGTTTGATGCGTTACTCTTTCCTTGCTAGTTGTTAACGTAGCTGTCAACACCATGAACAACAGGAAGCGAATGAGAAATAACAAAATGATTAATAAATATCCTAAATAAATGAATAAATCATGGACCACCTTGCATTCTTCCGTGAAGATTGTAGTATGGCACAGTAGTGGTGCATTTCCTTCTCAATTTTCAATGATGACTTCTGAAAGCTTTGTTCGCCATTAGCAGCATGCAGCTGTGCTTGTACATCTTCGATAAGATAATTCAATGATTCTAGAGCACATGACATCGACATTCCTAATTGACGGATGAAGAAATTGGCGACTGAACAACGCAAATTAACTGGGTCGTTGGGTCTATTCGGAGCTGTGGTTCTGTTTTTTGGTGGCCAAGTGAATTATGGGGCAAACAAACATTACTTCCAACGCAACCATTCGGCTAGGCTAGCAATGTATCAATATTTTTTTTGGGACTTCGCGTTGCTGACAATCGGAGTCAGCTACAGTTCGTATCGTGTCACAGTGCCGATCGTTGGCAGAACCCCAAAAACTATCAAAGAAGTCGATGAAACTTTTGAGTTCGCATTTATTTGCGGTAGTGTAGCTAATAGATGGCGTTGTACATCAAATTAACTCTGGCCGCACCAGCCTGCCCATCTTCAACTTCGACCATCCATCAACGAGCCAGCTTATCACCAATGCTGGATTTCAACTAACCATTGGCAATCCATTCTTGCAATTTGTACACGAACTGAAATTAGCAAACAACCAAAAGAAGTACAATATTCTGGAGAGATTGATTGTTTTTCGCCTTTGGCTTTGCATAATTCGCAACATGAATAAGATTTCTGAAAGGAATTTTTACACGTTGTCTAGTATGTCAAAATAAAGGAACCTGTGACAAAAAAACTTTCCCAGTATTTGATTAGGAATTTGATGCTGTTTGCCTGATTTGACTGCGATATTTAAGGATGCTCATGAATGTAAACACCTCAGTTCGCAAAATCCTCACGTGACAATCAAAGAGATGCTGCATTTTATATAAGTAGTGTTATGCACAAGTCATACGCGACCTGAAACAATGTCTGAAGTTTTGGTAGTACTCTAAATTTCGTCTAAATTTAGTTTCATTTATAAGCTCATGCGTAGCTCTTTCGTAATAGTTTCAATAAAACTAGTATGCGGCCATGAAAAACAAATATCGCACAAAAGTTGGACAACATTGAAAGCCAGTAAACATCGTTCTAGTGAATAGAAACACTAGTTGCCTGCCACCTTTATTTGTTGAATACAATTGCATAAATATTATTTTTAAGAAATTTTCACTATAAAAGGAGCCTGAAATTCAACAGTCATCAGTAGGGAAGTTTGGAGTTTGCTGAACGGAACGCTTCCAGTCGCAAGATGAAGGCGTTTTTCGTGATTTGCGCGGCAATAGCCATTCTGTTGCCGTCCATCCAGGCGGCAAGTATTTCGGATGTGTATGTAAGTATGTGGATGGTTTTGTGTAAGAAAATTTTAATTAGAAAGATTTTTTTGCATATATTTATTTCTACAGAAAGAGGAGTCGGATCTAAAAGCATTGGTTCGAAAAGCAAGGCAAGTACCTTCTACAGCTTCTACAGCTTCAACAGCTTCAACAGCTTCAACAGCTTCTACAGCTTCAACAGCTTCAACAGCTTCAACAGCTTCAACTGCTTCAACTGCTTCAACAGCTTCAACGGCTTCAACAGCATCAACAGCTTCAACAGCTGCAACAGATGGGTCAGATGACACAGACATAGGTGACGGTGACGGCGGTTCCGGTTCCGGTTCCGGTAACACCAATAATGCGAACCGTCAACAGCAACTGCGTCGGCAAGCTGCCCGACGTCGTCAACAAGCGGCACGACGTCGTATACAAGCGACACGACGTCGTCTACAAGCGGCTCGACGTCGTCGACAACGGGCTCAACGTCGTCGCCGACAACGACAACGCGGAAACCGCAACAGAAACCGTGGTGGCAATAGACGCGGTTAAGCCGACGATAATGTTCAATTCCCATTGTCAGTTTAAATACATATGTCAATATATGTAAAGAGCAATCATATCGGTGTTTGTATCCAAAAATGACCTCAAAAGATCGATAGATATTCATATATATTCGCAAAATGAAATTTAAGAACAAAATAAAGTCTCAGGGCTCGACTGCGTTTACTACAGTCTATTTAAAGTAGCTAGATTGATTGTTGGAATGATGTCTTGGTGTTGTTTCCCTTCCTCAAACTATATAAGTTGAACAGGGGTGGTTGATTTCCTTGCATAGACATTTTGTTTTGTCAGATTTGAGAAACTCAGATGATTGTCGGTTGAAGATGAAACAAAAGGGGCATTTTCGAAACCAAACTAGCTATAGCGTTTATGTGAATTTTCCCGTTTGATCCTTGATACTGCATAAATTCAGCAAGACCTAAGTAAAGAACTATCACTTTACCCTTTCGGGATGAAGTTGCTTGATGGGGAAACGTTATGTTTGACCGAAGCAACAATAGGGTAAAATTTCTTTTTGGACGACCATTTTTCGCAAAAGTATTGTAATAACCATAAATCGCAATGAACTACTTGCTCTCAATTAACTTACAACCTCAACTGCGTGTACATGCGCCGAATCTCGCATTTGAAAATGCAAAGAAATAATAGATTTCGAACGTCAATCTACATATATATGTAGTAGCTGGAGAATGCCATCAACTTTGTGATCGAATTAATAGAAATATCTCTCATGTGTTGAAGTGAAAGATGAAGTCCGCGAAAGTGCTTCATCCTCTGCAAATATGACAGTGCTTGGCATTCGTTAATTTTTGCAAGCACATGGCGCCATATCTTGGAAGGAAATTTCGTGTTTGAAGGCTTCGATTGCATACTGGGTCTTACCTATACTGTGTTGTAGTACACCACGGACCCAAAATATCACGACAAAAACAAAACGGATGTTCCTTTTGTTCGGGCACTCCACAATCTTGTGCTTCGATTGACTTCACTCACTCATTTATTAAATCCGCCAAATCCATTAAGTTTGCTAAGTCTCGTAAACTTTCACAGTCCTCCATATTAAAGACTCACATCTTCTCACTTGCTATCGAGTGAACACACAGCCTCATTTTCAGCACGTCAGCTAAAGTTTCTAGGGTTCGGATCCGAGAAACTCAAGCTTAACGAAGATGTTGCTGTAGTCCGCGCTATTGGCGTGGGGCATTCCAAATGGGATGGAGTGAAGCCACACCACTCCATTTGGATCGATCGTGAATGGCGAGCCTTAGAGTAAAATCAGCTATTACGGTGTAGGAAGATAATATGGTACATACTGTTATTTCACAAATGAAAATGACTACCCGACATTATTCGTTTTTTCATCACCTACCTTATATTGTAAATGAACACAATTTCGATGCTACAAACATATTTTCGTACGCGTTTCTTCTGATTTCACAATTTGGCGTTGTATTTTTGAGATGACAATCATTTCAAAGTGGTTTTGAATTAAAGTAACAGCTAACGCAGTTTAGAGACTGAGCTACATCTACGCACGGATTCAGACTATTCACTTAAGATGCGTAGATGTAACTTATTTCAGTACTTTGGTTTCTATTTCTTAAAACCGAAGTAAAAAAATGCACAAGCGAGTTATGTGATATGTATGAGGGATGGTTGATTAGTTTTCGGGCTCATACATGTAACTCACATGAATTTTTTTGTATGGTGTCCTTCGTACTGAGTATATTTTTCTCAAATTTTATAAAATGTTTTTATCACTTGAATATTACTTTTTTATTAAAACACTACTTTACCGTCATTTTGAATATGTTTCATACTCAAACATATGTATTTTCAGTGCAAAATGTTTTGGTAGGTGTTGTACGCATGCCTACGATAAGAGGTGAAGTAATTAACTTGGGTGCCACTTCATTCGTGCACCAAAATTACCCTGGTACCAAACTCGGATTGGGAAGGGGTTTGGAGTCTTGATTCCAACACTGAAAAATGACTTTCCACCGAGGGAAAAAATCAAAGAGTTCCACAAAAATGATCACACTTCACTAGACTTTACAATTCAATCAAATGTAAAGCATTGCATTGAGATGGTTTTGTTTGTCAAATACCTCGAATCAATAGTGTTGGGCTGAAAATATGGATGCCTCATTATTTATTGAAGCTCTGACGAATAAAGATAATTTCAGGACTATTATAACAACCGTGAAAAGTAAAGAAATGGTCAATGAAAAAACATTTGAAGCAGTTAAGTGCATTCATACTTGCTTGAATTCGATTTATTTTCTTTGCAGTGTAGAAACTTCAGTTAGAAGAACTGAATTTCCCTAACATGTTGAGTCAAACGGTGTGGTGAATTCAAAAATATCAGCGAGTGACATCTATTGCATATATCAATATCGAATTCTTGCTTGTTTTGATCCGTAATTTTCTCCAGCTACGATTCACCAGTAATTTGGAAATGTATAGAAAAATAGGCGCAAAAACTATGCCTCCCTCAAAGAGAGCGCGCTGGTTTTCGTTTCTAAGCTCGGATGAAAACACGCCCTGAAATTTCTGGGATTGGGCAAATGCATTGCGGCGAGGCCGCAGTTATGTGACAGCAATTCGTGTACTTATACACGTCGCGTTGTATAACAGAATTGGCTGTAGTTTTCCTGCGACTTATTATCTATGCTATGGTTTATTGGAGAATTGAGTTTTCGAGGTCAGCGATTCTTGGCTCGCTGGGCATTGTAAACGATTTTGGTAGAACGCTGGCGACGCTGCACCACGATATTCTGAGTGAAGCCCAGAAAGGATTGATAGTTTTATCGTATTAGTTTACAATGGAGTCTTTATTTATGACTGTAAGACAGCCTGAATCGATAGTCTCAGCCATTACAACTGTTACAAGAGTGGGTTCGCAGTAGTACGTGGGGAAGAAATTTTAGCAGAAAGTATGATATGAAAACTTGTTTGCTGTTGAAATTGGTTCAAACGTTTCTTTTGGAATGCACGACTATATCTGTATTTTTCTACAATAGTGTTGAAAATAAAACCTTTGGATGCAGAAGGTACAGAACATTTAATTCGGGTGGATTAATTATGGTGTATAGATGTGAAATGAATTTTAAAATGGTCAGTAGAATACTTTTTATTTAACGTGGTTACCTGATTCTGAAGCCTTAGCACCACGGGCTTCTTAGATCATGGGTTACGATGAACTCGCACCAGAGCCCGAATAAACGTACATGTCAGTAGTCCATGACAAGCATGGGTACTGCCTTTCCGAGTATGTGTACCAGTCTGATTCAGACTCCTTCATTATTACTGGTGCCGATTTGAACCTATCAGCATCCTTGTCGCTCTTTGAGATGCAGGACCCTTGTTGAAAACGCAACAGCATTTCAATGCCCCACAATACAGAAGGATTGCCGAATAGCTGCCGGTTTCAAACTATATTAGAAGTGCTTGTACCCGCTTTATGTGTTAACCACAGCCACCAAGTTGCAAGTTGTATACCCTGATAAGGTTCGGGGAAGTGCAAGCACGATCCTTTCAATTGTGGAAGTGGGAGTCTCAAAAGATGGCTTAGTTTTGAGTCAGTTTACGTTTTAATTTGGTATCTATTTTAATCTTCCACATAATCGTCATTCAGCTCGAAACACTTTTCGTAAGGCTGTATCAGCTTTCCTGAACCTACTACATAGAATTTTGTCGTCTGACAATTGAACCAGTCCTTTTAATTTTGAAATCATTGTCTACCAACCCACTTTTTCAAATGCAACGAGAGGAAGTTATTGCTGAGTGCCAGGTCGAGACTGTATGTAGGGTGGTCTAAAAGTTCCCAAAAATCTTGAATCGTCCTCTTGGTTGAGGCAGCAATGTGAGGACGCGAGTTGTCGTGAAGGAGCATTACGCCGGACGCTAGCTTCCCACATCGTCCATTTTGGATCGCATGTCTGTGACAATCCTTTAGATAGGGGTTCGTGAAACATCCGGAAATTCATCAATCAGGGTACTAATCGTCAATTTCCGTTTGCTTCGCAGTTTTTGGTTCACTTGATCAAAGATGTCGTCGGTGTAAATACTGGGCCTGCCACTCTGCTCTTCATTGTGAACATTTGTGCGGCTATTTTTAAAGTTTCGGTATCGTTTGCGAGCATCACCTTTACTCATTATTGCAGGTCCATATACTAATCACCATTCACGATAGATTTCAGCAGCTGAAGATCCTTTCGCAAGCAAAAATATAATCACACCGCACACTTCAATACTGGCGGGAGAAACGATTGTCGCCGTCACTGCGATCTGCATTCACCGGCTGGTAAACGTCTACTGAAACAAAAAACAACCGCCGCTGCATTGCAGACAGTCAATAGATGGCGTTGCATGCGTGAGAATGTGTTAAGGTCTTCCAACATTTAAATATATGAAGACGGCCTTTCCTTTTTTCCTCGTTGGAGAAGATACCAGATTTTTAACCGACTAAAACCACTTTCGCCTCCTCCAAAAACCTCACACTCCTGCACTCATTGTTTACACTGTCCGTGTGCAATGTATTTCCTTGTTCATTTACTTAGTACTTCCCAGACGATGTGCATCGATATAAGGGATAGTACAAGTATCTCAACAATTTTTATTCAGAGTTTAATATATCCAATTTTGTCACATATTTGTAGAATAAATCTTAGCGTTCATAATTATTGAATTGAGTTTTCAGTAAATGTTTACGTAGCATGATTTTAAACGATATTATGTTACGCGCTTCTCTTATTGTGTGATGTAGCTCATTGTAAAAATTTGATGCGGCGTTGATTGGATCCATCCTCAGGCGCTCTGTCCTGGCAAATTTTATTAAAATATCATTTGCGTTTCTCATATTGTAATCGTTTTCTCCGATTTATATTTAGTTTCGTTGTTTCCATTTCTTCATGGTGTAAATTTTTAGGATGGTTTTTCCTTTTTCAATGTAAATCAGTTCGTCTACGTTAAGTTCTTGTGAAGCCACCAAGTTGTTTGTATATAACAGGAATAGAATCGGTCCTAGTGTTGATCCCTGTGGTACGCCAATAGTAATCTGCGCTATTTTATTGTTAACTTTTCCAATTTCAGTCCTTTGAAGTCTTTCTGTCAAGTACGTACGTATGAGATCTCTAGGCTTACCAACAATTCCCAAGTTCTCAAGTTTACTTCACTACATCACCGTATCTAACACCTTTTTTAGATCGATAAAAACTGCAACAACGTAACTACCTTGGTCCAGTTGTGTATTGATATGTCTCTCTGTCTACAATCGCGTCTGTTGTTCCTTTACCGTCCTGAAACCCAAACTGGTTTCTATCTAGAACCCTATTCTGCATTAAGTATTCTTTAATTTGCGAAGCTAATATTTTTTCCATGATTTTACTCAATGAGTTTAACAATGATATTGGTTGAAAATTATTCGGCTCAGTTTCCAGCTCGCCTTTAAATATGGGCGTTTTTCGATACTTCGGAAATTTTTCACTTTTGAAGCTTATATTTACTATACTGGTTACTCAGTATATTTGCGATATTCTCTTTGATTGTTTTGATATCATTAACGCAGATACCATCAGGATCCGGCACGGTGTTTTTTTCTGAGAATCAATAACATCAATGACTTCTTTTCTAGATGTCAGCCTTAAGTTTCAGCATGCTGAGTCGTTTTAAGAGAGTTCTGACATAATTTTCTGTCCTATAAATGTGAAATGATCGTTTAAAATATTTGAGATTTTTACTGAATCTTTTCAATTTTCACCCATGAAATTTATTAATTTTATATCCTGATTTTTACTAGTATTGATGTCTGCCTGCTTAAAAAGTTTATCTACTAAGTTCCAAAAATGACGCTGATTGTTAGAACCTTCCTCAAGTTTTCTCGAATAGTAGTTTTTCTTGGCTTTTTTAATCGTATTGTTGCATTAGTTTTTTATAATTTGATAGTTTCAAAGTTACAGGATTATGGCTGGACTACAATTTGCTTTTGTTTATTGGGTTTGGAGAACCAAAGACAAACAATGATATAAGAGTGTCGCCAAAAGAAAAAGGCGCCCAGCAAAAAAGTGCAGCTCAGTGTTTAGCGTGTGTGAGCTTCTAGTATTTATTTTTTGTACTGCAAAGTTACGGTCAACAGGCTCCGTAGTCTCCACTATCGAGAGTGCCCTTCGGTACAAGGAGGTAGCACTTGGGGTATTCCTGGACATCGAAGGGGCTTTCAATAACGTTGAGCCGGGCGCCATATGTCGTGGGCTTCAACAAAAAGGTGTTAATATGAGCCTTTGTAGGTGGATTGATACACTGCTCAGAACTAGAATAGTTAGCTCGTCCATTGGTGACCTGACTATCAGGAAATACGTGGACAGGGGAACCCCTCAAGGGGGAGTTCTTTCACCGCTACTATGGCTGGTAGTAATGGACAATCTTGTGTCGGAATTAGAAAGGGAGGGTTTCAAGGTCGCTGCTTACGCCGACGACGTGGCCATCATAGTACCGGGCAAATTCATCGACGTCATAGTCGGACGGATGCAATTTGCCCTTGAATTAACCAGCAGGTGGACCACAAAGTGTGGCTTGGGAGTGAACCCTTCTAAGACGGAGCTTGTCCTCTTTACAAGGAAGCGTAAAATTCCAGACTTTAGGCCGCCCGCACTTAATGGCGAAAGTCTTACGCTCTCCAATCAGATGAGGTACTTAGGGGTCGTGCTAGATCATAAGCTTACCTGGAGGGCAAATCTGGAAGAGAGAGTGAGGAAGGCTACAGTAGCTTTTTTCACGTGTAAGGCGCTCTTTGGGCCTAAGTGGGGACTCAAACCACGGGTGGTACACTGGATGTACACAGCTATAGTCAGGCCAATTCTGACCTATGGGGCTATGGTGTGGTGGGAGGCACTGAGCAAGAAATGTAAACTGGCTCAACTCATTAAGATCCAAAGAGTGGCGTGCTTGGGGATAACGGGTGCTTTGCGTACTACTCCCACAGCTGCATTAGAGATCATTTTGGATCTTCTTCCATTAGATCTGCACTGCAAGGAGGCGGCAGCCGCCAGTGCTGTGCGTCTGAAGGGTGGAGGCTTCTGGAGGGAAAGGCCCTCTGGGCACTCCACAGTACTGAAAAGTCTTTGTGGGAAGCAAGGCTATGTCAACATGGACTATAGAGTGCCAACACTGGACTTTGGAACAAATTTCTTGACCGTCGTCCCCTCAAGAGAAGAGTGGGAGAGCGGGGGGCTAGCCGGCAAAGGAACTGTGTCAGTGTACACGGATGGCTCGAAATCGAACACGGGCACGGGAGCAGGAATCTTTTCTGAGTACTGGGGCCTTAGAATATCGTTGGAGCTCCCCGTGCACTGCACAGTTGTGCATTCGAAAATAATGGCAATCTTGAGAGCTGCGAAAGAAGTTAACAAGAGAGGGGAGGTCGATGAAGACATCACTTTCTTTGTGGACAGCAAAGCAGCCATAAGGATGCTAGAATCAGTCTTAGTGTCCTCCAAATTAGTTGAAACCTGCAGGTCGGAACTGGGGAGGATCTTTCAAAAGAACAGTTTAAAACTGTGTTGGGTTCCTGGGCACAGCGAAGTGCACGGAAATGTAAAAGTGGATCAGCTCGCTAGGGAGGGTTCCCGTGAGGCGCACCTGCATGAGAAAGTGGGGGTAGGGGTCTCAATGAAAGTTCTTAGGCAGGATATAAAGGTATCAGCCTACGAGCTAGCATTGAGGCGCTGGAGAAATTTAGGCACATGCTGTACCGCTAGACAGATGTGGAAAAATTATAACAAAAAGCGCACTCTGGGCTTGTTATCCCTAGACAGAGGTGCAATAAGAAACCTTGTGGGTATACTGACGGGTCATGTGGCTTTCGGTGAACATGCAAGAAGAATCGGGCTCCCAGCGAACGACCTGTGTCGAAGCTGCGGTGATGAAGAGGAGACAGAATCTGTAGAGCATCTTCTCTGCAGTTGTCCGGCTCTAGCGAATAATAAGAAAAAAACACTTAGGTGCTTTCTTTTTCGTGAAGCTAAGTGAGCTTAGTGCTATGAGAATGGACCAGTTCCTGGATTTCCTCAAGGAATCGGGGTGGTTCATGGAGTAATATGGTAGTTTTTCCATGTCTTCAGGGCACAATGGGCCAACGGGGCCTAAGTGAAGCGGAAGCCGTGCGGCTTAGCACCCTTCAACCTACCTACCTACCTACGGTCAACAGGTGCTTTGATATTATGTTTGAACCTTAAATTTTTCCATTTAAGTGACTTCGTGGAGCTAAAGAGTGCTCTTCGACCATCTTAAGGGTAAGTATGGTTTTATGTACACTTACAATCCAGTTTTTGTGGACTTGTGGACTTGCAGGTGGTTTTGGTTGATATTTTGTGTTATCTTTGTTGTGAATTGCCGTTATCTTTGCTTTGCTTATTTTTTCTTGTTTTTGTACAAAATGTGTTTATAATTTCTCTTACCCATACAGTTTCTCTTGCCAATTGCAAAATAACTAAAAATAGGGAAAATTTTGTTTTAATTTATGGCTCAATACCGTCACCCATACCAGACGATGAAAGTTTTCTATACGTACTTTTTCAAATACTCTATTTTTTCAGCATTATCCGCCTTACGGTGACCTAGCACGTGCCAATTACTACTCCCAAAACCCTGATCACGCACTGATCATCAGCCGGCTAACTAGTGCCACTCAGGGGTTGGCCGAAATAATTTGTTGTTGCCTCGAGCACGTAACACCATAGCTCCCGGTGGCATGGCACCACCCTACTCTTATCTCGTAAATATCCGACTTACTTTTACACCTAATCAATTCCAGAACACAATAATACGAAAAAATTGATTTGTATTATTTTAATCTCGGCTCTCTCTCACGGGGAATGGTTTCCTATTTACAAAGATAGAGGTTGAATACGTCTTCATTAATTTTCGCTTCGGGTGAGAACTATTCAGGGCCTTCTTTCTAGACTTGACCGGTCGCAATGAGTGGCAAACCTAACGGGCGGTGCAGGCATTGAATCAAGTTGTATTCAACACGATGGCGAATGTCGACGGCAAAGTTTTGTCTTTTAATGCTTTATTGGATGACAAATTTGAGCCATTGGGCCAGGAGTTTTTAAAAAATATAGATATATCGAAAATTTTTGTTCAATATATCGATGCTTTTAAGTTATATTTGTATGTCCGAAAAATCGATATTTATTTTAAATTATCATGTTACCAATACACGATACTTTTTTAAAAAAAATTCAACGATGAGACAATCCAATGATTCGAGAGAATATGACTTTGACATTCTTAGTTGACGGATGGAGAAATTGGCGAGTGGACAACGCAAAGAAACAGGGTTTTGTCTCAATCATGTTTGCCACCAGTGCGGATTCTGACTAAAGCGTTATTCCGGGAGCTTGTGGTGTATAGATTTTTCGGTTATGAGTTATTCGAATCGTGAATTGACTGGCGCAGCCTAAATTCGCTTTCACACAATTTGCCATTACCGGAACGTGCCAAGAGTGCAATGTTGTAAGATCGGGGGAGGTTTCGTTGGGTCTATTCTGAGCTATGGCTCTGTTTTTCGGTGGCAGAGTAAATTATGAGGTAAACAAACATTACTAACAACGCGAAAATTTGGCAAGGATAGCGATGCATCAACAAATTTGTTGGGACTTCGCGTTGCTGGCAATCAGAGTCAGTTGCAGCTCGCATCGTGTCACAGTGCTGATCGTTGGCAGAATTCCAAAACCTATCGAAGAAGTCAATGAACTGCGCTAACGTTTGAGTTCGCATTGTTTGCGGAAGCACTGCGCGCGATCATTCACCATTGAAATCATGAAGTGAAGCACCAGCCTACCCATCGTCATCCATCCATCAACGAGCCAGCTTATCATCAATGCCGAATTTGAACTTACCATTAGCTACCTATTCTTACAATTTGTACCCGAACTGAAATTAGCAAACAGCCAAAAGCAGCACAATATTCCAGAAAAATTGATTGTTTTTTACCTTTGGCCTTGAATAATTCGCAACATGAACAAGATTTGGACTTTTTACACGTTGTTCAGTATGTCAAAATAAAGAAACCTGGAACAAAAAAACTTTATCAGTATTTGATTAGAAGTTGACTGAGGTGTTTAAGGATGCTCATGACTGGAAACACCTTAGTTCGGAAAATCCTCACGTGACAATCAAAGAGATGCTGCATTTGATATATGCAAGTAATGTTATGCGTGAGGCATACACGAACTGAACCAATGTCTGAATTTTTAGTAGTACTCTGAATCTTTACTGAATTTCGACTAAATTTAGTTTCATTTGTAAGCTCATGCGCGTCTCTTTCATAATATATTTATAAAAACTAGGATATGGTTATGAAAAACAAACACCGCACAAAAATTGATCAATAATGAAAACCAATAGACATCATTCTGAATAGAAGCACTAATTGCATGCCACCTTTATCTTTGAATACAATTGCGTAAACATTTTTTTTGTTGATAATTTTGACTATATAAGGAAGCTGAAATGCAACAGTCATCAGTAAGAAAGTTTGGAGTTTGCTTAACGGAACGCTTCCAGTTGCAATATGAAGGCGTTTTTAGTGATTTGTGCGGCGATAGCCATTCTGTTGCCGTCCATCCAGGCGGCAAGTATTTCGGATGTGTATGTGAGTGTTTCGAAAGTTTTGTGTAGAAGAGTTTTTATTAGGAAGAATATTTCGCATATATTTATTTCTTCAGAACGAGGAGTCGGATCTAAAAGCGTTAATTCGAAAAGCAAGGCAAGTTCCAACGACACCCACAACCCCCACAACCCCCACAACCCCCACAACACCCACGACACCCACGACACCCACAACACCAACAACGCCCACAACACCTACAACACCCACAACACCCGGACCCCCGACAACCCCCACAATCCCCACAACTGCTGGTCCCACAATCGCCACAATCGCTGCTGCTGCCACGCCCACGACAGCAGGTGACGGTGACGGCGCTTCCGGTTCCGGTAACACCAATAATGCGAACCGCCAACAGCAACTGCGTCGGCAACAAGCGGCACGACGTCGTCGGCAACAAGCGGCACGACGTCGTCGGCAACAAGCGGCTCGACGTCGTCGGCAACAAGCGGCTCGACGTCGTCGGCAACAAGCGGCACAACGTCGTCGCCGACAACGACAACGCGGAAATCGCAACAACCGTGGTGGAAACAGACGCGGTTAAGCCGACGATAATGTTCAATTCGCATTGTCAGTTCAACTATAAATTTAATATAGGATATGTAGGTAAAGAGCAAGCAGATCGGTGTTTGTATTTGAAAACCATCTCAAAGGATCTCGCGAAGCGAAAGCGGGAACTTTTTTGGAGTTTCAGTGCTCGAACTGTATTCACGACAGTCTATTCAAGGCAGCTAGATCGATTTGTAGGAATGGTGCCTTGTGTTGTTTCTCTTCCTTCAAATTATATAAGTTGAACAGGGGCAGTTGATTACCTCCCATATACATTTTGTTTTGTCAGATGTGAGAAACTCTGAACATTGTCGGTTGAAGGTGAAACAAAAGGGGCATTTTTGAAAACATATTAGCTATAGCGTTTATGTGTATTTTCCCGTATGATCCATGATACTGCATAAATCCAGCAAGACAAAAGTAAAGAAATATCTCTTAACGCTTTCGGGACGAAATAGTTGTAATAAGTGTTATTTAATGGTCATCTTGTTTAAATGAATGCTAGAATATTTTACGCTAATTGTCCAGCGACAAGCGCTAGTTCCGATGGCACGCGAAATACCTATATTTCTAAAGCCTGGTACTGCCGAATATGGCAGGAGAGTTGTCTGTATTAAAACACTTGCCGAATATGGCAGTATGATTTCAGAATTGACTCTAATTTTATTTCTTAATCTACAGCTCTTTTATTCTAAAATCTATGTACAGAAATCTTACTCTAAAATTAACAATAGAGATGTAACTCTATGTACAGTATCAAAAATCAATATACCCATGCATAGGAGTCGCATTATGTGTGCCCAAAATTAATTAATTTCATAAACAAATCGCGTTCCCACGGATAGCAGTGATTTTTATGAGTTCATAAATGATTCTTTCACACTCGTCTGGACGATGACCAGCACGTGGAACGTGGGAATTGTGCATACTCGATTTAAATATATCCTTATGGCTGATCCTCGTTATGAGTGATTTAGGATGTCTAGTGGGTGTGTTTCAGATCGAAGTATACCCTTAGTACACTACATAGCTTCATGGACAAACGTTATTTTTGGCCGAAGTAAAAGCAGTGAAATTGTTACTGTAGATGTTCACTTTCCCGCGGAAGAGATATAAAAACGATAAATCGCAGTGCCTATACCTGCTCTCAACTAACGTTCAATCCCAACTGTGTACATACGCGCCAATAAGCTGTTACAGCTTGTGATAGAATTACAACTATTTGCAGCATTTGGAAGGAAGATCAAGAACTCGCGACATATTTACAATACACGTTTCTTGGAGTCTGACATTTTTGTCAAGACATCAGAAACGTACTATTTTGACTGTTCCTTTGTTTCTACATTTCCTTTTTTGATAGAACAGTAAGGGGTACGGAGCTAGTTCTGATAAGAAGTACGACATAGTTTCTAGTCTTGCCAAACTGTATAGTGCTATTATTCGCAAAGCTGCCACTGTAACACGCCTCCATGATTTTGCATGCATTCAAATTACACATATGGTGCTACTTAATAGTGAAGTGAATTTTAATCTTCACATCGTTTTCTTAAGCGATTTCAAGCTCATAGGGCTGAACACTAGCACACAAAAATTTCCATCTCGAAAAGGTTGCGCGGAGACTTTCGTTGGTTGATTGTAGTGGGTGCCCCTTTTATCCAAAGATAGCCCATTTAGGCCACGATAGGCCCATTGTAATACCACAGAAGATTGAGACGGCACTATAACCTAGCTGCTAGGTGACAGGAACCATTTAGATTCTCGTATGAAGCCGGCTATGCAGCTTATGTTTAAATCAGCTACTATCGCGAGGCTATCTAGGATGGGCGAGCCTAGAGTTTGCATGTGTTTTCTGGATAGTTCTGGGCATCCGCACAGAAAATGTTGGATCGTTTTCTTCTCCTATTTCGATCAGCAGCTGCGGCATAAATCGTGGAAAGGGCGATCCAATTTTTAAATCTTTAAAATGAGATTGTTGAAATCATTCGTTTTCTTTGGCACGATAGAATCGATGACCAAGTAAGTGTTGACCGAACAAAGGAAAACTTTTGCAACCGACTTTCAATTTTGCAATTTTGACAGTTTCTTTCGGTATCGCGTAATTGGTAACCAGGCAATATTCCTTTTCTGGTGTGGAATCACGTACCAGCAACGAGAGCGCTTTTATGGACGTCGGGTCATCGGGACTGATGGCTGAATGTGAAGTCTTGGTGTAAAGAGGCAATTTTCAAGAAAAGACAGATAGAAACTCTAACGGAGAAGCAGCAGTGATAGAAGCGACGCCAATTGAAATGATCCGGAGTTCGTCAATTAAGTATAATTTAGTCATTTCATATGAAGGGCACCGGGACAGAATGATCTAAGTCACATTATAGTATGAAATGAGTTATACATGCTATCTTATGCGTTATAAATTGCTCTATAGATTAGATAGTCTAAATGCTCGACGAAACAGTCTAAGTCGTAGTGAATTCAGTATAACCAGGGGCGTGGCGAGCTTCATGAATTTGGGGGGGGGAGGGGGGTGATAAATGTTGAAAATGCCGACTTGTTTAGAAAAATTTGCCGACTGTCCGACTTTACAATCAAATTTCTTGAATATGCCAACTTCGGCACGAAAATGCCGACTCGCTACAAAATTTTAGGGGGTTGTCACACCCCCAACACCCGCGCCTCGCTACGCCCCTGAGTATAACTAATCTGTGGTTTATGGAAGAGCGATCTAAGTCCATACGATTGTATGGTGAATCATGCGAGTGTAAGAGGTTGAAATGTTTTGAAAATATAACTGGTAAGCAGAAACGTATACTGATCAATAAATTCAATTCCCTCAAAGACAGAAACGAGCAAAATAACCATCTATGCGGCCTTATAAGTATTCATGATGTAAAACGTAGGCAACCAAGACGTGAAGAAAATGTGGCAAATTTGCGAGACAACTCTTTTTCCTTCAAGAGTAGATTGGCGGAAGAAAATGTTGCATTCAAAGAGATTGAAGTGCGTCAAAAAGCATTTATAAGTTTACATGGAATCACAAATAGACGACGATGAAGTGATGTCATTTTTGTACCATTTTCACTGTGAAATCCTCGACCCAGAACTGAAACATTTACATATAGTTTGTGATTCTTGCGCGGGGCAAAATAAAAGTTTTACCCTTGTGATGTATCATTTTGACAACATCTTCCAAACATTAAAGTGATGTATTTATCACCAACAAATACATCGCTTCATGAATGGATAGACAGCGCTTATCATCTCTTTGCGAGCATGGACGTCGCTTTTTTTGTTGCGAGTGCCATGTGTAACGAGTAGTGATAAGTTATTGAATTTATGAATGCATGATAATGTGAAATGCATAATTTATGATATTTTATTAGGTCATAAGGTTTGATTTAGACTTAAGAAATTGTATAAATAGCAAGTAAGCGTTAAAGAAAATATAGTCTTTGGAGAACTAGCGAACTGGTTTCACTTGTGCCTTTCTTTCTCGGCACTTCTTCCTCGACTTTCCCTGGATTGTGCCAATAATTCGGCATCTCAGGTAATGCCTACAATTGGCATATATACTCCTTGGCCAGTGTCATAAAAATTGCGCCGGCCTTTCCTTAATTGAAAATTCCCTATTATAATATTTCTTTTTCGCATATCTTCATCATGGAATTCTGTAGTCATTATGGAAAAGACCATCACATCAAAGGACCACAAACATCATTCGGCGATCCTATCTCATCACATGACGATCCTAAATCATCACACCTTTGTTAGATTTTTGCAGTATATGATTCATGGACAGAAGCAGCTTGAATCAATTCATATGATATTTCCTATAAGAAGGCATTCATACCTGGAATGCGATAAAGACTTCGAATTGATTAATCAAAAATTTATAGTTGAAGTTCCTGATCAATGGCTTGAAGTACTTCGGACATCAGGATCCACACCTGTGCCCTTCGATGTGTAAGCAAGAATTTTTTCATGCTTGGACAAACTTTCTACGGCAATACTACAGGAAAACTTGCCCATTTGTTACTAGGTCAGTTAGGGAAATGCAGTTTAATAAGGAACACACACGTATAGTTTGGAAGACGAAATACAATGCAGTACTCACTGAATTTGTTATAATCAATAAAAATTCAACTCGGAATTTCAAAGTTAGTCCAGAACCACTTTAATCTAACCTAATACCACTTCCAAAAAGGAAATACGATCAAATGCAAGAATTGGAAATGTTTATCTCAGAAGAGTTCCAGCATTTCTATCAAGAATTACCTTTTTTTGACGCCAATAGAAGCGATGATGAATTAGACGTAAGCTTTCTCTGAATCTTCACTTGCTAAAATAACAAAATACTTTTGCATTTTCTAGGAGCTGTGAATACAAAAGGACTTTGTTCATTCTTCCATACATTTTTCCATTGAATTTCTTTATAGTTTTTTTATTCTATTAGGATAAAAGTGATTTATTTTTTGTAATCCTAAATAATACGTATTAAAAGAGATTTTTCACCAGACTGTGCTTTTCTATCTTTTTATATCTATAACTAGTAGTGTTTGAACCTTAAAATTTAGTCTATCTCAGATTGTTTAAAATGTGAGTTAGATCGTTTTTCCCCTGTGCTCTTCATATAAAAAATAAGTAAGTGTATCTATTTTTCTTTCTTCCAATTATATTGCTCAGTCAATTGGAGTGGTATTTTAGTTATTTTCCGTTCGGTTCCATTTTTGGTTCTTTGCCTCGTATGAAACTCACAATTACGATTCCTTTCTCGCTTTAGTTCCGGCGTCCAGATAGACTCGGTGCATGAATAAGAGGCACGACCCTTTCCCCTCTTTGTGAGCGAGTGCTGGGTGAGGCTACCCATCCCGTGGTCAATGAAAATTTCAGGTCTAAAAGTTCGAAAGTCATTCGAGTCATAGTTGGATGACCGCTTTTAGTTCACTCAACTTAGAATGGTACCTAATCATTGATTAGGGGAGTAACGACGCAGTTGAGGCATCATGCTGATCACATTGTTCTCGGCGGACCAAATTGATTTAAAAAGAGTTCTCTGGCAAAAGCTCAGCTCTAGTGCTAACTGTTATGTTGTGGGATTATTTTAACAGAAAGATCTGTAAGAGAACTTGGTGAAGGCGAAGCATTGTTTGTCAGCCGAAACACTCATTCACCGGCTGCCACAAAGTTGCCTTATCGAAAAAAACCAACCCAGTCTCTCACAAATGTCACCTTGCACAAGAAGTGCTTTGGGGTGAAAATTGGAAGAAATGAGGCAGGATCGTCATGTATTACCTTTGCCATAATGGAGAGGGGGTCTTCCATATCGAAAATTTGGTGCTCTCTATGATAGGATAAATTAAAATATCTAGACAACCCTATGATATGGAAAAAGACAAATTGTAAAAGTGAGGAAGACTAGAGGGAAAAGCCGGCACAAGTTTTATGCCACTGGCCAATAAATTAAAACGCCGATAATGTGCATTATCTGAAATGCCGCTAGATATGCACAATCCAGGAAATCTTTAGAGTGCCGAGAAGGATATGATACTCTTCCAATAGATGTCACCCGGCTATATTTTCTGTAAATTTCTATTCGCTATTTATACAAATTCTGAATGCTAACACCCGTAGGTGGTCACACACTTATGCCCTAATTAATAATGTACAATGTTAAAAACGCTTTTCTCAACAAAAAGGTCCTGCACTAATCATTACAATAACTAATCACTACTCGTAAATTTTCCATTTGACTCAAGCTACAAAAAAGGCAATATCAACATCAATGCTAACCGTGCAATGATCGCTGAAACGAGTGGTGTGGAATTGTTGAACGTGTGCCGTGGTCAGATATGAGTGATTAATTCACACACGTTTCAAAATAATAAGCGTATCGTAAGATGGCTCGGGAAGGAAATTTACGAGGTGATAAGCAATACTGGTCCATTCAATTTTAAGCGATGTATTTATTTGGTATGGAATACATCACTTTTAGGTTTGAAAGATGGGTTTCTGGTTTGTTTGGATACATTACATACTCTACAGTTTTGGCTTGCCATCATGTGGCTTGTTGGTTATCTTCAAGAAGCGATGGAGACCAGCAACGCAGCGAAGACCATGCAACTTCCAGCTCGCTGGTAAAAATTGTTTGTAGTGTGGAGGATTATTCAAGAAAATAATCTATTTGCGTATGATGGGTAAAAGAAGGCAGAATTTGACAAAAAATCGAGTAGTCTTCGATTCATTTAATCTCGTAAATGGCTACAATATACTAATTTGATGGAATATGAAATGGAAGCTATGTCCATCTCTCTACAGATAGCGAAATATCCACTTTTAGTTCCTTACCTTACCTTACCGCCCCTATGTTATAAAATTATTCTAAGAGCAATTAAGAGTTCGATACTATTTGAACAGTTCTTGAATGTCAATTCAATTTTTGCAAAACAATGGGCATTAAACGAGAAAATTGTTCACGTGAAATTTGAGCGTTTGACTACAAATATTTATTTTTCACTTTCTGAAATTCTGCAGAGCCATTACCTATCCTCCAAAAAATATAAAACTTTTCTCAAGGCACTTGAGCATTTACAATGTCAAAACTAGTACGAGCAGATCCTGCAAATAATGGGTAGCTGCTGTTGGGCATAGTATTCTGTTAGTACATAGCCCTTTTGCAACCAGAAAGTTTTTCTCTTGTTAAATAATAGTTTAGTTTATAGATATTGCTCGAAAGAATCGTAGATTGTGTTAAATATTTTGTTGGTTTATAGATTTTCCAGGTTTTGCATTTAGTAGAAAGTTGTTGAAATTTTATTTGCACTCAAATATAACATTGAACGCAAATAGCAATTTCTATTATTTATTCAGTTGCGCATTTTGACGAATACTGAGGTTGCATTTGTGACATCAATATCAAGGTCAGCATTTAAAAAAGAACGTGCAATGTTAAACACATTTTCATGGAATGAGCTCGCACCTCATTATGAGATAAATCTGGCTTATAATGAGGTGGCGGTAATGAACTAGAACCCACATTATAGGTTAAGTTATGAGGGTGTTAAGCCAAACGACTTAGACCGTTTTTGGTCAATTGAAGCATATGCATGGACAAAATGCGGGATTTGGAATTGAATTTTGAACTATTTTAAAGTTATATAAAAAATATATATAATTAATGGATCGTGTCAGTTTGCTCCCGGTGTTTGTGGCCTATAAGTAAATCATCAGGACATGTTTTGTATCTTGTAAAAGTTGTTGTGACAGTTCAATTGTCAATCACAGCTTTGGGCAACATACGTTTATGTCAAATGACATTTCAACTGACAGGCACAATAAATTACTAGTAGTGTGTCACTATCTCAATAGACCATGCCCATAATGAGCTGCCATCTCATTGTGAGCTATAGTAACAGCTATAGTAACAGTAGTAGTATGTCAGTAGTATTATCCAGCTCGTTCCGTTTATGTTATTTGTCTGTTCCAAGTATTATTGTTAGAACCAAAGTTAAATTCCACGGAAATTCTACGTATTTATGCAAATAATGGAAAATCAAAATAATTGGATCGGCGGTTGTGGCCAAACTAGCCAGTTGCAAATGATTCGTCGTATTTTATTTTTCTGATAAATACGTGGAAGCGTTTGTTTGTCAGGACTCACTTCTGCCGTAATTGCGACCTTACGGGTCAGCTAATACATGGCATTGTGGCATTGTGATATCGGCAAGTCTACATCTACGTAGTCAGAAATTCACTTTGTTTTTTGAACAGTTGATCGAGCGGCTGCCATTTTCAGCCTTTGGTTGGAAAACGGATCGAAAGTTTTGGCTTTGGCGGTTATCTATTAGACTAATTACGTTTCGGCGCTCTTCGTGATTTTGATCATTATCAGGTTTAAAATTACGAAATTTCCCATATATTTCAAAATAAAGTTTCGAAACGTTGTTTGAACAAAACGATACCAAAAGTACGTTTGTGATTGACGTTACCAGTAGGTAGATGGAGTTAAATGATTTCTCTAATTCACCAATCTCGTTAGAGTTGTTTGTTCGACATTTCCATCTGACAATTGCCATTAGAACTGTCACCTAGCGATGAATACTTAAATGTGCACACTTAATTGCTGGAAAATATAATTACATACAGTATGCAGCAAAAGTCAAGGTAACTCAATCCCTATACATTATGATTGGGCAATTTTCCTTTTCGATGGGTGCTAACATACTGTCTTCTTAGTTAACACATAAATCTAAGCCAATAAATCAACTTTATTCTATAATGTTGAAAATAGTCGTTCATTTTATGCAAAATGCAAAAGTAATTTAACCTTTTGCGACTAGAAATTTGCCGCAAAAATATTGTTACCGTAATCACCCTCTAGGAATTGACACATAAACTTGGGCTAGTATAATCAAAATGTACGCCATTTGTGTCACACACTAGCAGTAACAAACAAATTAGTGAGGTTTTTGCAAATTTTGTCTGCATCAATAAAAACAATGAAGTGAAAAAAAATATTTGGAAAGTGGGAAAATGTATGTAAGTATAATGTACAATTAAAAATTCGCATAAAAACTCCCAGTTTTGTGAATCATTAAATTAGCAAACTTGAACTTAACCCGTAACCGGAATCGCTATTATTCAACATAACGGGAATCGTGGGTCCAAATGGACCGTTCAAGTTAAATACATGTTATTTTATAATATAGACACAAGTAATACTCCAATGGGCTATAGTTGTATTAAAACAAGTCTAATTTAACTGCGCGCGTTTCGAAATTATACGGTTTATTTTTTTTGTCGGATCCAAATGGACCCACGATTCCGGTTAAGGGTTGATAGTGTTTCAAAGTAAAGGTATTTGTACGTATGCTGCACTCTATATAAATGTGTTTCATTTTAGATACAACTCTTGTTTCTGGCATGGCATGCGAGAGTCTATTTCATGGTTTATGTGATTGAGACTTTGTGACGTGCCAAGTTCAATTTCCCGGGCCATCAAAAGGTGAGAACCTGATCAACCAACACCTCCAGGTTTTCACTAAAATGGGCGGACTACAATTGACTTACTCAAGTCGAGTTCGTCAAATTGACTTGCGGTAGGATTGGAAGCTGTCAAAATATGGTTCAATCTTGATCAAATATAAGTTGAACTATAATAACTTATTAAGTATCTTCCAAGACACATGTCATGTCTTGGATATGAAGTGCGCTGTCATCGATCACAGCAGCCATTGCAATTCAAGAAATTTTATTTCGATTATTTGATTGTCGCGCATTTGCAGAATGTAGCTTGATAATTTACTAATATCCCTATTATGAAAGATTGTTCGGACACCCTAAGATCTTTGTCCATGATTTAGTTCACTCACTTTATTCACTAAATCCGCCGAATCCATTAAATTTCCTAAGTCTCGAAAATTTTCACAATTCTTCATATTAAAAACTCACTATCTTCTTGTGTGAACACACAACCTCATTTTCAGCAAGTCAGGACCCGAGAAACTTAAACTTAACGAAGATGTCAACGTCGACGAAACGTGTGCAACGCGATCTTTTTAATGATAAAAATTAAGGCCAGGGAGATACAAATTAATGGTCAACGAGGAGAATCATCATTGTTTTGTTTTTGCCCCGTTATATTGTCTCATGGCTTGAAAAGCTCCTACAAGAAGGGAATTGCAATTTATCATTATCATTAGCAGATGTCAACGACAAATGTCAGACAAAATCACATTCATGCAATGTAAACGCTTCAAAGCATTTCGAAAAGCGTCGATCCTAGCCATGTATTTTCATGGTGGTGTAAATGGGCTAGAAGAATAAATTTTTTGGAGGGATGACACTAAGGTTAGCAACACAGCTTAAGTTTGATCTGATACTTGTCTGAAAACACAGTTTATGAGATTGGCAATCAAACAATTACTTGTAGACGGGAATGCTCCTATGCTACCTGTTTGAAACAGTGTTGTTGGAAACAGCGTTCAAACAAACATGTAAGCGCATCTTTGTCATGTCATTGTCCATATTTAATAAAAGTAACTTGTACTCGTTTTTTTCTGTATCAATATACGTAGTAAATTGATTTGGAGCTCGTATATATTCATATGAAGAGTCTGCGGTTATTTTGGTACGGTCTTTCAATAGGTTATGGGCCCAGATAACGGGGAAAGAATAAATTTTGAAGAGCGAGAATTGGATCGAAGGTAACCTCACTTTTACGATTGTTTTGGCACGAACGACGAAATGGGAGATTGCAAAGGAAAAGTTGAAAAGTTGAACAATTCAAATTACATGAATTGGAAGTTCAAGATAGAGTTGTTGTTGAAAAGGGAGCTTTTGTGGACGGCAATAAATAAAATACGGCCTACGAATCTACCAGCTACGGCGTCGAATGCAGAAAAAGAAGAAAAGCAACACATGCAGGAGGAATGGGATCGAATTGACGAACAAGTGTTTTCTTTGATAGGTTTGTCCATTGATGATGACCAAATTATACATATTCGTAGCGAAACTTGGAAAAAATTAAAGCAGTACCACGAAAAGGCAACACTGCGTAATAAAGTCCATTTGATGCGAAGCATTTGTTCTTTAAAAATTGGGGGATGATGGCCATGTTCCGGATCATATTAATGACATGCGAAATTTGATTGCGAAACTCAAGGAGCTCAGCAATAAAAAATTATCGGAGCCCTGGAGCGTCTCTATGCTGCTTAGTAGCTTGCCCAAGAGTTACGACACCCTCATAATAGCAGTCGAAGCAAGAGATGAAGACGATTTGACATTCGGTTTTGTTCAACAAAAATTAATTGCGGAATATGAGCGCCGTGTCCGCCGCAGGAGGAAGTTCTAGTTCCGAAACGAAGCTGAAAGTTGCTGAAAAGAATAAATATCCAGGGATCACATGTTATTTTTTGTAAACAGCCTGTTGAGATTATCGAAGGGAGAGAGGGACGATAGGTTTGAAGCGAAAGATAGTTTTGAATATATATGAGTACGCTTTATTTGTTTTACATAAAGAAACTTCTTATTGCATACGTCTCGTGGGCAACAGTGTCGGATCAACTAACTAAAAATTACCGGTGACGTAAGTAGTGCGCTCCGGCGCCTCAATAATGGGTTTCGCCCACGCATGCGCGGTGAGCCTATCGAAGTACGATACCTTTACTTCTCAACACAGCCAAATCACATAAAAAAGACTGCGCAGAGTACAAAAAGTGGCTTGTCAAAAGGCAATCGCAGGGAAGTAACAAGGAGCAAAATACAGAAATAGTTAACTTAGTCAATTCGGATCATAACGATCTTGTTTTTTCAGTCAATCAACTGAGCAGGGATAGCTGGTTGCTCGATTCAGGAGCAACGAGACACGTTACCAACAGCAAGTAGTTTTTCCACTCCCTGGACGAATCCTACAAGGCGACTTTCGAGGTTGGAAACGGAGAACGGGTGAACGTAGTTGGGATCGGAAGCGGAAAAGTGAAGTTTTTGAACCAAACCGGACAACTTCAGAAAGCGGTAGCACATGAAGTGTTGTTTCCACCGGAACTCATTGGAAACGTGTTATCGATTGGGAAATTGGCTGAAAACGGGTTTGAAATTATATTCAGGGAAAATCATTGTGAAATAGATAAAAATCATAAGTAGATCGCAATTGTAGACCGGAAAAACAATCTGTATGTGTTGCGAACACCTGACAAGGTCAACAATTTGAAATCAGTACATAACGAAAATTGTATCCACAGCTGGTACAAAAAATTAGGACATCGGGACCCCGAAGCAATCAGGAAGATGGCCGCAAAAGAACTCGTCGACGGTGTCAAGATATTCGAATGCAAACATTCATCCTTTCGGGAGCAAATGCTTTGTACACGTGCCCACTGAAAAAAGAAGAAAATTGGACCAAACCAGAAGTGAGATGATTTTTCTAGGGTATGATAGTGAGTCGAAAGCATATCGATGTTACAACCCTGCGACACGCAAAGTGCAAATTAACCGTGACGTCAAATTTGCGAAAGAAAATGGAAAATTTGCAGAAATAGATATCGATATTAAATCCCATACGAGAAGAGGCGACAAGAAACAGCGAACTACATGAAAAAGTAAAGAAAATGGCGCTCAAGAAGAATTAGAAGATGAAGAGCAGGAAATACATAGGGGCATCAAACCAGTTTCTAGGAGAGCAACAAAAGGAAAGCCAGCAAAGAAATTGGTTAAAGAAATGAACTTGACGAGCGAAGAAAGTTACGAACCCAAGAGTTATGAGGACGCTATGTCCTGCAAGGACAAAAACAAATGGATTGTGGCTATGCAAGAGGAAATGCTTGTTCATCATCTTGACGCGAAATCTGCCTTTCTCAATGGAACGCTGGAGGAGACCATTTATATGAAACGGCCACCGGGTTTCAACCACGAGAATTCGAACAAAGTATGCTTGTTGAAGAAGAGTATTTACGGGCTGAAGCAAGCAGCGAGAACTTGGAATGAAAAAGTTAACGCAACCTTGATTGATGGGGGATTTGTGCAAGGAAGGGCAGATCCGTGTTTATATTCGAAAAAAATTGGAGATGATTGATTGTTGATGACATCGTCGTCGCCTGCAAAAGTTTGGAACACGTGATAATGGTAGAAAAATTTGAAATAGAAGATCTTGGAGAGATAAAGCATTATCTTGGGATCGAAGTTACAAAGGAAGAAAGAAGAAATTTCCAATTGTGCCAATCAAAATACATTGAACAAATCGTAAAAATATTCGGACTGCAGGATGCAAAAGAAATGAGGACACCGATGGAAGTAGGATATTACAGGTCGCCTACAGAAGCACACCAGATGATTAACAACTCAAATTACCAAAAGTTGCTCGGATGCTTTTTGTACGTTTCAATCAATACAAGACCGGATATCACCGCAGGTGTCAACATTTTGGCTGAAAAGACAGACAGGATTGGGAAGAACTCAAGCGAGTGGTGAAGTATCTCAAGGGAACAGGGAACTTGACACTGAAACTCAGCGACAACGATAACGAAAGAAAGGAATTATTTGGATACTCAGATGCAAACTGGGCAGAGGATAAAAAGACGCGTAAATCGAACAGCTGCTATGTTTTCTTTCTGAATGGAGGACTCATCAATTGGTCATGTAAAAAGCAAACCTGTGTCTCATTGTCGTCGACTGAAGCGGCATTCATCGCCTTATCTGATACCTGTCAAGAAACCATTTGGCTGCAGAGGCTGCTGGAAGACCTGAATGTGAAAATCGAGAATCCAACAACCATTAACGAAGATAATCAGAGCTGCATAAAGATCATCAAGGACGAGAAGTTCAGCAACCGGACCAAGCACATAGGCACAAAATTCCATTTCGTCAAGGATCACATCGATAAAGGACATATCCACTGTGAATTCTGTCCAACAGAAGAAATGATTGCCCTTGCCACCAGCCAGACACGTTGAGCTGAGAACAAAATGTAAGGTCATCTAGAATGTTTGAACGAGGAGAAAGTGTTGGAAACAGCGTTCAAACAAACATGTAAGCGCGTCTTCGTCATGTCATGTCTTTGACCATATTTAAAAAATGTAATTTGTACTCGTTTTTTCTGTTTCTATCAATATACGTAGTAAATTGATCTGGAGTTCGCATCTATTCATATGAAGAGTCTGCGGTTATTTTGGTACGGTCTTTCAATACTACCTACTCATTTTAAATGGCTATGATTTAAAGAGGTGGTAGTATATTACTATTTTGGTCAGTATTAATATACAAATTGGATGTTCAAATACATTTTGGGCAGTAAAATATGATCG
Organism: Oxycera nigricornis; assembly: GCA_963942545.1. NCBI lineage: Eukaryota > Metazoa > Arthropoda > Insecta > Diptera > Stratiomyidae > Oxycera > Oxycera nigricornis. Next base: position 27,432,910 of record OZ012663.1, on the reverse strand, counting down.
GCAAAGTATATGAAAACGAGGAGTAACATATCTTCATATGAGCAGCTCAATAAATGATTGAGTGCGTGAAAATCCAAATGGGCAATAAAATGAATAGTTGGGCAGTTACGCGCGAGATGTTGTTGAATCAAAATTGGGCAGTAAGAAATGCTGCAATGAGTGGTTCTATGAATATTCATGGATATATTTTAGTGAAGTTGCGCATAGTTGTGGGTGTGTGCATTTACATACATTCGTGGTTATTATTTTATCCGAAGATAGCTTACGGAATTTCGTTTGGCAGCTTTGCCCAATTGTAAGAGTCTGTCCACTCTTTCAAACTAATTATGGGGAATTTCGAAATGAAATGCTCCTCTGGGTTCCGCATATATTTAGTAGACCATTCATTCATCATTTTTTTCGGCCAGCACGAGAAATCGAGAGAGCTGTAAGCGTTCTCGAAGCGTGTTTTTGTCTTTTATGACTCTTGTGGTGGATTTACGTTGATGTCGTGAGGTGGCACACTTTCGCTGGCATCAAGTGCGCAGCGCTTCCGCTTTTGATATTCGAAAAGGGAAATCCGCTTCAGATGCTTGCTGGCTCTAATTGTTTAGAATCAATTAATTGCCTGAGGGAAAAAGGATATATGGATACCTACAGGCAACTCAATGGTTGCCGCAAAATTGGCGCTGGACTATCCATGGTCCGTGCTGCCGATATTTCTACGTTTATTTGCCGATAAGAAGGCAAAAGTTCTTGACTGCCAAAATAGTAGGCAGTCTAATGGGACAGTAATAACGCTAGCTATGTCTCCAAGAGAACTGTGTTTATTCATTCCATTCTTCTTCTTAAATACTAATTCCATTACCTATCTTATCCCTACTCTAATTCTATTTACTTATTGATTAATTGATTGCCTTGCATTCCCACGCTGTAAATTTGCTGAGTAGTCAATATTGCATCAAATTGATGCACGCGAATACAATTGGGTCATTGCACGATTGTTTACTTGATCGAGTCAATTTAAAAAGCTTGATATGATTTTCTAATTTTGTGAATGAGTTGATTTAATTGAGAAGCTTGATTTAAGTTCCCGTAGGTACTCACAGCGTAGGAATTGCATAAGCTTAGGCGTGTGCATAGGGTGGTGAAGTCGCATGGTTTTGTATATTGATTTAAGTATATTACACTCTATTGAAAGCCTCCAAGGCATTATTTGTCGAGGGTGACACTGGAGCTGCACCCAGATACCAATTTGGATTCTGCGTTAGCCACTGATCCTCAAAATATTTTATAATTTTTTTTTGATGGTCATAATTTTGTAGAAATAATTTAGAAGCTTTACTGAAAGCAACCTTGTTTGTGATGTTATGTAGTGTACCTACATTTTCTAACAATTGCTTCTGAAGTTTTCCTTCTACATCGCTTTCAATTCGCGACTTGATTTTGATTTTAGTATGGGCCCAGCACATACGCACTACGGAATCTTCAAATTTTTCTCGGATTGCATTTTGGATACTTATACTATTATAATTATTTCATTATACGAAAAGACCTATTCATCACTTCTTTATTTATAGTTAAAGCTATAATGTGGAAGCAAAATATCTCAATGAATCGATTGAAGATTAAAGTGAAATCGTTTCTAATGCTGAAATTGTAAAATATAATTGTCTTATAAGCCGTCATTGTTCATTTATGAAAAATCTGCTCTCTTTGAAACTTCGAACTTTAAAAACGACAGCACTGTTGACCGCTCATGCTACAATGTCCCATGATCATCGCCCATTTTCATGCAAGTGTGCCGCTTTTCTCACCCAAAAGAACGCTCAACTTTTACCGAGCGCCGAGAACTGGCCAAGTATTTATCTAATTGCCCAATCAATAATTTGACTGCCCAATCAGTCATTTTACTGCCGAAATAATAATTCCACTGCACATTTATTTATTCTACCGCTCGTGTGGCTTTCGAACTGCCATTATAGATATAAATAACGTACCAAATTCTAAAATATTACTGGCTTCATTTTACCGCCAGAAATGATTTAATTACTGCACAAAAAATTTCATACTGCCAATATGAATTATTAACTGCTCAGTGCATCTGCCCAACTGTTTAAAAAACTGCTTAAATAATTAATTGCCATTTTAAATTGTGCGCCGAATAGTTCGGCTCAATAGGATACACACAAATTCGATGTTTATCGAAACGGCGCCCCCTAAACGATCAATATTATTGATCAATATGCATTGATCAATATATTGAAGGTTCCATCAATATGCTTCAATGTATGTAGCATGAGCTCTATCAATATAATGACTTGAAATGTTTTAGTCTCGGTTGTGCTAGAAAAGTTCGCAATCTGTTGTGCAAATTTTTATATTTAATTATTTGTTTGCTCAAAAATCAAAAATGGTTTCCCATAGAGATTTAGCGTTTCTTGCTTTAACTTTGGCTGTGTGTGAATTGAAGAAACATAAGAAAAGGCAAAGGCGCTGGTCAAAAGAATGGTATAAGCTCAGAGATCGTTTTACACATGAACGTTTACTGAATTATCTTTGAGTCACAGAGCCAGAGGATTATTAAAATTTCCTTCGAATGGATGAACCAGCTTTTAACTATTTATTGGAGCTAATTAGACCAAATATTGAGAAGCAAGATACTGTGATGCGTCGAGTGATTCCGACAAGTCAAAGGCTTTCTATCACATTGAGGTACCTAGCTTCTGGCATGGACCTAGAAGACTTAAGACTATAATGTATCAAGATAAAAACACAAATCAACATAAAGTAATGTGCCCTTAAAACGTATGTGGCTATGTCCTTAAAATTCAGAAAGAGGTAAATGTTGATACGTATTCTGCAGCTATAGATATTTCTGTTTGAGGTTGAGGGTTTCCGCGGCTATAACCATTTGTAATCCGTAATGTGTTTAATTTCTTCTTTAATTTGTCGACGCGAAAATCTGCTTTTAAGCCACTCAACGAATCAACAATTCTTCTCAAAGCTGTCTGCCTTTTTTGTTTGATTAAAATAATCTTTGGATTTGATTTGCCATACTTCCGGCGAATCACGATACAAAGTTATTAATAATAAAACAAAATCACGTTCAGACTGTGAACTCTCACTCGCGATGGTCGACATGTTGATACTTCGAAATATGCAACGAGAATGATGCTTATATTGATCAATATACCACATACTAGAGATGCGCAAAACAGTGCTTCAAAAAGTGATGTGATGTTTATCACATCACTCGCTAAAGTAATATTACCAAAAAGCATTACGCATTACTTTGCATTACCCACTCAGTAACCTAGCATAGTTCTTGTCAGACATTACAGTATTAGATCTGCGCCTACTGTGATGACGATGTATTATAATACGAGTATAGCATGTAATTGCAATGAAAGGAATCAGACGTACATACTTGGATACTTGTGTCATTTCCTTATATAGTATGGCGTATTATAATTTTGTTTGGATGGGTCGATGACTTGAGTTGAGTAACATAATATGAGATGATAAATATGTAATATTAAAATAAATGATAATTTGCCGAAAAAGTTTGTTATTCATACTTTATTCGTAGCTATATTATTATAAGTACATATGACTATATTATAATAAGCAGATAGGAAAGGTAAATACGAAAGAAAGAATTCATGATTGTTTGTTAATTGTTATCCTTTTTTTATGACAAAGCACTGAACGGATTACAAACCTATATCTAAGTGCCTCCCGTGGTCGTATTTTAATTAAATTCAGTGGAGTCGCAGGCAAAAGCTGTCTACGAGTAGTTAGTACTTACGAGTAAGTAATAGAAGTTAAAAAACTTTCCGTTAATATATTTATTCACTTCTAATTATTACAACTAATAAAAATCAATTGGTAAAGTTTTTTTGATTTAAGGAGAGTACGTCTTTCACTGAAAATTGCACCTGCTTTTGAAAACACTCTCTCACATGGGACTGAGGTTGCTGTAATATTCAGTCTCTTTAAAACGAATGAGTACAAAAGTGGATAAACTGCTTCTCTTGCTTTCCACCAAGCAAGTGGATCTTCTTTTCTCCTAATGATGGGTTCTTGAAGATACTTGTCGATTTCTACAATACCTGCTGCCGTTGTGTCTTGTGGTACCAGACGCGCAACATCGGCATCAAAATCGCTCCATATTGAAGATGAGGAAGATTGTCCTTGACTTGGTGATTGACGCTGACATTGTGCTAAACTTTCCGCTGGAATTGGAATGGCGGCGGCGGCGTTACAAATTTTATTTTTCAAAGCCGACAATGCATTATCATAATTCCGGCTGTTACGGAAGCCTTTGGATTTGAACCTGGGATCTAGAATTGTAGCTTCAGAAAGGATCATATTGGTTTCAACATCATCGAATCTGCGTTTAAGCTCTGATTTTAAGTTAATTAGTAGTGTTTGTATAACTTCATTATTTTCTTCAACAACTACGCGTTCGATTTGGTTTATCATTAGTTTGCAGTAAACAATAACTTTCGAAGCTGAAGTATACTTTTCGCTACTAATATCCATCGTAACTTCATAAAAAATTTTTAGAATGGGTATAGCTTTCTCAATTATTACCCAGTCTTCGTTTAAAAGTGTCAAATCACTCCGCATCAATGCGATCGTAGCAATTACTGCATCTTTCATTACCACTACTCTCTGTAGCATATCATACGTGCTGTTCCATCGGGTCGAGACATCTTGTTTTAGTTTGAGCTCAGGCAGGTTCATCTGCGCCTGAATCTCTCGTAGTTTTTTAATTCCTTGAACACTGCGATGAAAATATCCCACGATCTCTTTCACTTTAGTAAGAGTTTTTTTGAGACCTTCAAATGTAAGGCTATTCTGCACGATCAAATTCACGTTATGAGCAAAGCACCCTAATGAACGCCAACCACCTAAGCGAACCGCACCTAGAATGTTAGGAGCACAGTATAGGTAGACCCAGTATGTAATGTTTCATATAAAGGCGCACTATCAAGTACGGCCCGTGGTTCTACGGGACATAATCATATGCTCTACTCTGTCTAGCACACGTATTTGATTTTCTGTTCGCATAGAAATCACCGGATTCTCTCTTAATTCTCTCTTAAATCTCTCTTAAATTCCAATTTCTTTTTGGATTCTAACAGCTCGATTGCATACTGGGTCTTACATATACTGTGGTTAGGGGCGTTGTCGCTGACCACCACATATATTTGATTTTGAATTTTCCATTCTAAAAATTTTTCTTTAAGGAAATTACTCAAATTTTCACTGGTGTGTCTTTCTTGGTACTCAACACATCCTAACATCAAAGAGCACAGCTTACCCTCTTTGTCAATGAAATGAGCAGTTAGCGCAATATATCCGTCATTGGTTGGTTCATTCTCCGTGAAATGGCTCCACAACGGGCTTAATTTTCTTTTCGGTGGCATTTTAAACAAATAAAAACGCTAACCCACCTAATATTATCGAATTTCAAAGTTAACAAACTTAAATACCAAAATTATAACTACTTACTCTGAGAACAATAATGAGTGCGTCAAAACAATTAGTCAACTGTCGCTAAAATAACAAAATAGACCTTTCACTTTGAACTGATTTAGAAAACAGCGAAAAAGAACCTTATTTGTATAACGTGATGGTGATACTTAAAAATGAAGTGATTATCTGCGCAGGCGTGTAACGCGCTCAACCATCTCGTGGGCACATGCATTACGCATTACAACCGTTTCTTTCGTTTAGTTTGTGTCATTTCGCCGCCGCTTCGCGCACTTGCGCGGAATGCGGACCGACGGAGTGAAGTAATGCGTGATACTCGCCATGCTCGCGTAATGGGTGATGAAGCATTACGTGGCAAGGTAATATTACTCGGGTGATATTATAGCCATTACTTACACATCTCTACCACATACACGTCAATATGAACATCAATATAGCTCTCATCAATATGCTCCAATATAAATTTCTATCAATATGCTTCAATATGCTATCAATATGTTTGAAGCTCTCGTAAACGACAATATATCCTTTCAATACGTATTGATCAATGCATATTGATCAATAATATTGATCGTTTAGGGGCCAACATAAACTAGTTGGCTCAACGCCGCTTGAGTGAGCAAACACTAGATATAAGCTGACCAACTTTGTTATCAATCAAATACCGGTTTTGCACATTTCAAATTTTTGGTTTGGTCTTACGCGAACTGTCCATCCCATTCATAGGAATTAGACGCATTTTTACGTGGTCTTCGACAAGTACTTACGAGTGTGAGTCGCCTTTCGAAGCTTCTAAAAAGCTTTCGCAAAGGTGGGTTGTATGGGATGAGACTTTCAGGAGGGTGAATTGCGATACTTTCATCGCAACGACTCAGCACAAAGTGGAACGTCCCCACAGAGCAAATGCACAAAGTGGAACCTCCCCACATCCAACACCTGAGCTACCGACTTACTTTTACACCTAATCAATTCCAGAACACAATAATACGAAAAAATTGATTTTTATTATTTTAATCTCGGCTCTCTCTTAGTGGAATGGTTTCCTATTTACAAAGATAGAGTATGAATACGTCTTGATTAATTTTCGCTTCGGGTGAGAATTATTTAGGGCTTTCTTTGTAGACTTGACCGGCCGCAATGAGTGGCGAACCTAACAGGCGGTGCAGGCATTGAATCAAGTTGTATTCAACACAATGGCGAATGTCGACGGCAAAGTTGTAGATCTTTTAATGCTTTATTGGATGACAAATTTGAGCCATTGGGCCAGGAGTTTTTAAAAAATATTGATATATCGAAATTTTTTGTTCAATATATCGATGCTTTTAAGTATTATTAACTTCCCAGTATATGGGATGTTCTTGTAATCGCCTCGAAAATCGAAATTGAAATTTTCAACTTTCCTTCACGTTTTGAAGTCTATAGAGTATATATAAAGTGTTTTTAGAAAGAAGTATGTATGTGTGTGTGTGTGTGTGTATGTACGTACGTACGTACGTACGTACGTATGTGCGTTCGCAGGCAGTTTTTCTACGAGCATAACTCACGTAAACAAAGTCGTATCGACTTCGTTAAGGTGTCAATCGAAGCGTCTTTGAAATCTTAAGAGCTGATTAGTTTTTGGGAAGTTTCGGTCGGGGGGGTTTGCTGTTTTGCCCATTTGAAGGTCATTTCTGTCATGCGTTATATCTCGCGAACCAAACATACGATTTCCTTGATCAAGGTGTCAATCGACGCGTATTAGCATTTATGTGATTCTATCAAGTTTTAAAAAAATTCGTTGGAGGTGTTTTTTAATTTTTTTAAAAAAAGTGCAAAAAATTAGGTTTTTTTCAAAAACATCAAATGTTTAACCTGATTTTCAAACCTAAGTAATCAATGTTTATATAATTTATATACTCCAAATAGTTTTTGTGAAAAAACCAGCAAAAGTTTTTTTCATGATTACGAAAAAAATTAAATAAAAAATAAAAAATCATTAAACGTTCAAGGTCATTTACGTCATTCATTATATCTCGAGAACCAAATATAATCTTCCGATCATTAAGGTGTCAATTAACGCGTATTATCATTTTTATGATGTTCTTATATTTTAAAAAAATCGTTAAAGCGTTTTTTTTGATTTATTAAAAAAATTGGAAAAGTATTGTTTTTTTCATAAAAAAAATCATTTTTAACCTGATATGCACATCGTAATAATAAATGTTTATAGAATTTGTAAACTTTTATCAATTTTTGTAGAGAAACCAGTAAAAACCTTCCTCATGATTACAAAAAAAAAATTAAATTAAAAATATAAAATCATTCAAAGCCACCATGTAAAAAGGGTTCATTCGAATCATAATACTTTAAATCTCTTGTTTTGAAGACATTGTTGTAAAGTCAATCAAAGTTTATTAATATTTGCAAAATTTGAGCAGATTTTCAATAGTCTTCACAGCACCATGTTTTAACTTCAATTAAAAAAACTGCTTTGTAACCTGTCCCCCCTCCGATTGATCCGCGTGAATAATCAATCAAACCAATGCACCAAAATCCTTACGTAATCAATTGACGCTCGCGTAGATGTTACGATTAATATTAAGTCATTCCAATAACTTTTATGAGAGGTACATTTTTATTATTTGAAGTAGTATTATTTCCATAACTATTATTGTGTTTAATATTTTTAATATCTACATATGTAGATATTACTGGGAAGTTGACCGTGTGGACCTCATGGGTCGCACCTCACGGCTTGTTTTATTTTATATTTATATTTATTTTAAACTATCATGTTACCAATAAACGATATTTTTTAAAAAATATTTTCATCGATGAGATAATCCAATGACTCGAGAGCACATGGCATTTACATTCCTAGTTGACGGATGGAGAAATTGGCGAGCGGACAACGCAAAGAAACAGGGTTTTGCCTCCATCGTAGTGAGAAAGTGCTGCCGATGTTTGCGATCAGTGCGAATTCTGAGTAAAGCATTATTCCGGGAACTTGTGGTGGATAGATTTTTCCATTAAGAGTTATTCGAATCGTGGATTGACTTATTGACTAGCGCAGCCTGAATTCGCTTTCACACAATTATTGCGTCACGAAAAATGCGTAGTGCCGATAGTTTGCCAATACCGGAACGAGCCAAGAGTGTATTTTTGTAAGGGCGGGGGCGGTTTCGTTGGGTCTATTCTGAGTTGTGGCTCAGTTTTTTGGTAGCCAACTGAATTATGGGGCAAACAAACAAAACTACAAACGCGAAAATTTGGCGAGGCTAGTGATGCATCAAAAAAATTGCTGGGACTCCGCGTTGCTGGCAATCGGAGTCAGCTACAGCTCGCATCGTGTCGCAGTGCCGATCGTTGGCAGAATACCAAAAACTATCGAAGAAGTTCCTGAAAGTGCTAACGAATGAGTTCGCATTGTTTGCGGTAGCACTGCGCGCGATCATTCACCATTGAAATCATGAAGAAGTGAAGCAAAAGCCTACCCATCTTCATCCATCCATCAACGAGCCAGCTTATCATCAATGCCGAATTTGAACTTACCATTAGCTACCTATTCTTACAATTTGTACCCGAACTGAAATTAGCAAACAGCCAAAAGCAGCACAATATTCCAGAAAAATTGATTGTTTTTTACCTTTGGCCTTGAATAATTCGCAACATGAACAAGATTTGGACTTTTTACACGTTGTTCAGTATGTCAAAATAAAGAAACCTGGAACAAAAAAACTTTATCAGTATTTGATTAGAAGTTGACTGAGGTGTTTAAGGATGCTCATGACTGGAAACACCTTAGTTCGGAAAATCCTCACGTGACACAATCAAAGAGATGCTGCATTTGATATATGCAAGTAATGTTATGCATGAGGCATACACGAACTGAAAAAATGTCTGAAGTTTTGGTAGTACTCTAAATTTCGTCTAAATTTAGTTTCATTTATAAGCTCATGCGCGTCTCTTACGTAATATTTTTATTAAAACTAGGATATGGTTATGAAAAACAAACACCGCACAAAAATTGATCAATAATAAAAACCAATAGACATCATTCTACTGAATAGAAGCACTAATTGCATGCCACCTTTATCCTTGAATACAATTGCGGAAACATTTTTTTTTGCTGATAATTTTCACTATAAAAGGAAGATGAAATGCAACAGTCATCAGTAAGAAAGTTTGGAGTTTGCTGAACGGAACGCTTCCAGACGCAAGATGAAGGCGTTTTTCGTGATTTGCGCGGCAATAGCCATTCTGTTGCCGTCCATCCAGGCGGCAAGTATTTCGGATGTGTATGTGAGTGTTTCGAAAGTTTTGTGTAGAAGAGTTTTTATTAGGAAGAATATTTCGCATATATTTATTTCTTCAGAACGAGGAGTCGGATCTAAAAGCGTTAATTCGAAAAGCGAGGGCAGATGGAGATCCAACACCTGCTCCACCCGCTTCAACCACAACCCCAACAACCGTTTCTGGCCCCACAACCCCCACAACCGTTTCTGGCCCCACAACCCCCACAACAGTTGCTGTTACCACGCCTACGACAGTTGCAACAGATGGGTCAGATGACACAGCCATAGGTGACGGTGACGGTGACGGCGGTTCCGGTTCCGGTAACACCAATAATGCGAACCGTCAACAGCAACTGCGTCGGCAACGGGCACGACGTCGTCAACAAGCGGCACGACGTCGTATACAAGCGACACGACGTCGTCTACAAGCGGCTCGACGTCGTCGACAACGGGCTCAACGTCGTCGCCGACAACGACAACGCGGAAACCGCAACAACCGTGGTGGAAATAGACGCGGTTAAGCCGACGATAATGTTCAATTCCCATTGTCAGTTTAAATACATATGTCAATATATGTAAAGAGCAATCATATCGGTGTTTGTATTTGAAAATTACCTCAAAGGATCGATAGATATTCATATATATTCGCAAAATGAAATTTAAGAACAAAATAAAGTCTCAGGGCTCGACTGCGTTTACTACAGTCTATTTAAAGTAGCTAGATCGATTGTTGGAATGGTGCCTTGATGTTGTTTCCCTTCCTCAAATTATATAAGTTGAACAGGAGCAGTTGATCTCGCCGCATAGACATTTTGTTTTGTCAGATTTGAAAACATCCCAGCTAAAGTGCTTATGTAAATTTTTCCGTTTGATCCTTGATATTGCAAAAATCCAGCAAGACAAAGAAGTGAAATTGTAACTGTGAATGGCTACTTTCCCGTGGAAGAGATTTAGAAACGAAAAATTGCAGTGCCATTACCTCCTCTTAACTAACGTTCAATCCCAACTGTGTACATACGGGCCAATAAGCCATAACAGCTTGTGTAGAATTACAACTATTTGGAAAATCTAGAACTCGCATCATATTCACAATACACGCTTCTTTCAATCTGACATTTTTGTCAAGACATCAAAAACGTACTATTTTGACTGTTCCTTGGCTTGAACATTTGCTTTTTTGAAAGAACAGTGAGGGGAACTGAGCTAGTTCTGAAAAGAATTATCACATAGTTTATAGTTTCACCAAACTTTGTAGTGCTATTATTCGCAAAGCTACCATTGTAACACGCGCCTCTGATTTTGCATGCATTCAAACATCACTTATGGGACGCAAAAATTCGATCTCGAAAAGGTTTCGCGAAGACTTTGGCTGGTTGGTTGCAGTGACAGCCCCTTTTATCCAAAGATGGTTCACTGAGGCCACGATAGGCCTCAGTGTGTGATAGCACATGAAGATTATGACGGCACTAGAACCAACGGGCTGAATAAAACCATTTACATTTTCGTATGCCGCTGGCTATGTAGCTAATATTTAAATTAGCTACTATCGTGAAACTATCAAGGAAAGGCGAGCCTAGAGTTTGCATGCGTTTCTTGGATAGTTCTGGGCATCCGCACAGAAAATGTTGGATCGTTTCCTCCTCTTCTTCCGATCTGTAGCTTCGGTAGAAATTGTTGAAAAGAAAACTCAATCTTCCTGCATGTCTGCCAATCAGACAGCCGTGTCAGTACGGATATGATTAAACTCAATGTTTTAGGGTTCGTGTTGAGGAGCTGCTTAGTGCGTTTGCAATTTCCAGGTATATCACTATGCCCCGGAACCCAGCAAAGAATCACAAGTGACATCATGTTCAATTGTGTGCGTCACAATTTTGGATGGGGTATACACGCTCGATAATGATTTGATAGAAACTTAACTGGCAAAAAAAGTTTAAATTTCTTATGGAAAGTTATTCGTTTCTCAGCCAGTCTACTGTCTTCTGCAATGACCTATGCCTAAAAAACACTGCAGTGATCTGGTAGTAAGAAGGATAAATTCAGGCCTAGCAGTTCTCAGAAAACTCCATATCTAACTTTTTCATCCATTTTCGATCCATCAGTGTGAATGTCGACCGATTCCTATATCTCACTTCTTTCTATGGTCCACTTGAAACCATGGTGAAAGCAGGGAATTGGAGAAGCGAGGTCTACTATCCCTGGCGTTGGCTCATCCCTCCCTAGCATGATGAAGTGGTCACTATTCCCCTCATGCCAGAGATGTAAAGCTTTCAATCGAACCGCAGAACACTTGGCCTACTGTCTCGTCAGTAGCTCAGTCCAAAACCAATTTAATAGCATAAGCAATGCCTTTGTCGGGGTAATGCGTACAATAGCTGCAATCCTTCTGACCTTGTTTAGCAGGTTTATATTTGAAGTTTTCGCCATAGCTGGCCACCAAATGACTGCGCCGTACAGAAGGATTGGTTCCACTATCGCCGTATAGAGCCATGATACAATTTTAGATATCAATCCCAACGTTTTTCCGATGGCTTTTTTGCGCAATCTACTGCGCATGCCGCTTCACGCGCTCTTTCTTCTGTGTTTGCTTTCCGCGTGAGTTTGGAGTCCAGAATAAGACCTAAGTATGGCTGTGTGTGAATTGAAGAAACATAAGAAAAGGCAAAGGCGCTGGTCAAAAGAATGGTATAAGCTCAGAGATCGTTTTACACATGAACGTTTACTGAATTATCTTTGAGTCACAGAGCCAGAGGATTATTAAAATTTCCTTCGAATGGATGAACCAGCTTTTAACTATTTATTGGAGCTAATTAGACCAAATATTGAGAAGCAAGATACTGTGATGCGTCGAGTGATTCCGACAAGTCAAAGGCTTTCTATCACATTGAGGTACCTAGCTTCTGGCATGGACCTAGAAGACTTAAGACTATAATGTATCAAGATAAAAACACAAATCAACATAAAGTAATGTGCCCTTAAAACGTATGTGGCTATGTCCTTAAAATTCAGAAAGAGGTAAATGTTGATACGTATTCTGCAGCTATAGATATTTCTGTTTGAGGTTGAGGGTTTCCGCGGCTATAACCATTTGTAATCCGTAATGTGTTTAATTTCTTCTTTAATTTGTCGACGCGAAAATCTGCTTTTAAGCCACTCAACGAATCAACAATTCTTCTCAAAGCTGTCTGCCTTTTTTGTTTGATTAAAATAATCTTTGGATTTGATTTGCCATACTTCCGGCGAATCACGATACAAAGTTATTAATAATAAAACAAAATCACGTTCAGACTGTGAACTCTCACTCGCGATGGTCGACATGTTGATACTTCGAAATATGCAACGAGAATGATGCTTATATTGATCAATATACCACATACTAGAGATGCGCAAAACAGTGCTTCAAAAAGTGATGTGATGTTTATCACATCACTCGCTAAAGTAATATTACCAAAAAGCATTACGCATTACTTTGCATTACCCACTCAGTAACCTAGCATAGTTCTTGTCAGACATTACAGTATTAGATCTGCGCCTACTGTGATGACGATGTATTATAATACGAGTATAGCATGTAATTGCAATGAAAGGAATCAGACGTACATACTTGGATACTTGTGTCATTTCCTTATATAGTATGGCGTATTATAATTTTGTTTGGATGGGTCGATGACTTGAGTTGAGTAACATAATATGAGATGATAAATATGTAATATTAAAATAAATGATAATTTGCCGAAAAAGTTTGTTATTCATACTTTATTCGTAGCTATATTATTATAAGTACATATGACTATATTATAATAAGCAGATAGGAAAGGTAAATACGAAAGAAAGAATTCATGATTGTTTGTTAATTGTTATCCTTTTTTTATGACAAAGCACTGAACGGATTACAAACCTATATCTAAGTGCCTCCCGTGGTCGTATTTTAATTAAATTCAGTGGAGTCGCAGGCAAAAGCTGTCTACGAGTAGTTAGTACTTACGAGTAAGTAATAGAAGTTAAAAAACTTTCCGTTAATATATTTATTCACTTCTAATTATTACAACTAATAAAAATCAATTGGTAAAGTTTTTTTGATTTAAGGAGAGTACGTCTTTCACTGAAAATTGCACCTGCTTTTGAAAACACTCTCTCACATGGGACTGAGGTTGCTGTAATATTCAGTCTCTTTAAAACGAATGAGTACAAAAGTGGATAAAATGCTTCTCTTGCTTTCCACCAAGCAAGTGGATCTTCTTTTCTCCTAATGATGGGTTCTTGAAGATACTTGTCGATTTCTACAATACCTGCTGCCGTTGTGTCTTGTGGTACCAGACGCGCAACATCGGCATCAAAATCGCTCCATATTGAAGATGAGGAAGATTGTCCTTGACTTGGTGATTGACGCTGACATTGTGCTAAACTTTCCGCTGGAATTGGAATGGCGGCGGCGGCGTTACAAATTTTATTTTTCAAAGCCGACAATGCATTATCATAATTCCGGCTGTTACGGAAGCCTTTGGATTTGAACCTGGGATCTAGAATTGTAGCTTCAGAAAGGATCATATTGGTTTCAACATCATCGAATCTGCGTTTAAGCTCTGATTTTAAGTTAATTAGTAGTGTTTGTATAACTTCATTATTTTCTTCAACAACTACGCGTTCGATTTGGTTTATCATTAGTTTGCAGTAAACAATAACTTTCGAAGCTGAAGTATACTTTTCGCTACTAATATCCATCGTAACTTCATAAAAAATTTTTAGAATGGGTATAGCTTTCTCAATTATTACCCAGTCTTCGTTTAAAAGTGTCAAATCACTCCGCATCAATGCGATCGTAGCAATTACTGCATCTTTCATTACCACTACTCTCTGTAGCATATCATACGTGCTGTTCCATCGGGTCGAGACATCTTGTTTTAGTTTGAGCTCAGGCAGGTTCATCTGCGCCTGAATCTCTCGTAGTTTTTTAATTCCTTGAACACTGCGATGAAAATATCCCACGATCTCTTTCACTTTAGTAAGAGTTTTTTTGAGACCTTCAAATGTAAGGCTATTCTGCACGATCAAATTCACGTTATGAGCAAAGCACCCTAATGAACGCCAACCACCTAAGCGAACCGCACCTAGAATGTTAGGAGCACAGTATAGGTAGACCCAGTATGTAATGTTTCATATAAAGGCGCACTATCAAGTACGGCCCGTGGTTCTACGGGACATAATCATATGCTCTACTCTGTCTAGCACACGTATTTGATTTTCTGTTCGCATAGAAATCACCGGATTCTCTCTTAATTCTCTCTTAAATCTCTCTTAAATTCCAATTTCTTTTTGGATTCTAACAGCTCGATTGCATACTGGGTCTTACATATACTGTGGTTAGGAGCGTTGTCGCTGACCACCACATATATTTGATTTTGAATTTTCCATTCTAAAAATTTTTCTTTAAGGAAATTACTCAAATTTTCACTGGTGTGTCTTTCTTGGTACTCAACACATCCTAACATCAAAGAGCACAGCTTACCCTCTTTGTCAATGAAATGAGCAGTTAGCGCAATATATCCGTCATTGGTTGGTTCATTCTCCGTGAAATGGCTCCACAACGGGCTTAATTTTCTTTTCGGTGGCATTTTAAACAAATAAAAACGCTAACCCACCTAATATTATCGAATTTCAAAGTTAACAAACTTAAATACCAAAATTATAACTACTTACTCTGAGAACAATAATGAGTGCGTCAAAACAATTAGTCAACTGTCGCTAAAATAACAAAATAGACCTTTCACTTTGAACTGATTTAGAAAACAGCGAAAAAGAACCTTATTTGTATAACGTGATGGTGATACTTAAAAATGAAGTGATTATCTGCGCAGGCGTGTAACGCGCTCAACCATCTCGTGGGCACATGCATTACGCATTACAACCGTTTCTTTCGTTTAGTTTGTGTCATTTCGCCGCCGCTTCGCGCACTTGCGCGGAATGCGGACCGACGGAGTGAAGTAATGCGTGATACTCGCCATGCTCGCGTAATGGGTGATGAAGCATTACGTGGCAAGGTAATATTACTCGGGTGATATTATAGCCATTACTTACACATCTCTACCACATACACGTCAATATGAACATCAATATAGCTCTCATCAATATGCTCCAATATAAATTTCTATCAATATGCTTCAATATGCTATCAATATGTTTGAAGCTCTCGTAAACGACAATATATCCTTTCAATACGTATTGATCAATGCATATTGATCAATAATATTGATCGTTTAGGGGCCAACATAAACTAGTTGGCTCAACGCCGCTTGAGTGAGCAAACACTAGATATAAGCTGACCAACTTTGTTATCAATCAAATACCGGTTTTGCACATTTCAAATTTTTGGTTTGGTCTTACGCGAACTGTCCATCCCATTCATAGGAATTAGACGCATTTTTACGTGGTCTTCGACAAGTACTTACGAGTGTGAGTCGCCTTTCGAAGCTTCTAAAAAGCTTTCGCAAAGGTGGGTTGTATGGGATGAGACTTTCAGGAGGGTGAATTGCGATACTTTCATCGCAACGACTCAGCGCACGTTCGAACCTTTTTTTAACCGGTGCTACCACAATAGGCCATAATATCCCAGCGAAGCGTTTCGAACAGCACCAGCAATAAAATTTGACTGTTCGAACGCACAAAGTGGAACGTCCCCACAGAGCAAATGCACAAAGTGGAACCTCCCCACATCCAACACCTGAGCTACCGACTTACTTTTACACCTAATCAATTCCAGAACACAATAATACGAAAAAATTGATTTTTATTATTTTAATCTCGGCTCTCTCTTAGTGGAATGGTTTCCTATTTACAAAGATAGAGTATGAATACGTCTTGATTAATTTTCGCTTCGGGTGAGAATTATTTAGGGCTTTCTTTGTAGACTTGACCGGCCGCAATGAGTGGCGAACCTAACAGGCGGTGCAGGCACTGAATCAAGTTGTATTCAACACAATGGCGAATGTCGACGGCAAAGTTGTAGATCTTTTAATGCTTTATTGGATGACAAATTTGAGCCATTGGGCCAGGAGTTTTTAAAAAATATTGATATATCGAAATTTTTTGTTCAATATATCGATGCTTTTAAGTATTATTAACTTCCCAGTATATGGGATGTTCTTGTAATCGCCTCGAAAATCGAAATTGAAATTTTCAACTTTCCTTCACGTTTTGAAGTCTATAGAGTATATATAAAGTGTTTTTAGAAAGAAGTATGTATGTGTGTGTGTGTGTATGTACGTACGTACGTACGTACGTACGTACGTATGTGCGTTCGCAGGCAGTTTTTCTACGAGCATAACTCACGTAAACAAAGTCGTATCGACTTCGTTAAGGTTTCAATCGAAGCGTCTTTGAAATCTTAAGAGCTGAATAGTTTTTGGGAAGTTTCGGTCGGGGGGGTTTGCTGTTTTGCCCATTTGAAGGTCATTTCTGTCATGCGTTATATCTCGCGAACCAAACATACGATTTCCTTGATCAAGGTGTCAATCGACGCGTATTAGCATTTATGTGATTCTATCAAGTTTTAAAAAAATTCGTTGGAGGTGTTTTTTAATTTTTTTAAAAAAAGTGCAAAAAATTAGGTTTTTTTCAAAAACATCAAATGTTTAACCTGATTTTCAAACCTAAGTAATCAATGTTTATATAATTTATATACTCCAAATAGTTTTTGTGAAAAAACCAGCAAAAGTTTTTTTCATGATTACGAAAAAAATTAAATAAAAAATAAAAAATCATTAAACGTTCAAGGTCATTTACGTCATTCATTATATCTCGAGAACCAAATATAATCTTCCGATCATTAAGGTGTCAATTAACGCGTATTATCATTTTTATGATGTTCTTATATTTTAAAAAAATCGTTAAAGCGGTTTTTTTGATTTATTAAAAAAATTGGAAAAGTATTGTTTTTTTCATAAAAAAAATCATTTTTAACCTGATATGCACATCGTAATAATAAATGTTTATAGAATTTGTAAACTTTTATCAATTTTTGTAGAGAAACCAGTAAAAACCTTCCTCATGATTACAAAAAAAAAATTAAATTAAAAATATAAAATCATTCAAAGCCACCATGTAAAAAGGGTTCATTCGAATCATAATACTTTAAATCTCTTGTTTTGAAGACATTGTTGTAAAGTCAATCAAAGTTTATTAATATTTGCAAAATTTGAGCAGATTTTCAATAGTCTTCACAGCACCATGTTTTAACTTCAATTAAAAAAACTGCTTTGTAACCTGTCCCCCCTCCGATTGATCCGCGTGAATAATCAATCAAACCAATGCACCAAAATCCTTACGTAATCAATTGACGCTCGCGTAGATGTTACGATTAATATTAAGTCATTCCAATAACTTTTATGAGAGGTACATTTTTATTATTTGAAGTAGTATTATTTCCATAACTATTATTGTGTTTAATATTTTTAATATCTACATATGTAGATATTACTGGGAAGTTGACCGTGTGGACCTCATGGGTCGCACCTCACGGCTTGTTTTATTTTATATTTATATTTATTTTAAACTATCATGTTACCAATAAACGATATTTTTTAAAAAATATTTTCATCGATGAGATAATCCAATGACTCGAGAGCACATGGCATTTACATTCCTAGTTGACGGATGGAGAAATTGGCGAGCGGACAACGCAAAGAAACAGGGTTTTGCCTCCATCGTAGTGAGAAAGTGCTGCCGATGTTTGCGATCAGTGCGAATTCTGAGTAAAGCATTATTCCGGGAACTTGTGGTGGATAGATTTTTCCATTAAGAGTTATTCGAATCGTGGATTGACTTATTGACTAGCGCAGCCTGAATTCGCTTTCACACAATTATTGCGTCACGAAAAATGCGTAGTGCCGATAGTTTGCCAATACCGGAACGAGCCAAGAGTGTATTTTTGTAAGGGCGGGGGCGGTTTCGTTGGGTCTATTCTGAGTTGTGGCTCAGTTTTTTGGTAGCCAACTGAATTATGGGGCAAACAAACAAAACTACAAACGCGAAAATTTGGCGAGGCTAGTGATGCATCAAAAAAATTGCTGGGACTCCGCGTTGCTGGCAATCGGAGTCAGCTACAGCTCGCATCGTGTCGCAGTGCCGATCGTTGGCAGAATACCAAAAACTATCGAAGAAGTTCCTGAAAGTGCTAACGAATGAGTTCGCATTGTTTGCGGTAGCACTGCGCGCGATCATTCACCATTGAAATCATGAAGAAGTGAAGCACCAGCCTACCCATCTTCATCCATCCATCAACGAGCCAGCTTATCATCAATGCCGAATTTGAACTTACCATTAGCTACCTATTCTTACAATTTGTACCCGAACTGAAATTAGCAAACAGCCAAAAGCAGCACAATATTCCAGAAAAATTGATTGTTTTTTACCTTTGGCCTTGAATAATTCGCAACATGAACAAGATTTGGACTTTTTACACGTTGTTCAGTATGTCAAAATAAAGAAACCTGGAACAAAAAAACTTTATCAGTATTTGATTAGAAGTTGACTGAGGTGTTTAAGGATGCTCATGACTGGAAACACCTTAGTTCGGAAAATCCTCACGTGACACAATCAAAGAGATGCTGCATTTGATATATGCAAGTAATGTTATGCATGAGGCATACACGAACTGAAAAAATGTCTGAAGTTTTGGTAGTACTCTAAATTTCGTCTAAATTTAGTTTCATTTATAAGCTCATGCGCGTCTCTTACGTAATATTTTTATTAAAACTAGGATATGGTTATGAAAAACAAACACCGCACAAAAATTGATCAATAATAAAAACCAATAGACATCATTCTACTGAATAGAAGCACTAATTGCATGCCACCTTTATCCTTGAATACAATTGCGGAAACATTTTTTTTTGCTGATAATTTTCACTATAAAAGGAAGATGAAATGCAACAGTCATCAGTAAGAAAGTTTGGAGTTTGCTGAACGGAACGCTTCCAGACGCAAGATGAAGGCGTTTTTCGTGATTTGCGCGGCAATAGCCATTCTGTTGCCGTCCATCCAGGCGGCAAGTATTTCGGATGTGTATGTGAGTGTTTCGAAAGTTTTGTGTAGAAGAGTTTTTATTAGGAAGAATATTTCGCATATATTTATTTCTTCAGAACGAGGAGTCGGATCTAAAAGCGTTAATTCGAAAAGCGAGGGCAGATGGAGATCCAACACCTGCTCCACCCGCTTCAACCACAACCCCAACAACCGTTTCTGGCCCCACAACCCCCACAACCGTTTCTGGCCCCACAACCCCCACAACAGTTGCTGTTACCACGCCTACGACAGTTGCAACAGATGGGTCAGATGACACAGCCATAGGTGACGGTGACGGTGACGGCGGTTCCGGTTCCGGTAACACCAATAATGCGAACCGTCAACAGCAACTGCGTCGGCAACGGGCACGACGTCGTCAACAAGCGGCACGACGTCGTATACAAGCGACACGACGTCGTCTACAAGCGGCTCGACGTCGTCGACAACGGGCTCAACGTCGTCGCCGACAACGACAACGCGGAAACCGCAACAACCGTGGTGGAAATAGACGCGGTTAAGCCGACGATAATGTTCAATTCCCATTGTCAGTTTAAATACATATGTCAATATATGTAAAGAGCAATCATATCGGTGTTTGTATTTGAAAATTACCTCAAAGGATCGATAGATATTCATATATATTCGCAAAATGAAATTTAAGAACAAAATAAAGTCTCAGGGCTCGACTGCGTTTACTACAGTCTATTTAAAGTAGCTAGATCGATTGTTGGAATGGTGCCTTGATGTTGTTTCCCTTCCTCAAATTATATAAGTTGAACAGGAGCAGTTGATCTCGCCGCATAGACATTTTGTTTTGTCAGATTTGAAAACATCCCAGCTAAAGTGCTTATGTAAATTTTTCCGTTTGATCCTTGATATTGCAAAAATCCAGCAAGACAAAGAAGTGAAATTGTAACTGTGAATGGCTACTTTCCCGTGGAAGAGATTTAGAAACGAAAAATTGCAGTGCCATTACCTCCTCTTAACTAACGTTCAATCCCAACTGTGTACATACGGGCCAATAAGCCATAACAGCTTGTGTAGAATTACAACTATTTGGAAAATCTAGAACTCGCATCATATTCACAATACACGCTTCTTTCAATCTGACATTTTTGTCAAGACATCAAAAACGTACTATTTTGACTGTTCCTTGGCTTGAACATTTGCTTTTTTGAAAGAACAGTGAGGGGAACTGAGCTAGTTCTGAAAAGAATTATCACATAGTTTATAGTTTCACCAAACTTTGTAGTGCTATTATTCGCAAAGCTACCATTGTAACACGCGCCTCTGATTTTGCATGCATTCAAACATCACTTATGGGACGCAAAAATTCGATCTCGAAAAGGTTTCGCGAAGACTTTGGCTGGTTGGTTGCAGTGACAGCCCCTTTTATCCAAAGATGGTTCACTGAGGCCACGATAGGCCTCAGTGTGTGATAGCACATGAAGATTATGACGGCACTAGAACCAACGGGCTGAATAAAACCATTTACATTTTCGTATGCCGCTGGCTATGTAGCTAATATTTAAATTAGCTACTATCGTGAAACTATCAAGGAAAGGCGAGCCTAGAGTTTGCATGCGTTTCTTGGATAGTTCTGGGCATCCGCACAGAAAATGTTGGATCGTTTCCTCCTCTTCTTCCGATCTGTAGCTTCGGTAGAAATTGTTGAAAAGAAAACTCAATCTTCCTGCATGTCTGCCAATCAGACAGCCGTGTCAGTACGGATATGATTAAACTCAATGTTTTAGGGTTCGTGTTGAGGAGCTGCTTAGTGCGTTTGCAATTTCCAGGTATATCACTATGCCCCGGAACCCAGCAAAGAATCACAAGTGACATCATGTTCAATTGTGTGCGTCACAATTTTGGATGGGGTATACACGCTCGATAATGATTTGATAGAAACTTAACTGGCAAAAAAAGTTTAAATTTCTTATGGAAAGTTATTCGTTTCTCAGCCAGTCTACTGTCTTCTGCAATGACCTATGCCTAAAAAACACTGCAGTGATCTGGTAGTAAGAAGGATAAATTCAGGCCTAGCAGTTCTCAGAAAACTCCATATCTAACTTTTTCATCCATTTTCGATCCATCAGTGTGAATGTCGACCGATTCCTATATCTCACTTCTTTCTATGGTCCACTTGAAACCATGGTGAAAGCAGGGAATTGGAGAAGCGAGGTCTACTATCCCTGGCGTTGGCTCATCCCTCCCTAGCATGATGAAGTGGTCACTATTCCCCTCATGCCAGAGATGTAAAGCTTTCAATCGAACCGCAGAACACTTGGCCTACTGTCTCGTCAGTAGCTCAGTCCGAAACCAATTTAATAGCATAAGCAATGCCTTTGTCCGGGTAATGCGTACAATAGCTGCAATCCTTCTGACCTTGTTTAGCAGGTTTATATTTGAAGTTTTCGCCATAGCTGGCCACCAAATGACTGCGCCGTACAGAAGGATTGGTTCCACTATCGCCGTATAGAGCCATGATACAATTTTAGATATCAATCCCAACGTTTTTCCGATGGCTTTTTTGCGCAATCTACTGCGCATGCCGCTTCACGCGCTCTTTCTTCTGTGTTTGCTTTCCGCGTGAGTTTGGAGTCCAGAATAAGACCTAAGTATTTGACCTGATGAGATGGTTTGAGACTTATCTCATCGAGTTTAGGCGGGACAAATCGTGGAATTTCGTACCTTCTTGTGAAGAGCACAAATTTCATTTTCTGCGGATTAATGTTTAGACCGTAGTCTTTGCTCCACTTGGTAAAAATATCTAGGGCAAAGTGAAGTCTTTCAAATAGAGTGATAACGAATTTGGCCGAAATTGCTATTGCAACACCTTCGGTATAGGCTACGACTGAAATCGGCAACGTATCATTTTTCGTCATCATCATCTACTTTATAATGTAAATGTATTTCCAACGGGACACGGATCACCGATCGCGTGACAGCAAAACAAAATAATACTGAATGAGAAACGTCTAATGTCATGATGACAAGTGTCAGATGTATTGCTAGTTGCTATCAACAAACTTCTCATACAAAATGGGTGTGACCAGAAAACGTACCTTGGAGAAACCACCTGCAAGCACTTACCAGGGCAAGTTCAACCAGCTTCCTAATTTAAAAAAAAACTTTATTTGAAATTTATAAAAGGGGTTAGTTGAAATCATTCGTTTTTTTTGGTAGGATGGAATCGATGACCAAGTAAGTGTTGGCGAAAAGAGGAAAACTTTTGCGACCGGCAATTGATTCTGCAATTTTTCTTGTTCCTTCTGTTATTGCGTAATGAGTAACCAGGCGATATTCTTTTTTTGCTGTGGAATTGAGTACCACGAACGATGAACTGATGGCTGAATGTAAAGTTTTAGTGTAGTGTAGTGTGATTTTCAAGGAAAGACACACAGAAATTATAACGAAGAAGCAGCGACGTCAAGCGAAATGATATGGTGTTCTTCAAACAAGTGTAATTTAGTAATTACATATATAAAGTAAGCAAGTGCATACATTTTTGTTTTTTCCAATATATTGTTCAGCCATTCGGAGTGGTATTTTACTTATTTTCCATTCGTTTCCTTCTTTGGCTTTTTGAATAAATGGCACGAACTTTGCCCCTTTTTGTGAGCGAGTGGTGGGTGAGGCTATCTATCCCGTGGTCAATGAAAATTTCAGGTCTAAAAGTTCGAAAGTCATTCGAGTCATAGTTGGATGACCGCTTTTAGTTCACTCAACTTAGAATGGTACCTAATCATTGATTAGGGGAGTAACGACGCAGTTGAGGCATCATGCTGATCACATTGTTCTCGGCGGACCAAATTGATTTAAAAAGAGTTCTCTGGCAAAAGCTCAGCTCTAGTGCTAACTGTTATGTTGTGGGATTATTTTAACAGAAAGATCTGTAAGAGAACTTGGTGAAGGCGAAGCATTGTTTGTCAGCCGAAACACTCATTCACCGGCTGCCACAAAGTTGCCTTATCGAAGAAAAAACAATACAGTCTCTCACGAATGTCACCTTGCACAAGAAGTGCTTTGGGGTGAAAATTGGAAGAAATGAGGCAGGATCGTCATGTATTACCTTTGCCATAATGGAGAGGGGGTCTTCCATATCGAAAATTTGGTGCTCTCTATGATAGGATAAATTAAAATATCTAGACAACCCTATGATATGGAAAAAGACAAATTGTAAAAGTGAGGAAGACTAGAGGGAAAAGCCGGCACAAGTTTTATGCCACTGGCCAATAAATTAAAACGCCGATAATGTGCATTATCTGAAATGCCGCTAGATATGCACAATCCAGGAAATCTTTAGAGTGCCGAGAAGGATATGATACTCTTCCAATAGATGTCACCCGGCTATATTTTCTGTAAATTTCTATTCGCTATTTATACAAATTCTGAATGCTAACACCCGTAGGTGGTCAAACACTTATGCCCTAATTAATAATATACAATGTTAAAAAAGCTTTTTTCAACAAAAAGGTCTTGCACTAATCATTACAATAACTAATTGCTGAACGTGTGCCGTGGTCAGATATGAGTGATTCATTCACCAACGTTTTAAAATAATAAGCGTATCATAAGATGGTTCGGAAAGGAAATTACGAGGTGGTAAGTCCATTCATTAAGCGATGTATTTATTTGATATGGAATACATCACTTTGAGGTTTGAAAGATGGGTTTCTGGTTAGATGTTTGTTTGGATACATCACATACCCTACAGTTTTGGCTTGCCATCATGTGGCTTGTTGGTTATCTTCAAGAAGCGATGGAGACCAGCAACGCGGCGAAGACCATGCAACTTCCAGCTTGCTGGTAGAAATTGTTTGTAGAGTGGAGGATTTTTAACGAAAATAATTTGCGTATGATCGGTAAAAGAAAGCAGAATTTGAAAAAAATTTGAGTAGTCTTCGATACATGTCCATCTCTCTACAGATAGCGAAATATCCACTTTTAGTTCCTTTCCTTACCTTACCGTCTCTATATTATAAAGTTATTCTAAGAACCATTAATAGTTCGATACTATTTGAACAGCTCTGCAATGTCAATTCGATTTTTTGCAAAACAATGAGCATAAAACGAGAAAATTGTTCACGCGAAATTTGAGCGTTTGAATACAAATATTTATTTTTCACTTTCTGAAATTTTGCAGAGCAATTACCTATCCTCCCAAAAAATATAAAACTTTTCTCAAGGCACTTGAGCATTTACAATGTCAAAACTAGTACGAGCAGATCCTGCAAACAATGGGTGGCTGCTGTTGGGCATAGTATTCTGTTAGTACATAGCCCTTTTGCAACCAGAAAGTTTTTCTCTTGTTAAATAATAGTTTAGCTTATAGATATTGCTCGAAAGAATCGTAGATTATGTTAAATTTTTTGTTGGTTTATAGATTTTCCAGGTTTTGCATTTAGTAGAAAGTTGTTGAAATTTTATTTGCACTCAAATATAACATTGAACGCAAATAGCAATTTCTATTATTTATTCAGTTGCGCTTTTTTGGTGAATACCGAGGGTGCATCTGTGACATCAATATCAAGGTCAGCATTTAAAAAAGAACGTGCAATCTTAAACACATTTTTATGGAATTAATTTGGCAAACAATTGGATTGGAATGACAAAAAATTCAATTTTTCAGCATGCTTCACTGGAACCAATGAAAGATGCCACAAATGAAATTACATGTGAACCATATCATATTATGAACTTTGACGAATAGTTCAGATTTATTCGTCGAATCATAATGGTTACACTGTGGGTGTATTCTGAATGACGCTTAAGTTTACCAGCAAAGATAGAAGAAATACCTGATTTTCATTTGCTCAAAAGTTCTAAATTAAAGTAATTATTGTTGAACGACGAAAAACGGAGCTTCCTAATGAATTGTATACTGCAAGGTAGTACCAAAAGTTATTAGGAAACTCTTCAGGAAAATCGAAAACGTTTTTTGCATTGGCTCAGTTACCATTTCGGAAAGTTAACTATGCCAATATTATTACGTTCATGCTATAAGGCGTTTTATTGTTGACGCGAGAAAGAAGATAAGGAGTACTTGAATAAATGATACCTTGTCAAAATAAAAACAAATTTGGCATATGATAATAGGGGCATTTCACGTGAAACCGACAACGAAAAAAAAGTGAGGTTCTGAAATTCGTTCATAGTGGGCACATTTGTACTTCTAGGGTATATGAATGTGTACACAAAATATTTTTGTTATTTGATGTTTAGTTGTTAAGATATGGGATTCTATAGAATTCAAATTTTCACAGCAGGGGTTTTTTGAAATTTTATTTTCATATTGATGCAAATTATAATCAAATAATAAATGTAGTGTTTTGTATAGAAAATTTACTTTTCTTTTTGATTTTCGAATGAGATTCCGAATTTGAATTTTTTTTCTATATTTAAACCGGAAGTGAATATTTAAAATATTTTTTTCAGTAGCTTCGACCATTTTAATTTTTATTTTTTTTACTGTAAAATAAAGCTTAACATGTATACAATTTACCATAAAAATTGCAGAATGGAATCTAAATTAGTTTAGGAGATGTATCAATTAGAGTGCGTGCATGTCGCTCTGAGCGTGATATCTGCCGCTTGTTAAAGCTGTTTGGTGATGTAAAAATACATTAAAACGTTGATAATATTTATATTATTTTAAATTTAGGTATTAAATAACTTCAGAATGACACAAATAGGTAAGGCAACAATAAATAATCAATATTAATGAAAAATTATCAACGTTTTAATGTATTTTTACATCACCAAACAGCTTTAACAAGCGGCAGATATCACGCTCAGAGCGACATGCACGCACTCTAATTGATACATCTCCTAAACTAATTTAGATTCCATTCTGCAATTTTTATGGTAAATTGTATACATGTTAAGCTTTTTTTTACAGTAAAAAAAATAAAAATTAAAATGGTCGAAGTTATTGAAAAAAATATTTTAAATATTCACTTCCGGTTTAAATATAGAAAAAAAATTCAAATTCGGAATCTCATTCGAAAATCAAAAAGAACAGTAAATTTTCTATACAAAACACTACATTTATTATTTGATTATAATTTGCATCAATATGAAAATAAAATTTCAAAAAACCCCTGCTGTGAAAATTTGAATTCTATAGAATCTCATATCTTAACAACTAAACATCAAATAACAAAAATATTTTGTGTACACATTCATATACCCTAGAAGTACAAATGTGCCCAATATGAACGAATTTCAGAACCTCACTTTTTTTTTGTTGTCGGTTTCACGTGAAATGCCCCAATAGTCAATTGAATAATTCCAAATTGAAAAATTTGATAATTATATCTGCTCATAAAAATTGAAGCAAAATGTAACTGACGACGATGCAACTGAACAAATAAATTGCAATCATGATCTTTCACTCGCTATCAATCATTTTCCAATACTTCCTTGACTTCGTCTATTGATTAATTAACTGAATAACAACTGATAACGAGCTCACAGCTCTGGTGAATGTGAAAATTCTAAAATTTTCAATTAAAAATGCTTGAAAGGCCAATTCACCTTTACATACGATATTTACTCCTGCATTCAAATGTGGAATGACACTTTCAAATGTTGAAAATGTAATGTGCTTTTGCAATCACTGTCTATAAATTTCACTGAATTTGCCGTTAATTTTTTAAAACTTTGCTCGCCCAGCTATTTTGCCCTAAATTATTTCTTGTTTTGGCAAATAACACTTCGATATAAATTCAGAGCTCGTACAAAACCACTGTGTTTTGCTCGATGCTCGTTTTATTTCCGTTCTTGAATGACTTATTATGCCATTTGACATCTTATTCTGAAACGATTTTCATACCGCTCCCGTAGGAACTTTAAAACTACACACACTTCAGTTCATAATGAGTTCGCACCTCATTATGAGCTAAATCTGGCTTATAATGAGTTGGCGGTAATGAACTAGAATTTACACCATTAAGTTAGGTTATGAGGGTGCTAAGCCAAACGACTTTGACCATTTTTGGTCCATTGAAACATATGCATGGGCAACACGAATGAACTAGGTGCAATTTGAGTTATTAGTGCGAGATTTGGCAGTGAATTTCGAACAACTTTAAGGTAAATATAAAAAAATTAAGTATAATTAATGGATCATGTCAGTTTGTTTCCGGTTTTGTGGCCCATACGTAAATTATCAGGACATGTTTTGTATCTTGTAAAAGTTGTTGTGATAGTTCAATTGTCAATCACAGCTTTGGACAACATATGTTCATGCCAAATGACATTTCAACTGATAGAATGAATTACTAGTAGTAGTGTGTCACCATCTCCATCGACCATACCCATAATGGGCTCTAGTATGTCAGTAGTATTAATGAGCTCGTTCCGTTTACGTTAATTGGCTGTTCCAAGTAATATTGTTGGAAAAGAAGTTAAATTCAACCGAAATTCTACGTATTTACCCCATGATGGAAAATCAAAATAATTGGATCGGCGGTTGTAGCCAAACTAGCCAGTTGCAAATGATTCGTCGTATTTTATTTTTCTGATAAATACGTGGAAGCGTTTGTTTGTCAGGACTCACATCTGCCGTAATTGCGACCTTACGGGTCAGCTAATACAGGCATGGTGATATCGGCAAGTCTACATACATTTGCGTGTTGTCAGAAATTTACATTGTTTTTTGAACAGTTGATCGAGAGGCTGCCATCTTCAGCCTTTGGTTTGGTAGCGGATCGAAAGTTTTGGCTTTGGCGATTATCTAATAGAATATTAACGGTTTGGTACTCTTTCATTACGTAATTTCCCATACATTTCAAAATAACACTTCGGAACGTAGTTTGAATAAAACGATGCCAAAAGTACTGTTGTGATCGACGTTACCATGAAATAGATGGCGCTAAATGATGTCTCCAATTCACCAATCTCGTTGGAGTTGTATTTTTGACATTTTCACCTGACAGTTATCATTAGAACTGTCACCTATCGATAAAATACTTCCGACTCAATGACCTCGCAGTTCATCATGAACTTGATTCTAATGAGATAGTGACCCACTACGCGTAACCCATTGTGATTGCCAGTAGGAGTGCCATTAAAACTTTTAAAAGGTGAAAAACAACTGCAAATTGATTAAATTCCGTGCCGAAAACATCGGGTGCACACTTATAGTGCCCATTAAATGCATCCCAATGGCAATATATTTCAAATTATTCAAAATTCGCTTTCAAATGTCGAATTGACGAGTAAAAGTGCACCTAGCTCATTTTTAAATGGCACTTTCAACAGTGAATTTTTTATTTCATTAAACTTCTTACCGTCAGCTGATTATCAGCTGTGGTGAGTCAATGGTAAAAGAACATACTTCAGTTGTTGCATGAGTGTAATATAGTCCCTCTCTTGAACTACTTGCTTGCGCATAATCAATAATGCATCATTACGAGGGGATGATACTAATAATATGGAATGATACTAATAATATTGCTTACACCTTTCGCGTGCGATATACTTATTCACTTATTGTATGTTTGGTTAGTACTTTCCAGGTGATGAATATCGGTATAATGGATAGTTTCGGATTCTTACTAATTTTCTCCATCAATAAATTTAGTATAAAGACCTGTTTTTACAAATGAATTTGGTTTGGCTGTCTAAGCCTTGAGATTTAGTAAATCTTAGTATTTTGGGTTTTTCTTTTCAAATAGATGTTTCCTCAGTGCTGGTTTTTTAGATTGGATATTGGCGTTTCTAATTATGACTGAAGCCAATTCGAACAATACAACTGCACGTCGAACGGTTTATTACATTGATGTATCTTACTGTTAAGTTCCACTAAAAATGTAATGCTACTGAAAAGGGTTCCTTATGTTCAATTAAAGTAGCAATGTAATGTGATTAGTACGTCACACAGGAGTCACACTTGAAATGTTCAATTGAAGTAACATTGATACCTAACTAGTGCGTAACATAAGAGTTGCAGCTGTGATGTTACATTAACGTAACACCACTAAGTAAATAAATTGTTACGTTGAAAAAAAAATCATATTGCGCAGTTGCTATGTTTCGTAAAATTTACAAAGTTGCTAAGTTTGCGTGTTCATTGAGATTACAGTTGCAAGTTGGCCTTTTATGTTATAGAACAATTGTTTTAAGTAACGAAGCTCATTTTTAGCTTATTAAGATCGTGGATCGATACGTATACACTTCATCATATAAGATAACATAAAATTTCACATTCATGGAGGTGAACGGCAAGATTTGACCACATTTGACAACATGAAAGTTTTCAATCTTCGAGTCATTGAAAACATAATAACCGAAAAGTGTTTTTATATTTCAGTACACAGAACAAAATAATCATGGCGTCTTTATACTTGTGATATTTTGAAATTTTTAACGAAATAAATTTGACAAAATCGAAAGTTCTGTTTGGCTAAAAACACACTTTACCTTCGAATATGTACATGTGACGTCTATTTAAAACAATAGGTACTAATTATTAATTTTAAAGACTTATTAACAATCATTTCCATGAGTTGAGGACAACTTGTGCAAATATTGATGGAACGTTTTGGATATAAATGGAAGCTGCAATCGAACGTGGTTAGTTGTTTGGGAGTGGAGTTTGCTTAACGGAACGCTTCCTGTCGCAAGATGCAGGTGTTTCTACATTTATGTGTTGCAATAGCCATTCTGGTGCCGTCGATCCAGAATTTAGATATTTGGGATGTAAGTAGTTTAAAGTTTAAGTTTTGAACAATTCCAACTGAAACGGATTTTTTCAAACATCAATATCGACAGGATGAAAAATTTTATCTAGAAGGATTGGATCGTTCAGTACGACAATTATTTAACACATCAACTGGAAATGCGGTGTCGATTACAAGTACTAATACGTCTGTAAATACGGTAGTGACTTCAAATATTACATCGATTGGCAATGGAACAATTATAACAACTACAACACTTTTGCCAAATGTAACGACTGTGTCGACAACAAGAACTACTTCTAGCGCCAATAATCAGTTACGGCAGCTGCGTCGGCGAGTACAGCAGCTGCGGACGCAACTAGTACGCAACCGTCGACAACAGGCTGCGGCAGCTCGTCGAAGGGCAGCAGCAGCTCGACGTCGCCGTCGTCGTCGCAACCAAAACCGCAATCGAGTTCGAGGCGGGCGCAGAAGCCTGCGGCGAAGGGCTGGCTAATCAGGACTTAGTAGTAATGTAAGGAATATTAAGTACTGCTTTTGAGCTCTAGCCTAAATATACAAATATTTAAACAGTCAACAAATATGGGTTTGTATTTCAAAATTAAACGAAAGGAGAGAAGGAAATCTTCCAATAAGCCGAAGGAAAAGCATTGTTACAAAAGCGCAGGGTACTAAGAAAGATTGCCTTTTACTAGCAAAATGTTACAGTTACTTCTGCTCCTGCAGCCGATTCTGGCTACGTTTCGGATAATCTTACCCAACGTTATCTTGCAAAGAGGGGCGTGGGAAAAAAATTTCAAAAATTGCGCCATAACTTCCAACCGATTTCACCTTTGCCAAAGAAAGGGCACACGTTTCGACTCCGCAAATGACCAAAAGAAGCGGTGATCTCCATGACTCAGGCTCCGACCACTCGTCGATAAACTCAGCAGCACAAAAAGCTCCGCTCCATCGGCTCCTCTCACTTATATATGTGATCCACTGGTCTTATATGCTACATTCGGTGGTCAACGGTCCGGCGAGTTCAACGGACTTTCTCCGCTTTCAATCGCTCAACTAGTATTGTGACGATTTCCAAATTCGTCAGCTGGTCAGCTGGTTACCCCATTGGCCTCAGCGTTGTGTACCGGTGAACCCTGCAGGCGTTGTGTTTGTGAGGGTTTGTACCTTTTGTCGCTGGCGATTGAGTTGGTGGTTGGACGTAATCCAAGTCCAATTGTTGAGTGTATTATTCGTACACTGAGAACCTTACTTCTACTTACTTTCTCACTGAACCAATCATACTACATGTCATTCATAATTGTATAATAGATTTAACTTAAATAAATCTTATCCATATTTATACAATTCACTTTGTTATTCTTCGTAAATACAATATTATTAACGACATGACTTGTGTGAATTGCGCTCCGTGGATACGATTTCCCACCACCAATGCTTGCTTACATGGTGGTTAAATGGCTTTAGGGCCAGAGCATTTCCGAGATTCGCTTTGATCAGTCCTCGCTTCCATCGTGGATTGTTTAGGGCATTTTTTGAACATTTGGATTGGCCACGCTTCGTTGTGAACGTAACATTACCCCCACCCCTTCTTCAAGTAGATTTTCTCAAAATCCACTTTAAAAACATATATAAATAGGCGCGACGGTAACCGAGTGATTTCTGAACATGGTCTTTAGAGTGCACGATTAGCACTTCCGACGTCGCGCTAACTGGAACACAAAACATTCCGTCTAGATCTTGAATTCGGCTGTTACACTTGTTACATAACCCATAAGATTATCAAGCTTAAAACCAGACTATCCAAAATTCGCTCTTTACATACGATGAAGGGAATAAACTAAAAGAATATAGGAATAAGGACGAAAGAAAATCAGGAAGGAAGGAGGGTTTACAAAAATAAGGTAACATGTTAAAGACGAAGAATTCAACACTCCCAGCAATCGGTATATCCCTCTCGTTTATTCCAGGTGTGTTCGTCTTAAGTGAAACAGTATATGATGAATGTGCCTATATGTAGATATTTCTAAAAGCATGCTCATGACGTTTAGGTTTACAGAGCCTTGGCAGACCTTACCCCTTTAAGCTTTGCTCTTTTTGTCTTCAACTGATTTTAATTTCCTTTCCGGTATCTTGATCGTTCGGTCTCTAAGCTCTGTATCGGCCACTCGATCGGTAGGGTTGACTTTCTTACCGTCCCCGATTGGTGAACCAGGCACTTCCTCCAACAAAAAATCCGTCCTAACAAACTGATTTGTATCTGAAAAGTTTGGTCGCTCATATACCACTTCTTCTATTGCTTTCAAAAATTTATTCTCCTTTACAACAGATGGCTGTAAGAAGTTTTGATCCTTCTTCTACTTCACGTCACTGTTATATGTACTATCGAATGACTCAATTTCCTCTTCGGGAAGTTCTCTCCGTACGCTGTCGAAAAGTTGATTCTGCCGTGATCCGGACTCTCCCGTGTCAGTACTCCATTTGAAGAAGAAATGAGGTCTATGAAGTTTTCAAATCGTTGTAAAAATATTTTACAGCATTTGACCTTGCAGAAACTTGCAAGGCACACTCAAAATCTAGTCTAGAATTAAGCTTTCGTATTTACCGAAGTGGTGGCAGCACAACACTGTTTGCGTTAGAAGAAGCACAACGTTCATTTCATATATGATTAACAATAAGAAAATAATAAACATACACTGCATAAGCATCACAGGATTTGTCCAGAGCACATTGTAACGTATTTTTCCATACGGAAAACTAAAATAGCATCCATAAGCCGCAGCGCAAACACCAACTGATCAT
Organism: Oxycera nigricornis; assembly: GCA_963942545.1. Classification (NCBI taxonomy): domain Eukaryota; kingdom Metazoa; phylum Arthropoda; class Insecta; order Diptera; family Stratiomyidae; genus Oxycera; species Oxycera nigricornis. Next base: position 27,399,606 of record OZ012663.1, on the reverse strand, counting down.
ATGGAAAACTATGTGCGTTTTGTCCGTGGTGTTGAAAACTAGAAAAATTTCGTATTACGTAAACAAGTGCATGTCTAAAAACACATCTCATATAACCAAGGATATAATGAATTTTTGAATTTATAATACACTCATCATTTATGCCTATGCTTGTGACATAGGTCCTAATGCTAATAGATCATCTTGTTTCGTGTATTGCGTGCTTAAAAATTGTTTTGAATTTTATTAAAACATCGAATTTATTGCCTACTTATTGGCCAAGATCTAGGCATAGTCGATACTAGAACCAGATTAAACTTAGTGCAGAATCGGCAAAGGTAGAGCTTGGAAAGCCTCTTTTATTTTTATTCCAGATTTTCATCGTGCAAAAGAAGTACAAGTGGAAAAACTTATTAGAAAAGCGCAGTGTTTCCACAGTGCGAATAATAATGCCAAGTTCACACTAAAACAATTTATTGGACAGAACAAAAATGTTTTCCTTATGCTACTTGAATGTTGGACAAATAAAATCTCGTTTTGAACAGACGGAAAGTCTCAAAATCGGTCAACAATACCAGACAATAATGCTCCTATGTGAGTCCCATTCTCTTTGTCGATAGCAAGAAGTCATAGGTCACTTCACTGATCGCTAAGAAGGATCACCAAAACCAACGGCAACGGGATGATTTATACATCGTGGATGTAGAAAATCCTAAATATAATTCTGGCATACGCCTGAACTGAGAAATCATTTTGTTATTTTTTAATGAAAAGAAGTCATTCCGGCAACTGCAATAGGCACTTGAACAAGGATTAATTTGGCGTTTTTTTATTTCCAGATGATCCAGTCACCTGAAATCACGTCACGTTTTTGATGTATTTTTTTTTAAAAAATGTCACCTGTAATCACGTCACATTTTTGATGCTTTTTTTTAAAAAAAATGTCGCCTGAAATCACGTCACTTTTTTTATGTTTTTTTTTGAAAATGTTTTGGGGAAAAAACAATAACAAAATCTAAAAAAATATTTTTCTACACCCAAAGTACCAATTATCATATGTACAAAATTTCAAAATGATATCTCTTTTTTTTCTATTGAAAAAACTGTGAATTTTTTTTTAAAATCGTAACTTAAGGTGTCTTAATAGAAACTTTTTGAATTTAAGCTTCGTGCTTTTTTCTTCAAAAATGCAAAGAGAATAAAAACAATTCCGTTTCTGTTTGAAACAGAAAATAAAAAGTCGCTTTGGGCTAACAACGAAAGTGATTTATATCGCGGAAAATAATTTGGAAGGACTATTATCGAACGCAATGATTGCATATAGAAGAAAGTTGGTTGTACCGGTCATGGAGGCAGCAAGAGAGCGCTATTAGTTTGGAAGATTAAAAATATAAAAAAATACTTGAGACGTTCATAGAACAGACTAGATTTAAGAATCTTACCGCCAAATTTATTGAACTAGGACTGAGCGAAAAATTAAATTACAATATTTTAATGAAACAGTTCTAAAACGCTAAAGTCAGACAGGAGATTTTTTCAAATATATATTGTTTTTAAATTTCACAATTAGTTCTGGAGAAGTTAAAGTATATATATAGTAAACTTCATTTTGTTTTGAAAATTGAATGCATGAAGAAAGTTTGCCAGGAAATTGTTAAAGTTTCTGAAGCGTAAAAAGAAGAAGGCTGAGAGGCTTTCACAAAAGAGGCGAACAATCATCATTTATTTACTATTTTCAGATTTCATTGAAACTCAAATCAGCATTCTTTTTTCTAAGCAGGCATATTAAGGACGTACGCATTTGGTCATAGAGTCATGATTTATTTTCAACCCAATGCGCGAACATTTTGGGGCACTCGAATCAATGCAGCCCAGGGTGGCATCCCTGAGTTACTAGTCTACGCGATGCAATTTGAGATGCTGCGATGAACAAGAATGCAGAAAGCGAGACGTACTCTTACGCGATCTCAAGGTATATAAACTATCCTGGTATGGTCTTCAATTACGTTATCTGCAGCGGTGGGCGTGGCCAAATACATGCAAGTGGAATTTCATTCTCACTTTGAATGAAGCCAATTTTTAACTTCCCAGTATATGGGAAGTTCTTGTAATCGCCTCGAAAATTGAAATTGAAATTTTCAACATTTCTTTACGTTTTGAGGTCTATAGAGTATATAAAGTGTTTTTAGAAAGGGAGATGTATGTGTGTGTGTGTGTGTGTGTACGTATGTACGTTGTGGACACTTTTTTCTACGAGCATAACTCACGGAAACAAAGTCGTATCGACTTCGTTGAGGTGTCAATAGAAGCGTCTTTGCAATCTTAAGAACTGATTAGTTTTTGGGACACTTCGGTTGGGCGGTTTGTTGTTTTGCCCCTTTGAAGGTCATTTCTGTCATGCGTTATATCTCGCGGACCAAACATAGGATTTGCATTGTTAAGGTGTCAATCGACGCGTATTGACATTTTTGTGACTGAAATTTTTAAAAACATTGTTGAAGCCGTTTTTTAATTTAAGAAAAAAAAGTGCAAAAAATTAGGGTTTTTTTTATAAACAATAAATTTTTAACCTGATTCGCGGAAGACAGTATTCAATTTTAATAAAATTTATATACTTCAAGCAGTGCTTGTAAAAATAACATCAAATTTTTTCCCCATGATTACGTAAAAAAATAAATAAAAAATAAAAAAATCATTAACAGGCATCATGATCTTCAAGGTCATTTGTGTCATGCGTTACACATATCTCGCGAACCAAACATACGATTTGCATTGTTAAGGTGTCAATTGACGCATTTTAACATTTGTGTGAATCCATCAAATTTTGAAAAAATCTTTGGAGCCGTTTTTTAATTTAAGAAAAAAAAAGTGCAAAAAATTAGGTTTTTTATAAACAATAAATTTTTAACCTGATTCGCGGAAGACAGTATTCAATTTTTATAAAATTTATATATTTCAAACAATGCTTGAAAAAATATCATCAAAATTTTTTCTCATGATAACAAGAAACATTAAATAAAAAATAAATAATCATTGAAAGTCATCATGATCTTCAAGGTCATTTCTTCCATTCACTATATCTCACGAACCAGATATAATATCCGCATCATTAAGGTGCCAATCGACGTGTTTTAAAAACTCTTTGATTATTTTAACATTATAAAGATCCGTTTCAGCGGTCTTTTTAATTTAATAGAAAAAAAATGAGAAAATTTAGGGTTTTTTCATAAAAAATATTTTTTTAACCTGATTTGCACAACACAGTAATAAATGTTTACAAAATTTATACATTCCTATCAGTTTTTGAAGAGAAACCAGCAAAACGTTTTTCATGATTTTGGAAAAAATTCAATTAAAAATAAAAAATCATTCAAAGTTACCATATGAAAAGGGTTCTTCTGAATGATATTATCTTATATCTTTTATTCTCTTCTCTTTTATTATCTTCTATTCTATTACCTTATATCTTTTATTATAAAGTCAATCAAAGTTTTAAAATGTTTGGATAATTTGAGCAGATTTTTAATAGTTTTTGCAGTCTTTTAATTAAAAAAAGCGGCTTAAATTTGAAAACCATCAAAATTTCAATCAAATTTGCATTTGTGGTAATCAATCATCATCACCCATCCACCAAAAGCCTTACGTAATCAATGGATGCTCCCGTAGATGATATGTTTAATATTAACTCATTCCTGTTACTGCTGTGAATACCTCTCAATATTATTATTTAAAGTCGTTTTATTTTCAAAAATATTATTGTGTTTAATATTTTTAATGTTTATCTAGATATTACTGGGAAGTTGACAGTGTGGACCTCAAAGGTCGCACTTCGCGGCTTGTTCTTCTTCCGACTGGGAATTGATGGTAGATATGATTATGCTCTTGATGTGGTGTTTGTTATAGAGAATTTTGAATTTCTACATTAGTTATCGAATAAAAATTATCCTACCTATTACTGTTTTGGCTGTGTATGTGCTGCAAGCCCAACAATTACAATCCTACTTTTATTGTTAAAAGTTGTCTTCAAATTCCTTGCGTACTGACTAGGTGACAACAACTGACATGCTCAATCGATTTGATATTTCTCGCTTCTTCAACCTAATGGCATGTGATTGTAGTCTTAGCTCTGGCATGTAACATTTACTATTGCTGTTATGTCTGTTGTAAAATATGTAATAAAGTGAACGGGGCTGCCCAAATATGTTCCATTCTATTTTTAAACAGGATGGTAGCACTACTTTTACTATATTACGGCATTCGCAGCGGGATCCTGCGACTGAAGATCATACTTTGTCTGGTTTATATGTATACCTTGACGCGATCCGTCATCGATAGTGATATGACGCCATTAAGATATGTTATATGATGTAAAATATTGTATTGTATAAGCAAATCTTTTTCTTTTTATTGGAGATCATACGCTACAAATGCTATCAAAACCAACGTTTAATATCAGGAAAGTAAGGAAAGATGATTGAACATTAAGAAATGAGGTTTGCACAGCCAATGGAATTTATTTTCAAGAAGTTAGCGGAAACGACATTAATCTCCTCGACATAGGACAATTTCGTTTTAATTGAATTGGCCATGCAGTCTACTCTATATCCTGAGCGAACCAATAACACTTTTGGTGAGTCAAAAACTATCTGTCCTACTATGATTTGGTCCTCAAAGTTGCCTTTTTTGAAGTTAGATTGTAGCGAAAGGCCAGTTCGATTTCTCTAAGATGCAATAAGAATAGAAGGCACAAAGGAAGTAAAATTGGAACAACCGATAGTGATTGGATGGTGATTTTCAAATGAGATGAGATGAGATCAAGCACATTTCAGTTGTAGTATTTATTATGCTATATTACAATCCATAGCCGAGATAGGCTTTAGTTGAAGATAGTATAGTAGGATAGTGGATATTAACGAATATGATGAGAAACCAATCCATTCTATGTACAAGGGAAGACTTAAAGTCAACACAAACAATAATCAGAACAGATGAATGCTGCTCACCAAAGCAGTTATCCGGAATTGCAGGAGGCTAAATTCCTTATTTGGATGTATCTGTGTTTTCAATTTAGTTGAGACTGTATTTAATAGTTTCTAGCATCCTGTTAGGATCGTCACTTATTTCCACCGGTCGAAAAAGGCTTTCTACAATTTTCACTGGAAGCAAGAATGATTCAAGGCAATATTTTGCCGTGTGCTCTCAAAAATAATATCAACTTCAATCACCAAAGAAGAATTGGACAGATATATAGTATGTTTGGTAAGAGCGTGACGTTCCGCATATCTGCACTATCACGAATCGACCTGGAGTAGTTAATTATCTAAATTGGTACATCTTTCCTCTATTTCGAAATGAAGGAGGGATGTTAATTTAATTTTGCGTTTTGGAAGAAAAACACATATTGAAAATGGGCGACACGTTTTCGAAATTTGGTTTGGGGCTGCATTTCTAGTTTGCTACCCCTTAGCATCAAAAATGACTCATAAAGCTGCCGCAAAGTACCTTAAAAAGTCAGTGACATTCGTTAAAAAATGGACAAAGCGGTATTGGGGAAAGCAGAATCATGGATAATTTGCCTGCAAGAGGAAAATGAAGACGACATGGCGAAAGTTGAAATATTTAAGAGAAATTCGAGTTCTTCGTTGAAAAAAGTACGAGAAATATTATGCAAAAAGGATATTAACGTGACACTGTATAGTATCCGATACCGGCTTAACGAAACAAACATCGTAAGCAGAGTCACAATATTGAAACAAATGTTAACACTGAGACAGATCGAAAAGAGACAGCAATGGGCCCAAGCGGATAAGGATCATGACTGGACGAAAGCATTCTTTACAGACGAATCCTCATTTTGGCTAACGTGTACAGTGAGATGTGTTTAACGAAAATAAAGGTGAACCCGGGATCAAGTGAATTGTTCAACATCCTGGAAAGGTTCGTGTTTAAGGTAGCTTTTCTGCGCTAGAATTTGCCAAACTTTTAGTTTTTCGCGAAATCCTGACGACTCTAAAAATTTGCGGAAGTATATAAAATAGAAACGTTGCTGTCCGCCAAAATCTTTTATGGTAACAATAATAAGGAGTAGATCCTTGTCGAGAATAATTATCCCAAACATCGAAGTCGACTTTGCGCAGCTTTCAACGAGAAAAATGGGATCAAGGCATTAGATTGATCATCACAATCGCCTGATGCGAATCCAATAGAAAACGTGTTAACGTGTTAATTGAGTGTGTTGTAAGTTCAATAGTTTTGCCAGTTCACCCTGTTTCAACTATAAAACTTTGTCGGTTGCTAGATACATAGGTTGATTCAGGAGCTACCACACCATCCGGATTTCTCAGCACATATTCGACAAACTAGCCTTGAAGAAATAAATAGAAATATAACCTTGGAGTAGATATAAAGGTGAAAGCTGTTTTCCGGTAGTCATTTAACTAACAATATTTACAATTGTTAATAATATTAATGAATTAATCATCACTTTGCGATAATGGTCAAAACAGCTGTTATTAATTATCAATTTATACATTAAAATTTTAATGGAACAGCTCTATTATGCGGAACAAACGTAGTTCTCAAGCAAAAAGTTATTATTGAAGGCATGCACTTGTGTCAATATTTTCCTAAAATATGAGGACATTTCGCTTGAATTGTGTGCTTTGGAAAGATCAATAGAAAAAAATTAGACTTGCTAGAAAAAGGTTTTCCCCGGCTGGTATGAATATTTACTGGTGCGACCAGTAGAATTAGCCCTCTATTGTATTCTCTACAAGTAAAATATGATAATGATGAAAACATCCGCCAAATGCGACAGGAAAACACTATCGTTGATTATGTAACAACACGAAATGAAATGGATAACACAATTATGAGACAGTAATTTCAGCAGTAAGGCTGTCTACCAATTCGAGTGGATAGTTGCTGAGCAGGATGGGCACGTTGACCAATCGCCATCCAATTTTAAGAAAAGAATTTCATACAGAAAACCGTGATTTTTGTACACCGCCCAAAGAAGAGCAATCCTCCCGTTATGAGTGTCATTCGTGATGTTCCACGATCCTTAACATCTTCCGCGGATGCAGTTCTTCTTTTGAAGTTGATGTTAAAGGTTTTCCAGGCAAGCATACCGTACATATGTAGGGAATGTAACTTCCAAAAATTCACTTTAGACACAAGACAAGCAGGTTTTTATAAAAGTTTGGATGTGTCCGAAGGAGTATCTGTAGTTTCCTCTGGCTGAATTACAGGAAACGGGAATCGTTCGGACGAGATAGTACCACAAACGACTTATTTTAAAGCGCAAGCTAGTCTACAAAAATCTTAATCAAAAACTTAATTTCGACTAGCAAGTAACAACAACATCATCGAAGAGCTTGAAGCTATTGTTTGAGAACTTCAGACATAGCGCCGGTATAAGTTTCGTCAAGCATGAAGAATGGGGTTGTGCTGACAAATATGCTGCAAGGATACATTACCCTATATATAGTTAAGATAATCACACCCAACGGACAAGTTTCCAATTACAATGAAACGGAGGTTCTTTGGAAAAAATTTCTCGAAAAATATTTATTGTTTATTGTACAGTTTCGCCAGGACACAAGCGTTTAACAGATAGACTTACTCTAATTTTAGTCAGTAAAGACCTAAAGTTTAAACTTCTTTTAGTTATTCACTCCGAAAATCGCATCAATTCAATTCAATTTATTACTCTTTTTTAACTTCCCAGTATATGGGAAGTTCTTGTAATCGCCTCGAAAATCGAAATTGAAATTTTCAACATTTCTTTACGTTTTGAGGTCTATAGAGTATATATAAAGTGTTTTTAGAAAGGGAGATGTATGTGTGTGTGTGTGTGTATGTACGTACGTACGTACGTACGTACGTATGTACGTTCGTGGACACTTTTTTCTACGACGATAACTCACGTAAACAAAGTCGTATCAACTTTGTTGAGGTGTCAATCGAAGCGTCTAAGCAATCTTAAGAGCTGATTAGTTTTTGGGAAACTTCGGTCGGGGGGTGTGCTGTTTTGCCAGTTTGAAGGTCATTTCTGTCATGCGCTATATCTCGCGAACAAAACGTACGATTTTTTTGAACAAGGTGTTAATCGACGCGTATTGACGTTTGCGTGATTTTATCAAAGTTTTAAAAAAAATCTTGGAGCGGTTTTCAAATTTTTTAAAAAAAAGTGCAAAAAATTAGGATTTTTTTCAAAAACAATAAAGTTTTAACCTTATTGTCAAGTCTTAGTAATCAATGTTTATAAAATTTATATACTCCAAACTATGTTCGTAAAAATATCATCAAAACTTTTTCTCATGTTTACGTAAAAAAGTAAATTAAAAATAAAAAATCATTAAAAGTCATCATGATTTTCAAGGTCATTTTTATCATTCACTATATCTCACGAACCAGATATATTGTTTGCATTATTAAGGTGTAAATTGACGTGTATTAACATCTTTGAGAAGTTTTTAACATTATAAAAAGTTTTTAGCATGATAAAAATTCGTTTTAGCCGTCTTTTTAATTTAATAGAAGAAAATGCGAAAAATTATGTTTTTTTTTCATAAAAAATATTTTTTAACTTGATTTGCACAGAACAGTGATCCAGTTTATAAAATTTATACATTATTATCAGTTTTTGGAGAGAAACCGGCAAAATTTTATTCCATGATTATGAAAAAACTAAATAAAAAATAAAAAAATCATTCAAAGTTACCATGTAAAGAGGGTTCATACGAGTGCTATTACTTTTTATCTTTTATTTTAAAAAAAATGTTGTAAATTCAATCAAAGTTTTAAGGTATTTGCATAATCTGAGCAGATTTTTAATAGTTTTTATAGTCTTTTAATTAAAAAAATTGCTTAAATTTTAAAAACCAACAAAATTTTTCAACACCAAAAAGGCCCCCACCGATTGATCCGCGTGAATATTCAATCTGTCCTCATCGACCGAAAACCTTACGTAATCAATGGACCCTCCCGTTGACGAATGAATGTAGTTGCGATAAAGAGTGCACTCAAATGTTTTATTTTTATAGAGAGTTTCTTCATCAATTGATTGAAGAAAGCAGTTTCACCTTACTGCACGGAGGTGAGGAAAAACCACTCCAATACTTCATGGTCCTGTGATTCAATATACCAAAAAAAAAATGTTTTCCAGAAAGTGAAATATTATTATGTGTATTATTTGACTTTTAGCCAAAAAATTTCTTGGTCCTTTAATTCAGTAAGAACTTGGTAACGTAAAGAACTTCGGTTGAATTTTTAATTGACTCCGTCGCAATTATAAGCTGCTGCGTATTTCTCTCAATATGTTTCTATCGGAACACGGACCGACCAAGAACAACAAATATCATCACTCACATTAAGTGACCTTTGGGTGTTGTATACAACTGTGCAAATATTTTTCAAACAGTTCCGAATAGGTATATAAGGAAGATGCAATCGAATAGTCGATAATAAAAGAATTCAGTTTGTTAAACGGAACGCATCCAGCATTGAAATGAAGACATTTTTTGTGATTTGTTTGGCAATAGCTATCATATTGCCGTCGATTCAGACAAGTATTTGGGATGGATTTGTAAGTATTTGAATGTTTCAACAGTGAGGGATTGTTATTAAGGATGATTGTTTGCAACTATGGATTTTTTCAGAAAGTGGATTATGACCAAGATGATTTCGATCGCGTGGAACGTACTTAATAACTTGAATTCAAAATTGGCTCATCAAAAATACATTTAAGAACTTACCGGAGGTGGAATCGGAGGAAGAGTAGTGGGTATTGCAATCTATCTGTAATACATTACTTCATATATATATAATCCACCACCAAAAAAAAAATATGAAAGCTTACTTTCTCATTTTCATAAATAGATTATTTACGCCACGGCCACGGGAGAATGCTATAAAATTGTGCCTGCCAAAAGACGGTCGAAATGAAGTTTCTCGGCGGTGGCTTTAACCCACCTCGCCCACCCTCAAGTATTCAGTTTCCACGGCGAGTTTACATATATGCGCGCGTGTGTCTTGTGTGATTTCAGTATTACTACAAGTTTATAATATTAAAAAAAAAAAAAAATAATTGCGCGATGCATACTTCACTATTCACAGTTATTTTCCAATTTAAGAGTAAAGTGGTCGAATGTTATTCGTAACTGGATGTCAAAATATACATTTACGAGTAAAAAATAAATAAACATTATAAATATTAAACAGAATAATATTACTAAAATTAATCATACTGTGGAAAGTGAATGATGTTGTAAGAGCTCAATAAAAAGTGTAATTAGGAAATATTAATCGTATTTTATTTTAGTTGGTGGGGTGTTGGATTGAAGATTGGCAGGGATCAATCGTAAAAATTACAGTTTACAAGGTTACTTTTTGCAGGTGTATATTTTTATATATCTATAAATGCTGGATTGAAATGATAATTTGTATGTGTAATACGCCATTTGAGAATAGTGAGACTAAAAATCATTTATTCTTTTGCATTCAATTTTGGCAAACCATTAAGCATGCAGTAGACAATCGTTGGCAAGTTACATGTAAAAAATTATTAGGAAATATTGGAAGTGGAAAAATGGAAATCTGATCTAACCCCTAACAGCTTACAATTAATTGAAGTGAATAATGTGGAAAAACACATATATTTTGGACTCTCCAGTAGTACCATTTTTTAACCTTACAAAAACAAGCAAGCAGTAAAATTTATAATGATAAGAAACATATCACCTATTTTCACTTACTCACTATTCAATGTGGATGTGGTATAGATTGACTTGCTAAGAACTGCTGCAATTTAAACGACCTCAGTGCGCATTTTTTAAACATTAATTAGAAATAAATTGCAAAGTAAAAATTAACATTAAAAAAAAAAAAATTTCGTTTGCACTATAATTTATAGGTAGTTTTGAAATTTAGTTGTTTATTTCTCATGGCAGATAATATTCATATTTTCTTATACTATTCGGAAATATATATATATAAACAATAAAAAATGAATGCTGACAACGTAAAAATACTATGATGTTTTGGTTGTGAAAATTTCTTCAAAGCATTTGCTATTTCAACGCGTTTCTTGACACAAATGCAAATATGGCTACTTTTAATTAGGTAATACATTCTTGCAAAAACCAGAGAGCTAGCATAAGTATTCGTATCTATTCAGATGATACAACAAGTATGGGTTTTTAATTTGGACAAATTTTATTGTGATAATCATGAGAAAACCCTACATTTGCTTATTTTTTGGCAAAATTTGCTTAGAGTGTTTAAATTTAACAACCATTATCTATTGTTAGTTTTTACATTAAGGTGGAAAATTCATTAGTTTTAATGACAAATTATTGAAAGCTAAATTAAAAAACGGCGTCAATAAATGTTTGGAAAAAAATGGATTAATTTTAACCTTTTTTGTTTTAATTAGAAATTTTACTAATATTTAATATACGAAAATCGCTCGCTTACATTTTCGGTACCTAAAACATTTGTTTTTAATTAACAAAATGTAAACAGACGGCGTACGGCGCGAATTTCGTGCGCCGTACACCCGCGAAACCGAGAATTGCGGATATACGGCGCGAATTTCGTGCGCCGTACACCCGCAAAATCGAGAATTGCGGATATACGGCGCGAATTTCGTGCGCCGTACACCCGCAAAATCGAGAATTGCGGGTGTACGGCGCGAATTTCGTGCGCCGTACACCCGCAAAATCGAGAATTGCGGGTGTACGGCGCGAATTTCGTGCGCCGTACACCCGCAAAATCGAGAATTGCGGGAGTACGGCGCGAATTTCGTGCGCCGTACACCCGCGAACTTGGGAATTGCGGGAGTACGGCGCGTAATTCGTGCACCTCACACCCGCGAACTTGGGAATTGCGGGAGTACGGCGCGTAATTCGTGCACCGCACACCCGCGAACTTGGGAATTGCGGGAGTACGGCGCGATTTTTGTGGGCATCCCCGAGAAATCGAGAATTTCGGGTGTGCGGCGAATTCCTTTTGCCGTGGCCTCCTTCGTTAAATCGAACGACTATTTTTTTAACATTGGCAACCCCCTACTACTGATCGAGCCGAGGACAACAACCAACAATGGAAAAAAGCACTAAACTGCTAAAAATAGAGTCGACAAAGAGAATGCGAATTGCTTTTAATATTTCATATGATATATCTCACAAATAATTCCATTGGTTTATATGCCGGACATATTTTGATGGGTATATAGGTTTTTGGGTTCGTGCTTTTGCTAAAGCAAACAATACGCAACGCTGCGTTCATTCAATGATCGCAACGAAACTTAACGAAACGAGCCGGCGTTGTGTGGTGATTTAGTCACACGTACGAGTCAAGTGATAGCGTGAAGAAGGTCCGGCCCTTTTCGGAAAATTAAAATGGATCCAATTTTGAATGTAAGTATACATTGCAAAGATATAATTATAATGAATTGTGTGTTAAGCAATAGTAAGTGATAAAACGTGTTTTTAAACATATATCAAAGTAATATCGATTCTGAATTCGCGGTTCATTATAATATGCTCGCGTAGATGTGCGCAATTTGTTTTTAATAATAATAAAATGATGTACGCGTTCGGATCTGAGGATGTACAACGCCGTCGTATTTATTTAGTATATAACAAGTGCATATTGAATGTTATAATAGGAAATATGTTGCGCTATTCGGCTAATTCGTGTCGTTTTCAATCTAATGTTTAACGGTCGCGCAGTATTTATGTGTGCAAAATGGATCAGCTGTTGCGCTGAATGCATTTTGCGTACTTGTGTTCGATGATGTTTAGCTTTATTACCGGCTAAATTAACAATGCCGGCTGTAATTAACACCAATATTAATATATGTATATTTTTAATATTATTGCAAATTTGTCTATATTTCAGAATCTGCTGCGGGCGTTTTTGGAAGCCATTGAGCTTCGCAATGGAAATGCTGTTGCCGCAAATAGTAAGTGTTGAGTATTTAAATAAAATGTAAAATAACATGTGCTATATATTCAATGCAGTTTATTATAATTTTATAACATAAAAATTTACATATATGTATATGAATTGATGAATATAATTAAAAAATATATATATATATATATATATATATATATATATATATATATATATATATATATAAATATATATATGTTTGGGGGAGTGGGGTTAAATTTAGAGCATTAACATAATTAGCAAATTTACAGGGCACAAATGTACGCACTGCAGCAAGCATTTTTCGAGTTACAATCGCTTAATAGCGCACATGAATATCCATCCGGGCTCGCTCAACATAATAAGTGGAAAATATTGTACAACGTGTTGCAAGCACTTCGGAAGCGAATTTTTACGCCAAAAACACGAAACACTTATGCATATTGGGGTCCAGCAGCCATTGTGTAAATATAATATATAATATATGTATATATATATATATATATATTTATATATATATATATATATATATATATTTATATATATATATATATATATTTATTTATTTAAATATGAGATTATAATTATAACTTTTTTACAGATGTGCCGCCACCTATCCTACCGCCTGCGGGTCAAAGAGTAAATGTTGTTGCCGCTGCAGGAGATGGTAATTTTAATTTTTATATATAAAAATATATACATATATATATATATATATATATATATATATATATATATATATATATATGTATATAAATATGAGATTCTAACTTTAACTTTTCCAGATGTGCCGCCACCAATCGATGCATTGGATGCAGTAGCTGCCGCAGCAGATGGTAAATATTGTTATTTAATTAAAGTTGCAAACTGAACTTACTACAAATATTAATATATTTTTTTATGTTTAGATTGGCTACAGTATGTATAACGAGAAGATACATTTCCAACGTAATTGTGGCAAAATGCAATAAACATGAATGAAATGTTAACTTTGTCTATGACTGAATACAATTAAAAATACAAAATGTGTCTTTGATTTAAACTTTTTTGATGGAACATAGTATTGACTGGCGCACAATATTGGAACTGTTAACTAATAAGTTAAACAGTCAGAAGCAGTTTGCTCGCATTATAGTTTGTAAATATTTGTAGGTATTCGAATTACAAGTGCTGGAGGCTGCTGCATAGCGTAAGGGGGCACTTTACTACGGTGGCTCTACTAATCAGTGATTGATGTTTCTCATGGCATTGCCAATTCGCAACTGATGACTCTATAAACTTTCAACTGATTTATAGAGATTCTTTGCACAGTCCATCGCAAACACTAGAATTATTTCATTTAACATTCTTTGTTGACAATGCCAATTATCTACTTTACTAAAACGACAGAAATTTAGATCAACTATTAGCAACTATTAGTGATTTCAAATTATGTTTCTAAACATAATGATAATTAGGTATATGAAGATCCAAACTGACAATTATTTAATTTAAAAAAACCCATATTCTTAAAATTGATATTTAAAATAATATTTTCTAATATTTTCAGGATTCATTCTTAGAATTTTCAAGCATACAAATTTAGATTTACTTTATTCTCTGCTATATTTAAAAATAGAATTATATAACTCTGTTTGAAGTAGTATAAACTCGTCAGTGACACCGAACCAAAATTGTCTGCAGGATTTAAAAGCGATAATTGTTTCCTACCCAGATCTGAACTTCCGCGATGACAATGAAAATCATTTTAAATTTAACTTTACTTACCCCCGTGGTAAGCGTTCATTTACATTAACACTCGTATAACATAGAGAACATTTGAGTGTAGCATTTTCGTTACTTCCACATTGAACAACGGAACATCACTACAAAGAAGAATATGTAGTCTCTTTTGCAACATGCTCGTCTGCGCAACTGCCCATATCCAACATCCCTTAATTCGCCATACACCAGCGCCGAACAGACATGTTCCAGCATCATAAAGTGAAGGACGATGCCGATAATTAGATAGAACCAGAGCGGTTAAGTTATATATCGGAGCGATTCCGGTATCGCGTATGAGCGTGTAACTCCAGCTCCACGGCAATCATTGAAACGGAAGTATTCGTCGCATTCATCGAAGATCCTAAATCGAAGTAGACTTGTTGTAGCGAGGCATAAAATCCGGCCGAAATGAAAGTTCTCGTTGTTGAATTAATGAACGTGTCCAATATTAGCAGGCAGTTCACTTGAAGTTATACAAATTCTGTCACAAGACATAAAGTGTCCCTGTACATTGCATGCAAGGGGAGGTTTTCAAAAAATATAACACAAGACGATGTTGGTAGTTCAGTAAAAAGCAAAGGGTTTGTAATTTCCATAGAAAATTATATTTTTATTTTTGTTTAATTACATATACTGCTTATTCTTTAGTTGAAATGCAGCTCGTGCGTACCAAACACAGTTAAATATCGCTTGCATATTGGGCAATCTGTATGCACGTTCAGCCATTGGTAGGCGCATGTAGTGCAATAGATGTGCCCGCAAAATGTGCTTATGCACTTCTTGTATTCGCGGCACACACCGCATTTCAGCAGCACCTTCTCGCCCCCGACTTTGCGAAATTTTTTGGACGGCCGATCCTGATGTGTGGTACTGGAGGCGGCGGCGTCGATACCAGGTTGCTGCTCCTCAGGCATCGATTGGGGCAGCGTAGTCGGCAGCGCCGGCACAAATACTACCTCGGAATCCTCGTGTGGGAACTCGCGCCGCGCCGATGGTACAGAATCTACCGCCGCCCCCGTCCTATCTAAGGACACTTCTTCGTCTTCAGCTACAGATGACGGCGTTGCAGCGGCGGCAATAGCAGCAGAAGCTGCCGCATTTCTTGAAGTCCAACGTGTAGGACGTTGCGCCGGCGTGAGAAACATAATAGTATCCTCGTCGTCGTCGAACAGTGGCGGGGACCCTGCCGTTGCGGCCGGCGATGCACCTCCTGCTTCGTTTTTAACCACTTCCGCCGCTGCTTTCGCCGCCGCTCTGGCTGCGGCTTCTGTTGCTTTTACCGCCGTTGCTGCGGCAGTTTGCGCTTCTATTGCCGATCTTGCTGCATAAGCCTTTGCATTTACTGCTGTGTGTGCGGCCGATTTTGCAGCTATAGCTGCCACGGATGCGGCTGCTACAGCCCTTGCTGCAACTTTTGCTGCTGCTGCTACGTTTGCATACGCTCCTGCTGTTGTTGCGTCGTTCGATGCAGGATCATTAACTGATGCTAATTCTGCAACGGTTAAATGAACAATGTATTCCCTCATATGCACTTACAACTAATATATATTTTTACCTTGTTCCACCACCTCTAATTCGTTGTTGGGTGTTCTTAGTGAAATACTGGAGGATGCCTGAGTGTGCACCGACCCTCCTCCACCGCCATACACTTCATTCGGCTCTGTGGACGCGTTCGCTTCATTTTAGAACACACACATATATATATTACAATTAAAAATTTGCTTGCATTTTATATTATATTAAACACTTACAGGCGACTTCGTCGGCCTCGTCGCCTGGCGTTTGGTACGCCAACTCGCGTACCACGCGCTGGAACACTTCCATTAGGAGAAGATGTTGATTCGTCGACATTTCACATAAAACATGGACTGTGGGGCCGTGCCCTATCCTTTTTATAATAGCAATAAGTTGCAATTTGTCGCAACATTATGTCTGCGTAAAGTAAACTAAAAGTATCCGTAGAGTTAGTATGAGTAGTCGTTGACTTCCATACGAATTACATACAACAACCCACGAATACCGCGGCGAAGTCGTGCCGTAAGTTACAAACTATGAAGAAGTTCGCATGCAACTTTGTAGAAGTCGCGGTATCGTCTACTTACCTCCAAACTATGAAGAATTTCGCAGGGATTTTGTTTTTTTTCCCGATACTTCTACATTAACATACGAAACGCCACAATGTTGTACGAAAGTTGTTCATGAAACTTGAACTTTGTTTGCATTTACCCTAAATTTCGTAGAATTTTATTGGTAAGCATTGTAAACGTTAGACCCGTTGCCCCAAACATAAAAGCCGTTACAACCATATTCCTTACTATAAATAGGGTACGGGAAATACTGCACCAGTTACTGTTGATTCCGTTGCCAACGAATCTTAACAAGTATTTGCTGTAGATTAAGCTATCCATATTCGATAGAAATTGTGTTGCGCAAAAATTAGAGCGGTGTCTATTTGATTTGCAAATTCTAACTGCAATCCGTGTTTTTCCCCACGTACGAACGTGCGTTCGTACGTACGATGGTGTTTGACCTTACGTCTTGTGCAAATAGTATGCGGGAACATTATCGCGAATCGTAATACTTATTCAGTGTAGTAGTATTTTGTACATTGAAACATCCCCCCCCCCACCACTATTTAATTTTTTATCGATATATGTTCTTGTGCTTAATTTGCAAATACATAGCGTTGTATGTTCAACTTTCCAAAATAGTTTCTATGCGTTTGGTTTTTTATTATATGTGTAAAAGGAACGCGCAACAGACAACAATAAACAGTGAACATGGTAGCTTGCGATGTGTGCGGGCATATTGCAACTAATGAAAATGCGTTAGCTATTCATAAAATTGTGAAGCACGAAGGCAAGTATCTATTATTTAATTTATACGCACAAAACCCTCATTATAAACTGTTCAGGTCGCAGGTACAAGTGTGGTGCGTGTACGATCTCGTATGTTAGCCGTCAAAAACGCAACGAGCACCGCCTGAAGGTGCATTCTAAGGTGGACATATGCAGGATATGTACTGCCCGCTTCAAGTCATGTTGCGGCTTGCATAACCATCACATAAGGGTACACGGACGTGGTATGTATAGATAAAGCGTTTATTGTCTGTTTTTAAAAAATTCTGTGTTACATCATTACAACCGCTTCGTTGCTGTGGTATTAAAAATCTACAATTATTCTGCAATTTCAGAGCGTGCGAAAAAATGCAAGTGCGTGGTGATGCAACCGCAGACCATTGAGCCTGATACTTTAGATCTTGCGCCCGAGCATGCTGCTACTTCTGTTGCTACTGCATCTGCGTCATTAGTAGACGATGCTAACGCCTCATTCGATATAGACGAGGAGGACGAGTGCATGTACGACGTGGCGACTGGACTCAAGCTCGACAATGTGGTGTTGCGGCGCGGCACGCTCGTTAATGTGGATGCCGCAACGACGAGTCGTGAAGAAGCACCCAACGATAATATCGACGTCGATGTCTCGTCGCACCACCGTATCCACGTGCAAAGCGTTGTCGTTATTGCACCTGCGCAACCTCCTATTATTTCGGAGTCTGCCGAAATTCATCCTGCTTGCAACGACTTCGACGCATCTTCATGTTGCAGCGACGCATCCGACGCCTCTACTTCCGCCAACATAATCACCCTGTATGAGTGCCCACACTGCGATCATTCTTTTACCAGCACATATCTGCTCACGGAGCATCGCATAGCGCAGCATGCAAACTTGTTGCATGAATTGCTACTGTGCACAGAACCGCCCTTCAAATGTGCACGCTGCGGTCGCAGGATCAAACACAAACGAAGCCTACTGCGGCATGAGCGTTTGTGCGGCAAACGTACGTATCTACGCAAACAATAATTCTTTGTACAATATACATAATAACAAACATATATTTATACTTTGTATTCCTGTTGCAGGCGCGCCTTTCAAATGTCCTATTTGCACCCGAAGGTTTACGCGTGCCAATGCGCTGGAGTTTCACAGCGCGCTGCACGACAAAACGAAGCTGCATCGTTGCAAGGAGTGTGAGCTAGCATATACCAGACCTTCGTTATTGCTACGGCACATTAAGCGTGCGCACGTGCATTCCTCGCAGCCACACGACGTAGAAGTATTCTCCTGTTACTTGTGTGACAAAGTATGTTATCAAATTAGCTAGAAAGGAATTTATTATTCAAGTTTCATTTTAGCCAACCACCTTCTTCTTTCATTCTAATTATTCATAAAATTTCAGCTATACGGACGGGCATCGCATTTATCACGGCATTTGCACACGCACAAGACATCCTCGCACGAAAAACAATGCCAAAAATGCTTCATGCGTTTCACGAACCTCCATCAGTATGAGCTTCACAGGATCAATATTAATTATGATGCACCTGGCGCATGATAATCAAAAGATACATGGTAAATGACGCTCTGCCATATACAGTTGTGGGTCGTTTGTTAATTTCGTGATTATGTATAAGCATTTGTTGTTATTGTTTGAAAAAACTTAGTAAACGTTATCACACAAACATCACACCAATTTAATGACATTTCACTTTATTAGCAACCCAAAACAAATTCACAATAGCACGTATTTAATTACGAAAACGTACTGCCAGGTCGGCTATGTGAACTCGCCTCTTCCACACGTTCGCCGTGGAAACTGAATACTTGAGGGTGGGCGAGGTGGGTTAAAGCCACCGCCGAGAAACTTCAGTTCGACCGTCTTTTTTGTAGCGCCTACACACTGTGGTTGATTGCTTTCCAGCTGATCTTCTCGAAGTTCACACCGGCTATTCGCAATGGCGAATTTTAATTTGCGGACCGCGCGGCAGCTTGATTGACACACCCTAAATATGTATTGAACGGTGACCCCAAGTACAAATAATCCCCCAACTCCAATACGTGTGAGGTAAAGTGCAAGGATTTGTCGAATCCATATGCAGCGAGCCAATTATGTTGCCCTCAACATTGTGGTGCGTTTGGTAAGATTCCACGGCAATCATCCAATTCATTTTCAAGATCATTATTTTGAACAGCCACCACTATCGTAGAAATAACAAAAGCGGTCGCAGTTATTCCCAACACCAGGAACGCCGCTCGTTAAGACTACAATTGCAACGGCTACGGGCGCAGCTGATACGACAACGTACGATTCTGCGAGGGCAGATGCGCCGTATGCGCCTGCAATTCCGTAGGCGGATCCGTGCACTCCTAGCAAGGATAGCCCGACTAATCCGGAACCGAAGGCGCGGCCCCGGTTAAGAAAAGGAAGTATAATTTAAGCACATTTTGAGTCCAAATACATGTGTATGTACACACACACCTAGTGATAATAAAGGATAGGAACTTTTATTTTAACTTAGCATTGCTTTCTTTTCTTTCTTAATGAAGTAGAAGCTATGCCATTAGAAGATTAATGAAGTAAAGAACTTACTGTTGTAGTGTCATCTATGAGCAGAGCTTAAGAATTCAATTTGATTTGAATTCGACACATGACAGAGAGCTTCGCATTTTGAATTTTGAAATCTGAAGGTAATTCTCTTCGGGATGTTTTCAATGAGCTTTATAAGTATGCAACCGATGTTTACGGCGCGTAAGTAAATTAATTTGCAGTTGTTTTTCACCTTTTAAAAGCTTCACTGACAGTCCAATTGTCAGTGGCAATAGGTCTGACTCAATGAGGAAGGAACTAATGGAGAGGAAAATAAACAAATTTCCTGATATGAGTTTTTCGAAGCATCTACTGTCGGAATGCGTAATGACTATTTGAAAGGCGTACTTGGTCAAGAGTTGGGGGCATGCCTCTAGAAGGCGCTAAATTTGAAAATCAATTATGAATTCGGAGAGCTTTAGTTGAATAGGTCTCAAAAAAGCTGAAAATATGTAACAGTAACGCAACCTTTTATCATATTTATATAGTTATTTATTTGCACACACACACTTAGAATATATATATATATATATATATATATATATATATATATATCGGTTAGGTTACTGTTGAAAATTTTCAGCTTAGTATACATATATATATATACACATATATATAAACTTATATATATATATATATTTATATATATTTCACCTCCCTCATCCTTTTTGCAACCGGGCTTGGGACCGGCTTAGGCGGATTTAAGGTGCTGGTGCTGCTTGTCAAAATTTTTTTATAATTAAGTCGTTTCTCACAATTGCAGTTGTTTCGGATAAATACATCATATTCATTAGCACGTTTAATGATCATGTACGAATAAAGAAAATTGTATGAATTGAACTCACTCAAATTTATCTTCTGAACCGCTACTGAGTGGCACAATGTCTAAGAGGTGAAAAATGACATTCATAAACAAAACAATAAACAACATTTTTCTGCGCGATTTTCTTTGAAATTATTACATATATTCGTCGCGAGAACTATTAAGAGGACACTTTTCTCAAGAAATGTTTAATTACCGGTGAAATGAAATGCCGACAGGACGTGCATACGGCCGATTTCGACAACACCTTACAATGCACTTCATTTTAGTGTTTTTTCGCTTTTGTCACTGATAACTGAAACACACAACACGTCTATTGATAAAACATAACACTATACAAGTTTTTAGTCACTTCTCAAACTCGACACATTTGCAAATCACCGTAAATTATCAATCACGCACGAACTTTCAAACAATTTCGGCCCTTGTCATAAACGAATTTGACATTCATAAACAAAACATATGTTTTCACAAAAAGAAGAAGAGTAAAATAGTCGTCTCTCTCGTACATTAGCTGAGAAAGCCTTGTCACCGTTCCTATTAGTTCCCTGTTCAATGGTCTGACTACAATTGACGTACGAGCCCGGACGTCGAGCTCGTTAAGTTGACTTACGGTAGGCTAAGTAGCTGTCATACCGCATAAAGTGTCTTTGATATGGCGGGTGTCTTGGATATGAAATGAGTTGTCACCAGTGACAGCTGCCGTTGCAATTCAAAAAATTTAATTCGAAAAGTTGATTGTCCCGCATATGTAGACACCTTCACTCACTTCATTCATTAATCCACCGAATTCATAACATTTCCTAAGTCACAGTTCACAGATCTTCATATTTAAAACTGACTTTCTTCTTACTTCGAGTGAACACTAACCTCACTTTCGGTACGTCAGCTAAAGTTCCTCGGGTCCGGACCCGAGAAACTTAAGCTTAACGAAACGTTTCACACTTTGACGAAACGTATGTCGAATTGAGCATAGCTGGATGTGAGAGGATGCGTACCATCCCAGGCCGGACGTCCGGGCTCGGACGTCAATTGTAGTCAGACCTAATGATCGACAGGTAGTGTGGCACATCTCATTTGACCGCAGCTGATAATGAGCTGTGGGCTCATTGTGAGCTCTAGTGTGTCTGTAGTTTTAGTGCACACGCCATTGTTAAGAGGATGCCGCGCCTTCACCCACAATTCAATAACGCAAGGAAGTCTATAGCTGAAGGAGCAGTCTTACAAAACATTCTGATATTTCAACGTAAACACCGAATAACACATTTGGTGAGGACCATGCTCACTCGGCTACAGGGTGTTTCAGGAAAAGTAACTTCACAACAAAACAAATTTTGATTCAAAGTTTTTTCATGGTTTTTCCCATTTTTCGGCATGTTTGATTTCATCGACATACACTATCTACATCTCCTTCAAACATCTACTTCTATTATTCTTTGCTTTTATAGTTCTTGCGCAATATATTCACTCAATACTTGTTCGCTTAGTACTTATTATAAAATATCGGTATAAGAGAGAGTACTCGAATTTTATTAATTTTCATCAATCAATGGCGATGAATGTGTACTTAAAATATTTTTTCATGCACATTCACCCGCTTGGCATTAAAACTTTGAGTTTTTCGATAGTATGTTGATTAATAGCTCAGTTTTGACATCTCGTCCAGCGTAATTGTTCGCAATAAAATTTTAGTGGTAGGAAAAATCTGATTTATGCTCTGTTATGAACTTATTTTTGAAAAACTGATGTTACCACAAATATTTACTGCTCAATAAACCCGTCGCGGAACAACTTCCTGCCGCGCCTTAAGTGCGATCAGGTGCGAATTTAGGGGGGGGGTGGTTAAAATTTTTAGTAGTAAGAATAATCTGATTTATAGTCTAATCAATAAAGCTTGTCTAGAGGACCAATAATTGTTGAACTTATTTGTTAGTTTTGAAATGTTGGACCGTAATATTTTAACCTACGGGAATATTAATAAATTAGCCGCATGGTGCGATCCTTGAGGCCCACACGAACAATTCTCTAGTAATATCTACATAAATATTAACAATAATAATAATGCAAAGGCTTTTAGTCAATGGGGTCGGATTGAATCTTTACGCAGAGCAATCAGAAAGCGCGGGGCAGGTTTCAATTTTTTTTAATGTAAGTGGCTATTTTCAAACCGAAGCTTGAAAGACGTAAGCGGAAATGAGATCGAATGCAGTTTTTGTTCCTACGCCGAAGGAACTAGATTCTGTCGCGCGATGATCATTTGTGGTAGTTGCGTCCGAAATTTCTATAAGTTGTTACGTTCGCCACGCAGCGTGGTCGATCCACAAACACATAAGGGCAAAATATGGGACTGACCTGTCCTTGATAACCCCAAACCACCGTGCGGGCAAACGCTTCCGATTGTAAATGGTATACGCGGTGGCCACTTCACGCAAGGCGTATTGGAAGAATTAATTGAAATAAATAGATTTATCTAGATTAAGGTATTGAATTCTATAAACATGAAATAGATTTGCTAAGGGTATTGATGTATGCATGTAAATATAGAGAAGATATTGAATTATGTACATATCCATTGGATTAGACAGATAAGTAGGAAGTAAGGTTGTTATGTAGAGGTTTTTCCTGATCGTGCACGCGAAAGCTGCGTAATTTAAATATTATCAACAGCGAAATCAGTTCCATGGGATAGTTCTTTTGATTATATATCTTTAATACTGACGTGTGCAGAAACATGGCGAACTCACCGTAAGCGTCCAAGCATTTGAATTCAACGCACCGATGAAACGAGTCAGGTTGGCAACTTCGTTGATACCAATCTACACAGTAGTCCTCCATTGCCAGCGGCACAATGTGTCTGCCCAAGGGCCGCCCACACACAAGCAGCAGCCACAACACCCCCCCCCCCACCGCTGCCAGCTGAGACGCAACGCAATGGTCAATCGCACAAAGATCAAATCGTCAGCTGACTTGCGTCGACAAAACCGGTCCAAAGCTAGGAAAGCTTCAACGAGTTCAGCAAACGTGGCTGACCGTTGACCGCCGATACAGCAAAAAGGGATCGGGGATCCCATAAATATCATCGGGAGAGCAGCTGGCGGGACTTTTCCGTGCTGAGTCTTGGGCGGTTCGGTGTGGTTGAGACCCAAGGAAGGGAACGTTGGTGTACTGGGTGGAGCGGCGAAAATATTTTGAGTTGGTGGAATCGGGGTCTTAACTGAGAAGACTCGAAGAAACGACAGTGAGGAGCGGAAGAAACCAGAAAGCAGCCCCCTGAATAAGTTAAGGAAAATTGTAAGTAGATATAAGTATAGATAGGAGGCCCTTTTTAGAAAAAAACTATTCCCACACGGGTGGGATTGCCAAACCGTGGCCAGGATCGGATGCAGTGTAAAAGTGAACGTTACAGAAACTACAGTTATAACAAAGTGCTGCAAAGACATTGTATTTCTATAATTTCACTACTACCTTCAATATGTTGGTAAAACGTAAGATTGGGGGAAAATTTATAAATTTTGGGAAAAAGAACAAACCGCATGATAAAAGGTTCAAATGTTTTGGGAAAAGTCTAAACTAATTGGGAAAAGGTTAAATCATTTGGTAGAATGTTTAAACCTATTGAGAAATGACATAGGTTTCGAAATGAACTTGCTGGAAGAACAAATCTGCAATACGAATGAATGTCTTATAATCCTGGAAGGTCTACCGAGCTATTAGCGGAATTGGTCTTGGGCTTGCAGAAGAACCATTATTAATATCGAAACCAAAACCAAGTTTGTGGTAGCAAGACCAAAGACCATGCCTTTACTAACAAGACCGAGACCGAAACAGAGACCGGGACCAAGACTTTGCGATGCTTTGGTATTGTTTTGCTCATCACTAGGTCTACCAATGAAAAAATGGGGCCATGAAAACGAAAAAGTTTGCTCCTGCCTAAGTTATTTCCATGAAAGAGGATAATATTCTAACGCAGCAGTTATCAATAAGGAAGGGTTATTTTTTAGTTATGTGATTAGTTTGAAAGTGAAAATTCCACATTGCTGTAAAGCATTCAAACAAAAAAAAAATTTATTACTTGATCATGAACGGTATTAAAATAAATAAGAAGTTTGCTGTTCCACCTTGAAAAACTATTTATGCAAATTAGCATGGAACATAATGCAAACATTATTGGCTGAATAAACATAGTTTTGGAATACAATTGTGTAAATATTTTTTTTTTTGAAAATGTTCGGTATAAAAGGAAGCTGCGGTCGAACAGGCGATAGTAAAAGAGTGGAGTTTGCTAAACAGAACGCTTCCAGTCTGAAGATGAAGGCATTTTTTATGATTTGTGCGGCAATAGCCATTCTGTTACCGTCGATCCAGGCGGCGAATATTTTCGATGTATATGTGAGTATCCGAAAAGTTTTTAAAATTTGAGGAATTTTTTTAACAGTGATTGTTTGGCAACATGAATTTCTGCAGAAAGAGGATTTTGATCAAGACGAGATAGATCGCGAGGAACGGCAAGCTGTTACTACGACTACTGTTCCGCCGCCTACAACGACTACGGCGTCAACGGCGTCGACGCCG
This sequence comes from Oxycera nigricornis, assembly GCA_963942545.1. Taxonomy (NCBI): domain Eukaryota; kingdom Metazoa; phylum Arthropoda; class Insecta; order Diptera; family Stratiomyidae; genus Oxycera; species Oxycera nigricornis. The sequence continues at coordinate 27,374,101 of OZ012663.1, read as the reverse complement.
ACGACTTCTACCGCAACGACAAATTCAACTACAACTACAGCAGCCCCGGTCACTGTTAGTCCTACTGTGTTAATTAGGCGCTTACGAAACCAATTGGCAGCGCTGCGCAGACAGCATGTACGCGCCAATCGACAACAACGAGCTCAGATTCGCCGTAATCGCATCCAGTTAACTAGGCAGATCCGTCGACTCCGACGAAGAATAGCCCGACGAAACCGCCGCCGGGGCTAAGCTGCAGTGGAAAGCATGCAAATTTTAAGCACATTTTGATTCCAAATATATATGCTTACGTAAACAGAAGTTGCATCGGTGTTTGTTTTTGAAAATCATATCAAAAGATTCCTTACTTCCGTTATTGCATATATTGTAATAACCGTAGGTCCATCACCTTTCCCTTTATGCGCACGATTCGATGGAATTCATATAGGTCTGGGAAAATTAGAAATTTCACTAAATTTTAAGAAAGCTGGATTTCTAGTAATCCAAGCTTTTCATTCCCGGTGATTGAAGTAAACTGATTTTCTTTTGGCAAGCCATTAAACAGGATCACGTCATGCCTCGACCAGTGGTAGTGAATAATAGTTTCCCGATAATGTTCATATTCAGAATGGTGCTCGTTTAAATCGGATTTATTTTCATGCTTTTGGCAAAGCCTAAATATTTTTAACGACTATGGTTTTATAATCAGCAATCGTTCCGAAGGGCGTCACATGTTCTTAATTTTTTGACATGCATTTGGGTATATCATTATTCAGTTGCATTTCAACGTTACAATTCAAGAATTTCTTAAGCAAAAATGGTCATCTTTTTTGTGCATGCATTCCAGATTATTCTGACCACAAAAAAATATGAAAAAGCCTTGAAAATTATTTTACTAGAAACAAAATTAGATCCTTTGATACGACGTATAGATGTATATGTACGTGGTACCCGCAGTCCATGTGATTAGATATGAAGATTACCAAGTCCTATTTATTAAATTGTTGAAAAAATTTAACAGTGGATTTAGAAGAAGGACAATTGGAGTGAATCACATTTTCAGCTTCCCAGCATAGGGGCAGTTCTTGTAATCGCCTTGAAAATCGAAATTGAAATTTTCAACATATCTTTACACTTTCATGTCTTTTGAGAATATTTAAAGTGTTTTTTAAAAAAAAGTATGTACGCGTGTGTTTGTTCGTACGTTCGTGGATATTTTTTTCGAGGCATCTTTCCAATCTTAGCTTTTGGAAAATTTCGGACGGGTGGGTTGTTGCTTTGACCCCCTCAAGGTCATTTCGGTCATGCACTATATCTCATGAACCAATTATAGGATTTACATCGTTAAAGTGTCAATCGACGCGTAATAATATTTGTGTGATTCTTTTAAATTAATAAAAGAAAATTGTTGAAGCCGTATTTTGATCTAATAATAAGTGCAAAAAATTAGGGTTTTTTCATAATCAAATCATGAAAAAATACAATTTCAGTGATAATGCCGCAGCCATGGAAATTTGTCAGTCGGCATGATAACAAAACCTGGATTCATTTTTGCCAGCGCCCTTTTGTCTTAAAAGCGTCGATATGAAAATAGCATATAACTTAGAAAAAGCTTTATAACCGCCCCCACCAATTGATCCGCGCGAATATTCAATGACCAACCCCTTAGATCCTTACGTAATCTATGGACAATTCCGTAAATCATATGATTAATACTAACTCATTCCAATTTCACCGTTATGGGTACCTCTCATTATTATTATTTTAAGTAGCTTTATTTTCATGATTATTTTTCTGTTTAATATTTTTAATCTCTATGTAAATATTATTGAGAAGTTAACCATGTGGACCTCAAGGGTCGCACCTTGTGGCTTGTTCAAAATGTATCCGCTTAGATAAATTGGGTTTTTATCTTAAAATTGGTCTTTGCCGTATAACGTTTTAACCCACGAGAGATGACGCGCATGTCTGCGAGACTAGGTTTTTAGAAAACACCAAATATTTTTTTTAACCTCTATCGATTCGGAGTCTAATTTCGAGTAGCTGTCTGATTGGACATCATTTTTGTGTTTTTTTTTGTATTTTCTTATAGTCGAGTCAATGAAGCCTTAAAACTGGCAATCTTTGAAAGTCCTCAGAAACAGCTCCGATTTGGATCATTGTTTTTCCACATTTTTGTTATTTTATATTATTTAAAATCAGAAATATTTCAGAGGGTGGAAATAATTATTTGTATTGTTTAAACAACATGTAATTTATTTATATAAGGAACAAGTTTTTGCATGGTTTTCGTTGAAAAAAATTATTCGTGTATTAACTTTGGTGTTAAGAATAGTTGTTAAAAGTACATTTGCTAGTAATAATTGAATACTTACATCTTATAAAATTGCTGTGTGGGTCAAAAAATATATATGCGTTACGTGTATACTTTATATATATTGATTTTTGCTATCCATACACGTATATATATGTATTTATGTGTATCTGACATTCAATTTTACAGTTAAGCTAGTATACTCACAATATAATTTGACCTTTTCTTGTTTGGGTATTCTTTACCTGGTAAAAGAATGCAAGGGCAGGTGTTCGGAACGTCCCTGTTTCTACCGCTCGCGTCGCTCAGTATTCATCTGAATTTTGGAGTAAACGCACGTTTCCTACAGTTTGCATTTATTTATTAAGTGAAAGTGTATTTATTAACATTAATTATTTATAAAAACATCAATTTGTAATTGAAGGAAACAGTGCACAATAATATCATGGAGAAGGTATTTATATGTCATTCATTAGTAAAGTATTTTAATAATACTTAAACATTGCAATGTTTAATGTCATGTCAGATACAAGACTTTTTTCTCTGATCATTACTACTTCACAAATGGATAAGAGTAACGTTATTTACAACAGACGTAGTGGATGGAATGGAAGAATTTTGTGGAGTTTCTTTTAAATCATCATATCAGCATATTGACGCTAGTGATAGCAGAATATGTGAAAACTCATCAGCAGTAAATAAAATTGTAGAATTTTTTTCAAATTCACAACCCCTTCCGATTTCCACAGGAATTGTAGGTAACGAAAGTATTGATTGTTATACGGCATTTGATACAGGAATTAATGTAAGAAGAAAAATGGAAGGTTTAAATTTTAAAGATATGAAATTGACAACAAAAGATATAGCTAAGAGCATGAGCAGTAACATTAAAGTTAATAACAATGAAGTTCCTGTGGATCCAAATCTAATTTTTCAACACTTATGCTTTTTGAGGAAGAGTAATGATGAACTTCGTCAATATTTTAACTATGAGCTGGCTCCTTACCCTCTTTCGCTTTTTGATAACAGTGGAATGAGGAAAACTACGAAATCAACGCTATACGGGATTTTCCAGCAATGTGAAACGGATGTTAATGATGTTACAATTTTTTTTTACATTATTGATGGTGGGATGTTACTTCATAGATTAAAATGGGGAAAAAATAAAAACTTTGTCGATATTTTTCAACAGTACATCAGACATTTACGTAATCACTATGGTACCAACGCTAAAGTTGTTTTTGATGGATACAATAATAATGGAACCAAAGCGTTTGAGAGAAATCGTAGATATGAAAGTAATACTTCAATCGAATATTTTTTTGAAGAAGACATGCCTCTTACTACAACAAAAGAGCAATTTTTAGGAAACAGCAAAAATAAAAATAGGTTTTTCAATCTTTTCTGCAAAAAATTGGCCGAAAAAATATTGAGTGGAGTCAAGCAGAAAGTGATGCAGATTGTTTAATTCTACAATCAGCCCTTGAAAGTTCCTTCCATGATGTAGTTGTTGTAGCAGAGGACATTGATGTGTAAGTGATATTGATGGCTTTAGCACCTGATCATAAAGAAATATTTTTCTTGAAACCAGTCAAAAATAATGTCTTACAACGAGTTTATTCGACAAAAACTATGCTAATAAAACATCCAAATATTACCAAAAATCATCTTTTCTTCATTCATGCATTCACTGGATGTGACACTACATCTGCTTTTTATAATTAAAGAAAAAATAATTTCATTAATTTTTTTTATAGTGATCAGAAATTACGTGCAGTAGCTGAAACTTTCATATATTTTTTGACCCACAGAACAAATTTTTGAGATGTCAGTATTCAATTATTACTAACAAATGTACTTTTCACAACTATTCTTAACACCAAAGTAAATACACGAATAATTTTTTTCAACGAAAACCATGCAAAAACTTGTTCCTTATATAAATAAATTACATGTTGTTTAAACAATACAAATAATTATTTCCCCCTCTGAAATATTTCTGATTTTAAATAATATAAAATAACAAAAATGTGGAAAAACAATGATCCAAATCGGAGCTGTTTCTGAGGACTTTCCACCAAAAGGCTTTATTGACGCGACTATTACGATTGATAACTTTTTGTACAGTGTAAAAAAAAGATTAGTAGTCCATTCAAATGATAGCTTAACCGTGCATTTTGGGCTGGCAGGCAGATTTATACTGTAATCTGCGCTAAAGTTCAAGTTTCTGGAGTGGCTGCTCCAATTTTCTGGGCTCCATCTTGAAAAGAAGAAAAAGTAGGACACCCCTATATCTTAGAAACAATCGCTCCCACAAAATAGTTTTATATTGTAAACTTATGTAAAATTAAATTGACAGCAACTTGTGCATACATTGCTTTCACGTGCTTTCAACAATTACAAAGTAAAAACGACCCCTGCAAAAGGAGGCTCCTCTTTTGAGAGCTACAACTTCTTTGTTGTCCCTTTTATAGCGAATTATGTTAGAAAATAATTTTAAAACGATTTTGTCACAAGCCGTTTGCGGTATTGTTTGTTTACAAGGCCAAAAAGTAGCGAACTTTTATGAATTTTTTTCTCAGCTCCTTTATTGAATATGAACATGCAACTTCTTTTCGACAATACATCTATTTTTGAGAGTACTAAAAATTGTTATTTGTTAAATTTTCATTATGAAGCTATTTTATAGAGGGCGTCAAAGTTGTCACCTCGAAAAGTACTTCATCGCATGGTCGACAGTTAATCTCAAAATTTGCAATTTTCAATAGAAAACTCATGAAGGGTATTTAAAACTTAGGTCTCTTACGTGAAAACTCACCACCGTTTATGAAAAATTGATTAAAAAAATTACGGAGCTTCGACTTTTTTTTTAAAAAAATAAACCTTCTTTTTCAGGCGTTTTTTGTACGCCAAATTGTTTTTTCTAATTTTTTGGTCTAATTGAGGTGAATTGTCATGCGGAATATGTAAATAACGCAATAAGTTTCATTACTACAATCTGAGTAGGTCCAGAGATCACCAGTTGTTACCGGCCAGTAGAAAAAACGAATTCGAGAAAATCGAGTTTAAAGTTTGGCTTCGTTTTTTAGTACCTTTTCTAGACATTTTTCTAACATCATTTTTATGCATAAAAAATAGTGAAACGTGTAAGAAGATGAAAATTTTGTGTTCTATCGTGAATTAATAGAAGAAACCAATATTTTAGAACGAGGGAATACACAATCGATACCATGCGGCCGGTAGCTGCGAAAACAGCCAAAAACACGCACGCACTTAAAACCGTTTTATACTATTCTAACGTTCGAATTTTTTCAAAATATTTTAAGAGGTACGAGGACTCAAAAAATAGCAAAATAAATGCGAATTAATAGTGCGTTTTGACAGTTTCAAAATTAAACATTTTTTTGTCTTTTTTTCATCCTAAATAAAAAACGGCTGAACAGATTTTGCTGAAAACTCATTAAGTTGCGTAATTACGCGTCGAATGAGAACAGCCCTACGTCAATATAATCTTTGGTTCTCGAGATAATCGAGACGAAAAATACTTAATTTCGAACGCACATACATACAGACGCACATACGTACATACACACAGGCAGACATCTCGCTAAAAGCGATGGATTTGGATTCCATGTCAAAATTTGGGATTCGAAAAATCGAGCCCAATACAATAACTTCCCACAGGAAACTGGGAAGTTAAAAATGAAACAATATTGTATCAAAAGAAGAAGAAAAATTATAATTTTTATAATTTTATTATTCCACTCAACACTGGTTCGTTTTATAATCATATTTTCAGTAGTTGGAACAAAACAGTGGTACGTTTTTGTCTGTGGTTGGAGAAAAATTCTTTGCCGTTCAATATCGTCTTTGAACCAGTAGTAAAATGGCTATGTGAGTTTTCTTTTATATAGCTTTGTTTCGTTTTGATGAAGTGATTCTTTTCGCAACCAAGAGATGGCGTTATTCGTATTTCGTAGTAGGTGTCTTGCTTTATAATATGTTTATTAAACTTGGAGTAACAAAACTTATAAATATTCAGTATGAGATTTGTGTGCGACGCGGCAGCTTACACGAGAGTCGTCCGCACGACGCGGTGGCTAACGATAGAGTAGATCGATCCTTTTTGCGGCCATATTGCACAAAGGAGAATTCCTCGGTGCTGCAATTATATTCTCGTGCTGCTACATCGTCGTCATAACATCAGAAACAAGCCGCGAAGTGCGACCCTTGAGGTCCACATGGTCAACTTCCCAGTAATATCTAGATAAACATTAAAAATATTAAACAAAATAATAATTTTGAAAATAATTCTACTTTGAATAATAATAATGAGAGGTATTCATAGCAGTACCAGGAATGAGTTAATATTAATCATATCATCTACGGGTGTATCCATTGATTACGTAAGGCTTTTGGGGGATGCGGGTAGATTGATTTGATTAATCAATCGGTGGGGACCTTTTCGACGTTATTTATTATTTCCACATCGATGCTTGAGGGACAAAAGAGCACTTGCAAAAATGAATGCAGTTTTTGTTATTGCGCCCACTGAAGAGATTTTGCCGCGTGATGGCCATTTTGAATAGTTGCGTTTAAAATTGCCATGACTTCAGCATAATCACCGAATTTATATTTTTTCACGATTTTACATCAATAAGATTAATAATTACTTTATATTTTCTATTAGTCTTGACAAATTTTGAACATGTATTCAAAAATAGGTTCGATTGCATGTAAAAAGTAAAATGTATTACAAATGATGATGGAGGAAGTAATTGAACGCTTACGATTACCAAAGAATAAATCTACTAAAAACTACAATTTTTTATTTGATTAAAGCTTTTTAAAGCATATGATCTTGCAAAGTATTGACTATAAAAGATTTTACCATTCAAAGCGTTGATTACCACAAATGCAAATTTGATTGAAATTTTGATGGTTTTCCAAATCTAAGCAGTTTTTTTTTTGATAGAAAGACTGTAAAAACTATTAAAAATCTGCTCAAATTATGCAGATATTTTAGAACTTTGATTGAATTTACAACAATTTCTTTAGAATAAAAGATATAAAGTAATATCATTCGTATGAACCCTCTTTACATGGTAACTTTGAATGATTTTTTATTTTTAATCGAATTTTTTTTCAGAATCATGAAAAAAGTTTTGATGGTTTCTCTTCAAAACCTGATAAGAATGTAAAGTTTTACAAAAAATTATTACTGTGCTGTGCAAATCAAGTCAAAAAAATATTTTTTATAAAAAAAACCGTAATTTTTCGCATTTTTTTCTACTAAATAAAAAAACGGCTGAAACGAATTTTTATAATGTTGAAAAAATCACAAAAATGTTAATACAACTCGATTGACACCTTGATGATGTGAATATTATATCTAGTTCGTGAGATATAGTCAATGACAGAAATGACCTTGAAGATCATGATGACTGTTAATGATTTTTTATTTTTTATTTAATGTTTTTTGTCATCATGAGAAAAAGGTTTGATGATGTTTTTACAAGCACTGCTTGGAGTATATAAATTTTGTAAAAATTGAATACTGTGTTCCGTAAATCAGGTTAAAAATTTATCTTTTATGAAAAAAACCTATTTTTTGATTTTTTTCTTGAATTAAAAAATGGCTACAACGATTATTTTCAAAATTTGACAGATTCACAAAAATGTTAATATGCATCGAATGACAGTTTAATGAAAAAATCGTATATTTGGTTCGCGAGATATAACGCATGACAAAAATGACCTTCAAACGGGCAAAACAGCAAACCGAAGTTTCCCAAAAACTAATCAGCTCTTAAAATTGCAAAGACGCTTCGATTGACACCTCAAAGAAGTCGATAAAACTTTGTTTACGTGAGTTATGCTCGTACAAAAAAGTTTCCACGAACGTACGTACGTACGTACACACACACACACACACACATCTCCCTTTCTAAAAACACTTTATATATTCTCTATAGACCTCAAAACGTAAAGAAATGTTGAAAATTTCCATTTCGATTTTCAAGGCGATTACAAGAACTTCCCATACACTGGGAAGTTAATATTCAGTATGAGATTTGTGTACGACGCGGCAGCTTACGCGACAGTCGTCCGCACGACGTGGTGGCTGACGAGAGAGTAGTGCGATCCTTTTTGCGGCCATATTGCACAAAGGAGAATTCCTCGGTGCTGCAATTATATTCTCGTGCTGCTACATCGTCGTCATAACATCAGAAAAAATCACGTAAAATAAGTCATTTTGATATTGCTTCCTGAACATATTTTTATTACTTATTATTTTATTTCAAAATAACACATTTAGCTTTTAATTTAGGTATCAAATAACCTCATACTGATAGAAATAGGTAAGACAATAATACAGAATCAATATTATTGAAATATCACCAACGTTTTAATGTGTTTTCACATCACCAACCGGCTTTAACAAGCGACAAGTATCACTCTCAGAATGACATGTAAATACATACTCTAAATGATTTATCTCCTAATTAAGATTCCATTCTGCAACTTGTATGATAACATTTATAAATGTTAAGCTTTATTTTGCAGCGAAAAAAATCGAAACTAAAATGGTCGAAATTATTCAAAAAAAGTATTTGAAATAGTTGCTTCCGGTGTAACACTGGGAAAAAATTAAAATTTTGAATCTGATTTGAAAATCAAAAAGAACTTAGAATTTACTTCAATATAAAAATGATATTTCTAAGAAACCCTTCCGTCAATCAGGCGAATTCTATAGAATCCCATATCTAAACAACTAAAGCTCAAATAAAAAAAATATTATGTGTACACGTTTACATCCCCTAGAAGTACAAATATCCCAATATGAACAAATTTCAGAACCTTACTTTTTTTTCGTTGTCCGCTTCACGTGTAATGCCCCTTAAAGGAGAGATCGGTTTCCTTTCTAGTTCTTTACTGCAGCCCAGCATTTAAATTCACACATTGATATTTTGATGGCATTTCATTTCAAGCCCAGTGGTCAACTAAGGGACTTTTGATCACGTTTACGAATAGTTCCATAGTAAAATCATGCAATTGAACATTTTTTTCAGCCTGCTTCAATTCAGAAGCACTATCAGATGCTATCCAAATGTTTTCCGCAAAAATTCCTCACCATTTTCGATACGACAGCAATACCAATAACAGTATCAGCCATCGAAAACATTTCGGCACTTGCGTAGTTAGTCTTGTTTGCTGTTGCTAACTACATTCGTGAATTAATCCTGCTGACGCATTTATTTAGCCATTGACGAAACCAGTGGAAACAGTTGCTATTAATTATTAGTTAACACGTTCAAAATTCAATGGAAAGTTTTTATTACCCGGAACTATAACACGAGGAGTAAATATGGGATGGATGCACTTGTGTCAATAAAATTCCCAATTTTGAAGATATAAAAGCGATGTGCTGCGCAGTGATCGATAGAAAGAGTGGAGTTTGCTGGAAGAAGTGTTCCTCTGTCGATATGAAGTTCTTACTGGTATCACTTGCGGCATTAGCCATTCTTCTGCCGTCCATACAGGGATCATACATTGACGATGAAAACTTCCGTCAAAAACGACAAACAGAACCTGTCGATGGAACAGGAATAGGTGGCGAGAATGAATCAACTGTTGGAACTGGGGTAGGTTCGACCGTAAGTTCCGATCCCGCAACGGAACTAGCTTCTACCACCAGTCCAGTATCGGAACCCATCACCCCGCGGACACCAGTTTGTCACCGTCCAATTCGGCCGGTTTGCAACCGAGGGCAACCTGGTCGTCGTCCACCGTTCGGTCGGGGTCCATTCGTGCGTCGTCGTCTTCCACCATTCCGTCGAGGTCCATTCGGACGTCGTCCACAATTCGGTAGAGGTGGTCCTGCCCGCGGTCGCGGAGGTCCCGGCGGAATTCGTCGTCGTGCTCCTGTTTTTCGTAGGCGTGGTTAAACGCCCCATTGAAGCATCTGGACTTCATAGCTTTTGACAGCAAATAAAAAAGTATTCCTGAAAAAAGTCCCTATCATTCATTTTATTTCAACAGAAGGTTCCATTCTCAGGTGTCAAGTATGATTCTTGGAAATTGAAAGTAAGTATCTTAGATGTGAATGGAAATAGAAGATTGTCATTTCATTCAATGTTAGCTGAGTTTGCAAAACACTCTAGCCAATGTGCCAACCATTGATGATAATGAACAATGAGGATCAGCTATTTACTGTTGGGTTCAATGTGGTTACCAAACATATTTACCATAACACCACGACATCTTAGGCACGGGCTATGAAAAACTCGCACCAAGACCCTAAACAAGTACTAGTCGGTGACCTATGACGAGTATGTGCACTGTTTTTTGGAGTCAGGTACAAATTTTATCCAGAGCTTGCACGAACTTTTTTATATCTCTTGTACAGATCGGACCTATTTATCGTTCTTGCTATTTATTGGGTTGCAGCACTCCTGTTGAAAACGCAGCAGCTTGCCAATGCACCACAGTACAGAAAAATTGCCGTTGAACTATAGGTTCCAAACTGTACTCATGTTGTATGTTGTACCGGCTTTGGGTACTAGCCACAACCTTCAAGTTGCTTCTAGAAAGGTTCCCCTCCAACGCCGGCTGGAACAAGTTATTAGGGTCCCGACTCCCTTGGTACCAGTATATCCCTGGTAAAAATTTGTGGCTAAACAAGCACCACCACTTCAATTGCGTCCCGTTGCAAAACTCCAGGTTGATCGCAGTTTTTAAGGTAAATCATTCTTTAAAATCAGTGGAATCATTGATAAACCCTGTTTATCGTCATATCTTTAACTAAGATCTTCCTTGTTGAAAGAAAGGATTTTTTGAGAATCGTTTAGAACCCTTCTTCCTTTGCATTGGCTTCAAACAGATCTCCTAGCTAATTTCGGCCAAGTACTAGGCATCTGTTGGTCGACACGTCCAGACCCTCTTTCTAATAGGTACCTACTAGTTGAAGATCAGAATGTCTCGCAGGGGCTTTACGTTACTACCTATCGAAGTGATTTAAAGCCACGAGCCTCTTCGGTTGCGGGTTTGTATTGAGTGATAACCCTGCACCCTCCCACTACCACTTGAGAGTGACAGTTTGCCTACTGAGTGCAGACTCAATGACCTTACTTGTGGAAGCAAGGCCTATCTAATCCTCAGCCGATCTCTTGGTTTCGGCACGGGGTTACCTGCCGAGCCCCTAGAAATTCTGCAGAAGTCCCCATGCTCGGAAGCATAATGACTTCAAGGCGAAACTAAGTGAGCTCTATCCGCATATGGGTCTCAACAACAGCCACCACGTTCGCACCCCCCTATAGGAGGTCCTCACAGCGACCGAAAGGAAGATTGATCTCCCTGGGTCCCGGTCCTCGTCGTACCAGATTGATCCCTGGTAAGGCTTCGTGGACTTGAGTCCCTCTCAAGCCCCCTTTGGTTGTGTCCAACCGCAGATACTGGACCGATCACCATCCTCGGGTACGCGGGGATGCCCATCCCCGAAGGCACTTGTTTAGGATCAGCACTCATTTTAGTATTTTTAGTCGTACATTTATGACGGATGCCTTGAAAGTTCAGGTTTTCAGTTTCGTCTTCTTTTATGGTAGCCAAACTATGAAACTTTATTGGCTAAGAAAGCCGTTGTCAGGCTGAGACGCCATTATTTATCAAAATTGAGAGATTTATGACCTATTGATTTTATATAATTTGAATATGATTCTTGGTTTCATTACTGTAATCAGCATATATCAATGGCGTCAATGCAGGACCATGTAAATGCAAAAAGTTTTTTTTAAACAAGCAATAAAACCTTCACGAAAGCGATGCAAACATTGTAACACTACTTGTTTTTACATTTTTGCTTAATTAATTTTATTGCCATAATGTATATGACAATTTTGGTTGCAAATTCATATTACTTAATTTAATAATGCACTTACGAGAAAATGCACTGACCAAACAAACTTAAGTTATGTAATACGAGATTGTGTATTAGATAAAAGTAAAACTAAATTCAATTAAAGTAATGTTATTAGTATTTAAAATAAATTTATAAGCATATCTTTGTATTCTTTGGTCAATTTATTAATTACGATGTGGTAGAGACTCATAAAAAGGCCAATAGTCCCGGGGACTCCATTTTTGATCTTCTCAGTAATAGGGTAAGGAACAGAATGTAATTTTTAAAATGCAGCCTCCGCCAGGCTAATATTTTGGGCCTATGTGGTAGTAGTTGATACTTTTCACCAAATCGCATTTTGAAATATATGCTCACACAGTTACATTTTATAGCATTAAGCTCAACTACGACGGGATCTCCAACGCTTCTCTCAGGGCATTTCGACCTATAATTTAACAAAGGTTTGTATTTATAATTCCGAAAGAAATCAAAATTAGGCACAAAAATATTATATGGATTCGTTTTATTCCTGAGAAATATGGTAATAATATTTAGACAAAAATACGTGACGATTTTTTAAAGCAGTTTTAATTGTGCTATGGACTGAATCACAATCCATTTTAGTATGCTTTGTCGTTAGATACTTTTAAATAATTTCAATATAATATTTTTAAGCTAAGCTTAAAAGTTTATTGGAACTTGTAACTTTCTATTCTGAACTGTACAACCGTCTGAGTATATTAAAATTGGACATGTTATGTACATTACGCTCTTTATTAAGGTGATTGGGGTCGCAAAGCAACTGATTGTGTAGTACGATGAAAAGTTTATAAGAATATGACAAAAATTGCATGGCGGTCATGTTCGGTTAGTAGTAGTCGAATTAGAAGCTAACATACGCAAGACATGCCGCAGAGAAAACCACCAAATAAAATAACAACAATAACTATGGCAAGTCATAATTGTGAAATTGAAAGGAAGACTATGGCACAGGGACTTGAGTTATTTTATCCCGACAGGACCATTAGACATGCAACACTATAACATTTCCTACATCTCCAGTCGCGTTATTGATGGACTAGCCATACCAAGACCGGAAAAATGTTTCGTGGATTTGTCGATTCAATTATTTTTTTCGAGGTTGGTAGGTGGAATTCTTCAGAAAGTACCCATTAGTTCTAGCTGATTCTACCGATGTAAACTTCCCCACCTACTTCAAACTTTCATTTTCATTATTCTTTGCTTTTACCGTCCTTGTGCAATGTATTTACTCAATACTTGTTTGCTTGCTTTGCATCTTATTAGATTTTCTTGATCAATGGTGACGAATCTACACTGAAAATATTTCTAGATGATGCTTGGCTGTAAAACTGAGTTTTCGAAAGTTTTATTGTTTGAAATTTTGTTTTTCCATTTTAAGAGATTTCCAGTGCAATTGTTCACGAAAAATTTTAGTGATAAGAAAAATTTGATTTATGTTCTAATCGATAAAGCTTGTCCAGAAGATCAATAACTTTTGAAATTGTCCCAAAAAATTCAAGTCGAAATTCTCATAATACATTCACGTTTTGAGGTCTTTAGAGTATATTTAAAGTGGTTTTGGAAAGGTCCGTGTGTATGTACGTTCATGGATACTTCTTTTACAAGCACAACTTATGTCAAATAAGTTGTATCAACTTTGTTGAAATGCCCTTACAAGCGTATTTGCAATCTCAGGGAGAGTCGTTAGTTTGCGGGACATGAAAGCTTCAATTTGTGAAGTGCGGCTGAATGAGGGAAATGTAAGCGGCAGTTTTGTTAGGTTGCTTAATAGTTTTTTAAGCGGCCTTCCTCATACCCCATTTCAACAGGCAGACTGAAGTTAGTAACTGTGGGCATAGTCTCCCCAAACAAGCTGTATCACAAGCGTTAAATGACGATAGGGTGCGCCCCGACAATAAGAACCATGTGAGCTCCTTTGACGTCCGTCGACCTGTCAAAAGTGGCACGACCACCCGAGAGTTTGTTTCCTCGCGGGCAATTTTTTTCGTAAGATCGATCTTTTCTTCGGAAATCGTCGGATAAAGTAATTCATTTTTTTTCTTAATCCCAAGTAGGTCTTGATCGTGATTTATTTCTCGGAACGCGTGCGTGATAACATTTGAGACCGATCAGGAGGTTGATTTGGTTTTTTAATTTTTAGTTGTTTCATTGTATTGCTAATTTTGTAATTGGGCATAATGGTATTGAAATTCTGGACCAAAACTGGCAAAATAACTCACGAAATAATGGGCTAAACTGCACTTAGCTTCAGAGGGGTGCAACTTTAAATTTATTTGGAGAACATAAAAGGGTTCATAACATTGTTTTCGGGACTGAATTTTCATGAGATCATTTAGGCGTAAGCCTCGTTGACATTGAACTTAGTTGCAGATTCATTCGACACACACCTAAATTTAATTACATTGGCGCTCAATCTGGGGCCAGAGTGATGAATATGTCGGATTTGATATAAATAGCATGTTCGATAATCAATTCGAAAAATAAAGAAGACATTTTTTGTGTAAAGCTGAATTGTTTTAATTCAAAATAATAAAGGATCTGTGCAAATCAAGAAGCATAGCTGTTCCTATGAGAAACTGAAGTGCACTGACAAATGTTTTTTTATGTAATCCTAAGTCGATTGCGTCTATTGCACTTACTCGCGGCTGCTTCCTTGGGAAGCCTTATTTTACATTTCCTCTCGAAATATTGCACAAGACGTGCATGGATTTTACATTCACGCAGGGTAGAAACCGTATTCGAACGATTTACGTTGGGGTGTCATCCTAACAAAAGCTTCAATCGTTCTTTGGATCTGAAGACTCTGATTTTGGATTTCTTTTGATCTCATTTTATCGATTTTTAATGATAATTTGAATAAACTCTTTTCGGATATAAACTTGCTTTTGTGTAGTTTGTAATCGTTTCTCACATTTCTCCGTCCTTTATAGTTTTTGTGTGAATGAGATCTGAAATGCGGGGCTTGAACTTTCTATGGTCAAAACGGTTTAATGCATTATTTTGTTTATGTTCTTCGTCGCTTCATCGATTGAAATAATAACAAAAGTAAAACATTTTTCTATTGTATACACATTAATATCAAATTATATTTTACTCAATTTACTTCATGCTATTTGACTATCAATAAAACATTTTCTTAACCTCGATTCAATAATGACCCTGTCATGTTCAATAAAATTTACAACCATTTTGAATTTCCATACTACAATTAAGTAATACAGTTAATAAACCCATAAATTAATAATTTCATTAAAAACTATTGTAAACTAATACAAGAATACAGTTCAATAGAAGTTTCAACAACGCTTTGGTAATCGCTCCATGAATCAGCTCTTTCGAAAATACATATGCAACAAAAGGCACCACCTTATTCTATCTTAAACTAAATACATTCTGAAATAGTTCTTACATTAAGTTACATTTTATTTTCAAATAATTAAATATCAATAAACATCAACTCGATTATCCGGAGGTGGTGAATGACACCATCGTGATGCAATCACGCCAAGACTAATCAGTAGTAATGTTAACGACGATAATCCTAGTATAACTCCGTTGGTGACGTCATGAATTGGTGATCCAGGTTCAGGGTGCAATGCCATTAGAACAAGAAGGGCGCAACATTGCAGAAGCGAGAACACGGTCAAGAGGATGTAGCCGGATGAATAGTTGCGATTGGGCAGCCATTCGCAATGCCTTGATTTGAATCCTTGAAAGCCAAGTGCTGCAGCTGCAAATCCAGAAACAATACCAATTTCTAGGTAGTAGGATCGTCCCAGCTGAAATTCGAAAATAGAGAATGGATTCGTTAAAAGTGGATGTAAGATACGTAAAAACAATGCTTGAAGGTTCAGATTCTAGACTAGTACCATAAAAATTATGACTTAATGCCAGTCTTTAATCGTCATTCCGTGCATTGTAATGAACCTATAACGTTTCTTTTTTCTAAAGATCGCTTTATCACATTACTCAAACATTTGTCGGAAATTTTATAAAAAAACACTCCTAAATATTTTCCCAAAGTGATTTTCAACGGAAAACATATTTTCATTATTTTCAACAAACAAAATGATGTAAACATATTTTGGTTATTTTAAAAAACGCACCTGGAACAGTCGATGCACATATAGGGTGCTTTTTTAGAGGTATATAACCTTTCAAACAAATAAAAAGGAGATATATTATCGGAATGACTATTTTTGGGCTTTATGAGCTCATAAATTTCATGGCATTTAGTGTCTTCAAATATGTTCCCCCATTTAATCACCACGACTGCGTCTTACGAAGGCCATCTTGTCGGTCCAATTTGGCACCACTTTCTCCAGCATTGTTAGCCATATTTCACCAATAATACATCAAATGTTGGATTCTAAGTCATCAATAGATGCTGGTTGATCAGCAAAGACAAGTGACTTGACGTACTTTCACAAAAAGTAGTCCAATGCAGTCAAATCACAGTTCACAGGTCCATTTCTTGAGATGATTCGTTCACAAAAGGTGCGGCCCAATAAAGTAATAGTTAAACGCACTGATGCCATACAGTGCGTTAAACTAAGTACTGGTTTTGACGCCCTGTATGACATCCTGCCGGGACCATTTGTCCCTTAGGTGATTGACATTGATATTGAAAGTCAAAAAATTACGAATCATTTGCCGGTAGGGATCGCCGTTGACGGAAACGTTGGTTTCGTCTTCAGATTTGAAACAGGGAGGACCATATATGCTGCCGGCACGCAAACCGTGACTTTTCTAAAGATGTAATGGTGCTTTGAAGGTCCCTTGAAAATTACCTTGGTCTAAAAACGGCAAATATGCTTATTTATGAACCCATTAAGCCAGAAATGAGCATTATCGCCGAAAATGATTGGACGATAAAAATGCGGTTCGACTTTCAACTCATTCTCAGCCCAATCACCGAAAGTATGACGCAAACAATGGTCCAATGGCTTTAATTGCTGCACTAGTTGCATCTAATAGAGCTTGAGTCCAAGTCCAAGATCTTTCCTCACAACTTTCCTTCTAGTGGACGGATCCTTACAACGACAAATTAGAATCCTCAGTCACACTACTCTCTACATCAGCGATAGCTGCCTCTTTACGCACTGTACGAGCTCGTGCTGGATGAACATTGTCCAATATACAAGTCTACGTGGACATAAATCCTTTTATCGTATTGCGTATGAGTTGCTCAGATGGAAGATTGTGAGCACGATAAATTGGACGCGGCATTTCTCAATTGTTTTGCTGTTTTTGCTTTTAATATTGTTACAAATGAATTTGCATAATGCATATTCTTACTTTCCAGTCAAAGCTATACAACATTAAACATTCATAAACATATTAGAATTATTCTGATAAGCCCAACATTGAATGAAATTCGATCCCAAAATTATGAATTCTTGCTGCAGAGTTCGGTGAAATACCCGCAAAAGTGTTTGTGACCAGTTGCCAGAAAAATTATTTGAAAAGGTAACAACCTTTGCCGAATCATGGATGCCAAAAAATTATAAAACTGCACAAGACCAAATTATTGAAGCCAGGTGAGGTAGTTCACGAAACAGAAAATAAAAACTGCATGCTGTAATAAGACGAAGATTCAAAGTATGTACTCAATTCCAGTCAAGCATTTTACTCACTGAGTCAATATATTTGTCTGCTTTACAATTTTCGGAAACATTTTTGATGATTTTAGTGAAACCATTTCATGTAAGCTAATCAATTTCACAATTAAGTAAAGAAAAATTGGGGATTAGAGTTTGTTATCTTAATTGGAGCTCATCGAAAACTCCGGCTTTAAGTTTGCAGAGTTTAAAATTGTCCATCGAGAGCCTTAACAAACTGTTTCTCGATTTATATTTGATAAACAAGGGTTGATTCATCTCGTAGTATCCCTTGAGGATTTTCTACATTATTTTGTTAAACTACCTGAAAGCTGCTGTTCTCACTGATACCCCTGAGAGACATGAACTTGCTTAAAAATAGTCCGAAAAAATTGGAAGGATACAGCATGATTTATTGAGATAAACATTCCAACTCACAATCAAAATAACAATGGATTGAGTATATTCTGTGCAAAAACTGTGCACACGTGAAATATGTTCGTAATAAAAATTCATCTAAAAATCGAAATTTCATAAAAATAATATATATACAAAATATTTAAACAAAATTTAAAATTTAAGATCTAGATCTTTCTGTTTCTGTTAAAGAAAATAATCATGAATTTCGAAGTCTTGTCAAGTTCAACTGAAAGGTAACTTTTGTAAGTAGAAATGTTGATTAACGCAAGAAGGAGTATAGCGAGCTTTTTCTTTATATTTTTAATTTTTACATGTAAAGGATCAATGTTTACTTCAACATTCCTTCGGAAACACAAAATTTTTCAAAGATCAAAATAATCACCAAAAGTATGTTTGGCTGGTGCCTAAAACAAGCGCAAAACTCTTCTTCCTAAAGATCCTATTACTCCTTAACGGAGGCGAACCAAGGTGTATCGTAGAACAACACTCTGTCTCATAACAACTTGTCGCTTATTATATCGCCGTTTCAGCTTGTAAACTTATTTACTTTGGCAAATAAATGCCTCCACTATATAAGAGTTACGCGTTTAGTCCTGATGTTTAGTTTCTTTAAATTTTTGGGAGATAAAGCGTCATAACAATATGAGTGTCATATATAAAAGGCGGTTGGAAGCAGTGTTCTTGGTAAGTCATCCAAATGGACCAAGGTATACTATAACTTATGCTTTGTTCGTTAAGAAGTAGGTTAAGATTTTTGAAGAGTCTGGTAATGTTAACGATAAGCCAGGTGGAGGTCACAGGAGAGCGCCCTCTTAAAAGCATGATCAGGTCATTTGTAGCTTGTTTGAGAAGAACCCGGCACTAAGTCTACGAAATCCGAGACAGAAACTGCTGAAAAAAGGAGTGAGTGTATTGTCTAGTAAGATAAGGTGGGGATTGCAAGAGTCTGGCATCGAAAGTAGTAGTAAATTTCCGAAGCCGTTGTTGACCGAAAAGCATATCTAAAAGAGACTAAGTTGGGCAAAGTGAAATTTTGATCATGATCGGAGCAACGTGATTGGAAAAGAGCCTGGACGAAAAGTGGTCAAAGAATTTGGCAGCGTCCAGCAAAAACTGGTGCATGTTTGTGCTTGCTTCTCGGAACGGGGATTCGGGAAGCTAATAGTTTTTACAAAAACACTGAATGCTGATCAATTAATCATCAATGATCAAACTTCATAAAAATGATTTTCTTACACTTGCTTAGAGTTTATATGGAGCCGACAATCGCGAATTGATTCTGAAAGAGGACAACGATCCGAAACATCGGAGTCGTCTGTACCAGCTGGAGACAAGAAAACGGAGTCACAACTTTGGATTGATCATCACAAAGTCCAGACGCGAACCCGATAGAAAACGTGTGTTCACTAATATAGGAGAAACTAAAAGGAAAAATATAACCTCCACATGGCGCTCACGCAGGTCCTGAAGAGAATATGGCAAGGTTTTACCGTGGAATACGCCCAGAAATTGAGTCAGAGTTGCACAAAAAGATGTTAGGTGAAAATTGATAATAATAACTGAATTCCATGTTGAAATTCTATTCCATAATTGAAAAAATATGTATTTCTACGTAGTTAAAGAAATAGATTTAATCTTCATTCATAGTGTTGTTCATGCTTTTTTGGAGACACGTTTTTGTAAAACATACTGTAAGATGAATCTAACCATCACATATTTTCCTTTGGCCGTCCTGGGCAAAATATGCCTGATCATCAAATTGAGGGCACGATAATTGTAGGTCGAGTTCTTTCGTGCAATTTGAGTATGAAACCTTTAAACGGTTCTTTAAGATTATGCTGAGAAAATTATAGAAGTTTCCCAGAAGATTTGAAATGCAAAAGACCTCCCGATTAGCAATTTTACATTAAAGATAACCGAATTGACTTTATAGATTAGATTCTAGGTATTTTATCTGGCTATTGGGATCCATCTTGGAATCCCAAATAATCAATTTGGAAGTTTAGCAAATATATTCTTCGAACTACAGTTTACCGAGTTCTTCGCTTCAAAATGTAACTTACGTTCGATATCATATAAAGCGACAATCCTGAGTTCATTATTCCGATCAGTATCAGCATTAGGGATACAACTGCTATTGTTGCTGTAGCATTGGCTACCTTCAGATTAGTGGTGTTGTTCCACGATTTATCTACGCTATAATTATCCTCCTCTCGGCACAGAGCTTTCGCCACTCGTGGGGTGATAACGGCTGTAGTCCTTGCTTCCAAATATGCTTGCTTTGCGTCATATTGAAGGCGTTGCGGAGTGAACTCCTGCTTGGGAGGTGTGAAGTGAACTGGCTTGGTGTAGTACTTTTTGGACGCTATTCGCGGAGTGCTCTGACTACGCTGTAACGGCTGCTTCCTGGGCGTTGACAAAATATCGTGGAGTCGTTGAGTCGCTGCCGGATTTTTTATCGGTGTTCCATTCTGAGATCGAGGCATGCCCGGCATTTTTTGGGGAGTAGACGAATATTGTGGTGGCTGGCGTGGGGAGTCATTCACCACGGCGTAGCTATGATTTTTGGGCCCAATGTCTGGATTACTAAGACACGTTTCTTCCTCGTCGTTGGGAATCACGGCGTAACGATGCGCTCGACCGTTATGCATTTGAATTATTTCGTGGTTGTCGACTATTTCTTCATCTTCGGTTGTTGGTACAACAGTGTAGCGTTGATTGCTTTTCTGGTCGACCAGTACAAAATATTTGCTCCCAAAGTCACTTGAAAATGCGGACTTCATTCTGCCTCCCTCGTAATTGGATGTGATGGGTGGCAGACTCATAAACGTGTCCATTTCTTCGTCAAAAGCAGTGGTGGTGTCCTCGTTGGGATGATGTGCAAAGCGATCTAGACAGTCTTGACTTTTACTCAACCGTTCCAATGTGTTTCGCTCTCCTTCGGGTATGATTGCATAGCGTCCTTTATTTGTGGACGGTAATTCTTCGACCGGAACAAGTGCATATCGGCCACTTCCTGAGCGCTTGGTGAACTGCTCGGCTTTCACGGTTTGCGGCTTAGGACCTGGCTTCGGGGGAAGCTCACTATAATTGGATCTGTTTGACTGTGCCCCCGCCACCCCATTACCGCTCCCTCTTCTTGCAAAAGCATGGAACGATCGTGTCGATTCGCTCCGCTGAAGCCGCACATTGTTACCACGTTCGCGATCGTTACACGGGATTTGTCGGTTATTGTAATTGTAAAATTCACTTTTTTGGCAAAATGCCGGATTCGTGTAGTTATGACGCGACATTGTTCGAAGGAGCTGCGCACTAAGCTCCTTCGCGGAATTTAGATACTCGCAACAAGATACTTTGAGATCACATTGACCCTGCGATTGGGCTAAACGGAACTGTGGACGCACTTAGATTAAACCGCGCGGATCCTCGAACTCGAACGAACTGAGGGCGCAAGTTCCCTGCCAGGCGGCTGGCTGGCGTTCCCTTGTCCCGTGTCTGCCACTTTGACTTACATCTGCTCACTCACCGGTATCGAAGATAAAAAGGGGGCACACACCAAACAGCACCAACAATATGTGCTTTTCAAGAAACGACCCTCTGCCAGCCGTTGTACCCTCGTTACAAATGCTACCACGCTAATGCCACAGTGCACGCGACTCATGTGAATTCATGTGAGGACTTTAGGAAGAGGTCGGCCGCAGGAACTCTCCGATAAACAGAAATGTTAGCCAGAAATTGGCACTATATGAGAGATTTATTATGTGTGAAAAAAATATTTCATTCCTTAACGTTCGCAGTTGAACAAATTAAGTTTTACGCTAAGCTGTTGTTACCTAAAAAATATTTCTTAAAAAAATTATTCTTGATAAATAGTTTTTCCTGTGTAGGTAGTATTTTCGCATTAATAGTTACTTAACCCAAATGGGACGAGTGTTTCGAAAATGGAGCATGTTGGTTTTTGAAGTCAGAAAATAATGTGGTGGAATGTTTTTATTCAAATTTTAGTTATCATCAAACTAAACATATATACCTTGTTCATACTTTTTCACATGCTGTAAAATCATGACATCTACTAGGGTTACTAGTGTTTCATTTGAAATTTTTGATTTTCCGGCTTCGCAAACTAGAAAAGAATTACAAAATATAAGCAAAGTTAATGACATTGAAAACTGAAATGTACGATGCTTATCTGCCAATACACTTTACACATAAAATAAATTCAGAAATTTTATACAAAATATATACCGTTTGATTTGAATGGTTCGTTTTCAGAACATGTCCTGTCTGCACTTTCTGGACATATTTCAAAACTGTCATTCGTTTTTTTCACTGCAAGCCCGATGCAGCCCTTTCAATTGGGTTTCAGATACTTTTTTCGAAGTAATTGTAGAGTTTTTTTTTACACTAGAGGGCCATCCGTATAATATGTAATGCAATTTTTAGAGACTTTAAACTCCGCCCCCCCCCCACCATGTAACACTTTCAAAGACCACCCTTTATTACGTAACAAATTCATCGTACTCCTTTAGACTTTTAAACATTTAATCACAAAATATTAACAAGGCAAATCCTTCTTATCAAAAAAAAATATTTTCCATTTATTATAAAAAAAAAACAATAATATGAAAAAAGCGACTTTCAACTTATTAACCTAATTTAAAAGTTTTCACATAACAAAATGCTAGACCCCTTCTTTCATGTAACACTTAGTAACATTTTCAAATACTCCCTCTTCCCTTTGGAGTGTTACGTAATATATGGATGACCCCTAGATCGGTTACATGAACATAGTTGTTTCGACGTTGAACACTTCTGACATCACAAGGATTTTTTCTTGTTCCGTAGAATCTGTTCCTAAAACGATAGTAAATTTTTATCCATTGTTCGGTGGCAGAAGCCCACTCTTTGCTAGAATTTATATTTTATAAAATTTGCAATAGTTTTCCAAATTGAATAAGCCTTACCGACGAGTTTGCCATGATCATGTAAGCCGCAAGGATGTTTGAGGAAGCGAACAGGGAAATTCAAAAATCCAGGGAAACGTAGGTCGGAATATTTGCGTATAGTAAAATATAGTGTTTAATAAATTTGATACATTTTGTATGGAAAAAATTATTACTCTTTCCTTAAAAAATATATTTTGTCAATGATTTCTGTAATCACTTCAATTTTTTCCTTTTAGCATTCGTTAAAAAAAATGCAGAAAAATACCAATTTTATAAGTAACTTTTATTTTCAGATGTTTTTCATAATATTTACCATGGACAGTTGTTCGTCAAAGTCATTTTTTCTGGTAGATATTTATCGCGAAATTGAGGTGAGGATTTTATCATTGATTTTTGTGTGTAATATCTAAAACCGCTGCACTTTATTTTCATGATTCAATTATTTAACTATATATGATAATTCGAAAAAATACTCGCCTACACAAGCATTTTTATTTACAGTTTCGTGAAAGAAGTTTCGAAAAACATGTATTGAAATTGATTCCTACAGATCCAGGTATTGTAAAAAATATTTTGACAACCGTTTTTCTGAAGGACCATATCGTAAATATTGTCTATATTTTTGTTAATAATTTATCAAAAACGACTGCAGCAAAACTTTAAAAATTGCCCCGTCCAGTGAATCAAACGTAAATTAGTGAAATATTTCATTTAATATGGTAATTTATTTTTACTGAACCAATAGAAACTGAGGTTAGGTTTATAATTTTTGTAAAGTAAGCTTATTAAAGCTAAAATACTCACAACTCAGCAACAGCATTGAAAATTTTACTCAAGAGTGTAGCTAAGAATTCATCATGTATGACAAAACAAGAAATGCATGTTCGCAGCCGTTACGAAAAGTTTATAAGTTTCCCCCTGTGCCCGATTAATTTATTACCAGCACAATCATCCTTGCACGGACAACTCATGTACGTAGCTTAACCACCAGTCGCGTTTTTGATGATATACAAAATATTGATCACCCTCCTGAACTGATCGTGTACATACATATGTGGAAGTCGTTTCTATATATGCGCAACGATAAGTTTCACACACGTGAAAATAAACGGTGTGCCCAGTTTTTCTTATGAGGACTAGACCTCATCCTTACAACATCAGAGAAACCGTCATCATTGTCGCGACAATCAAAAATCGGGAAAAAGGAAGAAGGGCGCACGCTCGACTAGCAGCATGTGGCTATGAGTCCTGCGCGACGATGAAATATCATTTGGAAGGAATCAGACCTTTAGTAGGAAAGTGAACTCGTTTTGATAGGGAAAAGTACTTTGGTTATAGCTTAAAATGTAGAGGAATTATGAGGGTAATTGATTATATGTTGATATAAATATGAGTGGATTACTGCAGCGATAGATTAGAAGCTAATCTTAAAACGAGGTTCCATTTAACTGTAAGTGCATATAATGAACAAAACATCTGTAAACTTCAACTTTCCTGTCTGCAATCGTAGAACGATTAGTTCAGATACTCTAAGAAATGCAAACCAAATGTTTTAAGCCACTAACTATTCCAAAAAAATCGGTAAAAATTTGAATTTAATAATACAAACAATTTCTGGGACCATTTATTTTTCTGATTTAAATTTACAGATTTTCTTTGGAAAGCTACCATTTGTGTGCAGACATTTTAATCAAGTCTAGCCTCATCTTGCAAGAAAGGGCACCTTAGTGCATCTTAATATGTAGGATATGTTGTTCCTGTGAAGGGAACCATTCTAGTTGAGGTTCCAATTGGGAATGATTTGAATAAAAAAAAAATTACTTGTTATTATAAAGCTTTTTGAAGAGTTAAAATATATTAATTTTCAAAGAATTTGAGTGCAAATATGAAACAAACTTTTTAAAATTGAAAATTATGAACCATAACGGTTGAAAAACAAAACAAATGTTTATTTTTCTAATCAGAAACGGAAACGAAAGACGTTTCTTATGAATTTCGTTACAGCGTTCACATTTGAAAATTCATAAATTGCCTTAGTTTTTTTGGCACTTCAAGTTTCTTTTCATCGTTATAGGGAGCGTCTTCCAAAAGGTGTAATTTAATCGGCAGGAAACGTTATGGGTCCTCTGTAACAAATTTATCAAAAATCTAAACGAGATTTTATTCCTGAAACATAAAACTAGCCAATCAATCACTGAAATATTTTAAATTTCGTATTTTTATGATTTTATACATGTTTTTGGGTGATTCAACCCTAAATAAAAAAATGGAGGATATTTTGATGGATTTTTAGAGGTTTATAGTCCAGTTTTTGATTGTGTAGATTTCGAGAAAAGTTTTCTTGCATTTTGTAAGTTTCGAGGAAAACGCGTTTGAAATTTTTGTACTACAATTTTATTATATGAAACTTTAATAATTTTTTGTTACCTCTAATCGGCCATTCCTGGTGAATTTTTAGGGTCTTCATTCTCTCTTATGAGCTGTAAACGATCCGTCAAACCGTTTTTCTTCTGAATCCGGCCTTTTTTTGACTCCTCGCTGTTTCTCCTTTTGGTTTGTGAGATGAGACACTCGTCGATTTGTTCCGCCCAAGCCGTTGCAACTTCACCCATTTTTATACCAATGAAGTCCATAATAGTAAGGTGCATTGTGGATCCATCATTAAAGTTGCATGCTGTGATCCAAGGTGCTATTTCGGTGATAACTCTGCCAGCAAATTTGTTTTTCGGAGTAATTTGTAAATTCAAATTATTGTAACTTTCGTGGCGATTTTGCGTATTTTTGCTACAGAGATCTGTAGCAGCTCTTCACTGCTAAGTGACTCAAAAATAGGGAAAATATTGCTTTGATTTCTTGGATCAGGGGCTGGTTTATGAGTAAAAGCCAAAATCAAAACATTGTTAGAAGGCTTTATGAATTCTGGATGTTGGGTAATAATAAAGGTTGAGTGAAAAATTTGTAGCGATATCCATCAAACTCAAGAAATTTTTCACGCCATTGAACCCCAAGCTCAGAACGCTCATACTAGTCTCTGAATTATATCGTTCGTATTTTTAACTATACCTGGGAAAGATTCAATAAATGTCCTTCCACAGGAATATTTAATAGAGCTGTCCATAGAAGGTTTCAGTTCGTCACTTGTTTTTAATTTTTTGCATAGAAACTTGGTAAATCAGAATTGTTTATTGCAGTAAGCAAATGTTTTTTAGCAGATTTCGTTGTTAATCGAGGTTAACTTTGGCTACCTTTAAAATGACCAGCAGATTGAGGCATTTGAATCATTTGAAAAAATTCAATTTTTAATGAATTTTGATAAAGTAAAGCACGTGCTTATTCCACGAATCTTACGCAGCAACTGTTGAATTCTTTACAATCCATAAATATATCACCAACACATACAGCAAATGTATACAATTAGAGAAGAAGAAGCTGACGCGTCGCGCTGTATGCATGAATGTAAACCTGTTCCTGTGTAGATACCCTTTAAAATATATAAGAAAATAAACATATAATAAATTTTAAGAGGTGATTTTTGAAGGTTTAATGAATTGAAAAATCGATATTCAGAAGATTTTGAATGAGAAAGTCCTCTCAGTTCAAATTTTTGATACGAATAAATCTGGTCTTGAATACTAATAAAATCAATTTATTTTGGTTTCGTAAATTGGTTGGTTTCCAGGTTTTACTGAAATCGATTCTGCAATCACTAGTTTAAATATTTGATGCCTGACACTGCCAGATAAGACTTACACTTTGCGTAATTTTAAATTTTTAATTCCATTTTTATATTCTGTTAAATAAAAATACACCTACATAAGCCTGATTCCAAAGATAACAGACTCATATTTTTTATAGGACAGTTTTTTCACCAATTCTTTATATCCGAATTGTTAATATTTTAGCAGCTATTTTTTGTATTTGGCCGTTAAAGCGCCGAATTTCAAGAAGTTCAATGAAATTGGTTCAGTGAATATCTTTATAAAACCTATTGCGTGTTATCTATTTTCGATAAGACTACCCAATCGAAATGAAGGCAATCTATCATTTCATACAGATTTACCAAAGTACATTTGCTACATATCATTTTGTTGTGAACGATTTCCGCTATATACCTTAATGCGTGTTGATAAGTACATACGTTTCATTATCCAAGTGTATGTCTTCTGTAAACACATTCAGATACGAATTATATGTATCTTCGAATCAACAGCAGATGATAGCTCGTGGTATGACCAAAAAACAGGCAACAAGAACCCACCAAGGCACGAGCCAAATCGTCTTAAATGAGTGCAGCTGCTGTCACACACATTCTTTGAGGGTCAGCAGCAACGGCGTTAGTACCACACGAATCGAACTCATGCCGCCGTGCCGATCCTTTGTATGAAATGAATGGATTCGCATATGGTCCTTCATATGCATACTAGTCCAGTCAATTGGTAGTTTGACCGTGCATTTTGGGTAGGCAGAATTTTTTTTGATGCAATGCGTGGGCAATGGTATAGATAGCTTAAGTTCAAGTTTCTGGGGTCGCAGCTCCTGTCCTTTGGGCTCCATCTTCAAAACAAAAGAAGTTGGGGCACGCTCATATCTCCGAAACCATGGCTCCCACAAGAAAGTTGTGTATGGCAAACTTGCGTAGAATAAAATGTTTAGCAAGTCGGTCATACATCACTTTTACGTTGGGTCAATAATAAAAAAGTTACAAGCTAAAAACCACACACAAAAAGGGGGGAACATCTTTCGGGCGCCACAACTTTTTTAATTTCACGTTTAACGCAAAACACGTTGAGATACTATTCCAAGATAATTTTGTCGCAAATCGTTTGCGGTATTGATTGTTGCAATCACTGCACATCAACGGGAGTTATTCCATCCCGAAGGGGAGAAAGTCGCGTGAAAAACCCGTTTTAGGCCAAATAATCGGCTTTTGATGGCAAACCCCCGTTACGAAACTCGCGGAGCATTTTGGTAGGCAAGCAGATTTTTAGTGCAATGTGCGGTGTGCCTTACTGGCAGCTTAAATTCAGGTTTCTGGGGTCGCAGCCCCAATCCTCTGCGCTCCATCTTGAAAACAAACAAAAAGTGGGGCACCCCTATATCTCCGGAACCATGACCCCCACAAGAAAAATTTGTATGGCAAACTTGCGTAGAATTAAATTTTTAGCAAGTCGTCCATACTTTAATTTCACGTGGCATCAATAATTAAAAAGTTATAGGCCTAAAACGACATCCAAAAAGGGGGGAAACATCTTTCGAGCGCCACAAATCCATTGTTTTCACTTTAACCCCAAAACACATTGAAAATAACTTTAAGGCAATTTTGTCGCAAGCCGTTTGCGGTATTGTTCGTTTTGAATGCTGTACACTGGCGGGAGCTATTGCATCCCAAAGGGGGCAAGTCTTAGGAAAAAAGCATCTTAAGACCAGATAAACAGGTGTTAGAATGGTTTTTCCTAAGACTAGCCCCCTTTGGGACACAATAACACCCGTCATGGTACAGTGATCGAAACAAGCAATACCGCAAACGTTTGGTGATAAAAATGCCTAAAAGTTATTTTCGGACGAATTTCGTCGTAATAGGGAAAACCAAGATGTTGTGGCGCGCGAAAACTGATCCCCCCTTTTCAACGTCGTTTTGGCGTGTAACTCTTTTAATATTGACATCACGTGAAAATGATGTATCCACAACTTACTGCAAATAAAATTTCACACATGTTTGTCATATAAAACTTTTTTGTGGGAGCGGTGCTTTCCAAGATATGGGGCCGTCCCACTTTTTTTGTTCTCAAGATGGCGCCAAGGGGATTGGAGCTGCCACCCCAGAAACTTCAATTTAAGCTCACATAAAGGCATACTACTCATGGCAATTAAAAATTTTCTGCTCACTAAAATGCTCCGTAAGTTTTGCAATGGGGGGTTTGCCATCGGATTCAGATTTTTTGGCCTAAAAATGCGTTTTCACGTGAGTTTTCCCCCTTTGGGATGCAATAGCTCCCGCCAGTGTACAGCGTTCAAAACTATCAATACCGCAAACGGCTTGCGACAAAATTGCCTTAGAGTTATTCTCTATGTGTTTTGGGGTTAAAGTGAAAACAATGGATTTGTGGCGCTCGAAAGATGTTTCCCCCCTTTTTGGATGTCGTTTTAGGCCTATAACTTTTTAATTATTGATGCCACGTGAAATTAAAGTATGGACGACTTGCTAAAAATTTAATTCTACGCAAGTTTGCCATACAAATTTTTCTTGTGGGGGTCATGGTTCCGGAGATATGAGGGTGCCCCAACTTCTTTTGTTTTGAAGATGGAGCCCAAAGGACAGGAGCTGCGACCCCAGAAACTTGAACTTAAGCTTTCTATACCATTGCCCACGCATTGCCTTAAAAAAATTTCTGCCTACCCAAAATGCACGGCTTACCTCTAAATTCGGACGCTTTGACTGTACTATACTCGGCGAATGCATCGAAATCCAACGAACTTACCTGTACACGTATGAAGGGAGGTATTCTATTCGGGAGTATGTGGTGGCAGTGTCGGTGATTAAATCGAATGGGTAACCTTTCGGATATCATAAATTAAACGGAAGTTGCATTAATTTGATGCATAAGATGTTAAATAATCGCAGCCAGGATATGGTGGCAAAAAGAGAACAGGATTGCTGAACGGATTTGACGATGTCTTGATTGTTTCCGTTGAAAATGTAGAACTCGATTTTGGAGTAGTAGAAAAAAGGACATACACTACCGTTCATATATATTGGAACGACAGATAGGATAAAACAAAAACTAAGTAAACAAGCCGTGAGGTGTGACCCTTGAGGTACACAGGGTCAACTTCCCGGTAGTTTTTACATGAATTTTAAAAAATTTAAACAGAATAATATTAATGAAAATAATTCTACTTTAAATAATAATAATGATAGGTATTCATAAAAGTAATCGGATTGAATTAATAATAATCTTATAATCTTAGGAAGCATTCATTGATTACGTAAGGATATTGGAAGTTGGAGGGGGGGTGATTTGATTGAATCTATACGCGGATCAATCGAAGGAGGGACATGTTACAATTCTTTTTCTAAGTAATTTGTAATTTTCATATCGATGCTTTAAATAAACAAAGGGCGCTGGCGAAAATGTTCGTGAAGTTGCATTTTTTGGGTTATTGAATACAGTTTTGTTTTTACACCAACTGACGAGAATTTGTCGCGCCGTGGAAACTCGGTGTCTCAATATATATATAACATGGAAATCTAACGCAAGGTAGAGGAAGAAGTAACTGAAATCTTACGAAGCCTTACAATTGATGAGCTCCAAACATTTGGTAAGTGGTCCTTGTATATTTAATGGTCTTTATTCATTATACTTATCCTTTTGTTGTTTTTCGAAGGTAATAAAAAACTATCAAGTTTTATTTGATGATAACTTAAAATATCTGCTTTCGAAAAGCAATGATTAGCAGAAGTGCAAATTTTATAGAAAAGACTTTTTTTAGAAACCACGTCATTTGAGTAAGTGAAATTAGGTAATATTATATTATATGTTTTTGTATTGTTTTTGTATAAATGTGTTTTGCAATCATGAAAAATGTTGTTTTTTGTTCAACATGATATCTTCGTCTTCAAAACAGTTTACCTTTCAAAGCGTTGATTGCTACAAATGTGGATTTGATTGAAAAAAAATTTTTCCCCAAAATTTAAGTGGGAAACGGAAAACGGCACTGTGAAAATTACGGAAAATCTGCTCAAATTATAAAAATACTAGTAAGCTTTGATTGACATAGCAACAATGTCTTTAGAATAAAAAAACATCAGGATATATTATTCGTATGCATCCTTTTTGTAGACTGATTTCTAATTGTTTTTTTTTAATTTTATCGTTTATTTATTTTTTCATGAAATAAAGTTTT
Organism: Oxycera nigricornis; assembly: GCA_963942545.1. Lineage (NCBI taxonomy): Eukaryota > Metazoa > Arthropoda > Insecta > Diptera > Stratiomyidae > Oxycera > Oxycera nigricornis. Next base: position 27,342,997 of record OZ012663.1, on the reverse strand, counting down.
ACTGATATTTTACACAAAATGTTTAGAGTATATAAATTTTATAAACATTGATTGCTGTGCTGTGCAAATCAAGTAAAAAAATTAATTTTATGAATAAAAATCCTAATTTGTTCAAATTTTTTATTTGATTAAAAAACGGTTGGAACAATTTTTTTTCAAAATTTAATGGAATCATTAAATTGTTATCACGCTTCGATCGATTATGCTCGTAGAAAAAGCTTTCCACGAACTTACGTTCGTACACACTCACGTACATACAAACTTTTTTTGTCAATATTCTCAAATATATCGTGTTAAATTTTTAGAAAGATCCACGTATAATTAATATGCTTATGCTCGATTTAATGCTCGCGCCCTGTGTATACTCGTCGACACACGCGGCTCTGTAAAGCGCCTCTGTATAGTGTTTAGTCCTATGTATACAAACAGATGTTCGAGTGATACATGAAAACAAGTATATTAGCTGTAATATTGAATTTCAAAAGAGAATGTTTGCCTCATAACTTCGCCCAACCGATATTTTGAACATTGAACCACGGTCGTTTCAAAATATTGATTTTTTGTATTTTTTAAACCCAAAAATCACAAAAAAACTCGAATTTCGAACAATTATTTTTAACTGTCCGCCATTTTGTTATCATTATATATAATTTGAGAGTTTTGGTTCAAACGATAGCCACTGGCTTTTCAAATAATTTTTTTTTAAATTTTTTTGTTTCATACCATTTCTCGCTTCAGGATCATTGTCACCGTTTAATATGATTTTTTTGTATGGCTAGGAATATACCGCAATTTTGTGTAAAATATTAATAATAATTCAATAAAAATATTTTTTTAGTACGTTTTGACGGTTTTTTAATTGAACCCAAAAATAATTACATTGATATCAACTCTAGAGGTCTTGTAACAATCTCTTAAAAATAGTTAAGTTTTTTGGGTGTATAAACGTCAAAATGTGTCAGAACGAAAATATATGTTGGAAATTTCAATTTCAATTTTCGAGGCGGTTGCAAGAACTTCCCATGCACTGGAAAGTTAAAAATAATTACTTGCGTTCAAACCTATTCACAGTTCCGTTGTATTTACATTGCTAGTCTTTCAGTATAAAGGAAAGTTATAGAAGTTGATCCAAAAATCGAAATTAAAATTTTGAACAGACCTTTCAAGGACTCTGAAGTATTCGCAAAATATTTTTAGAAAATTATATACATGTGTGTGTAACTTCGTAAATTTATCTTTCCAAAAATCACTCTTGCGAAGGTAAAGTTGCACCGACTTCGATAAGTGGTCAATCGAAGTGTATCAGCAATAATCTTACCTAATTAGATTTTCAATTCGGTCGAAAAGATTTTCTTTTGACACAACCAAGGTTGTTTTTATCAAACACGATATCTCATGAACAAAATGATATGTTTATATCGTTGCCATGTCAATCAAAGCGTAATTCTTTTAAAAAAGATTCTATAAAATTTTGAATAAATTTAGTATTTTTTGAATTAATAAATAGACGTGTACAAAATTACTAATTAAAAAATTGCGGTAAAAATCTTTAGTTGAAATTTGTAGACTCAACAAGGTTTGACTGAGTAGAATGTAAGGGAAAGGCATTTTACTGTTTGTTTGCAATTAAATGATATAAAAAAATTCGAAATAGTTGGGAATACGTTTTTCCAGCAACTCGGAACAATACAAAAGTGGCAAAATGGAATGTTAATCATCAGACATTTTGGTGAATCCAGACTCGTAACTAGGCACTAAAACGATTCGGTATGAGTCAAAAATACTCTCTCTCTGGAATCCTGAATAGCTCATCATTTCACTAAAGGATGAGAACTAAAAGTGATAAAATTACTTGTGTTCGTTAGGTATGCTAGGTGACTTTAATTCTCTACAAGGTTTCGTACTGATTTGCATAATTCTAGACAAACATAGCAAGAGAATTCCAAGTTTGGAAGTTTCACACATAAAGGAATTTCAATGATGTAAAAAAAACTTTTCTATTTGCTTTCATCAACTCTACTGCAAACTACCCGAAATACAGGAAAACTTTGCGACTCATTGCCACGCCAAAAAGGCATCAGGACATACAGAAGTTGACAGCAGTGGGCTGAGTTCCACTGACGAGTAATCTTTCTGTACGATCGCAATTTCGGGTTCCACTACTTTCCTGAATCTTTCTATCTTTACTTTTCTCATGAACGGCACTCTAGTCAATTTCATAGTCGACAAAATAGCCGAAAGAGCAAACATCAACTTTTCCAATAGTAAAGGATACATGTGTGTCCTGGCTGCAAAGTTTTCACATCAAACACACGCCTCCACTCAAATACACTTACATTACAAAGTTAAGTTGCATTTGAAAAGGAAGCTCATTGTTTGTTGAATCCCCTGGTGAATATTTAGTTGAGTCCTTGTGACGGGTATGTGGCATGTCGGGAAACAAGAAACTATTGGCCTGGAGTGCAATTACAAATCAGAGCTGGATGCCCAAATTAGCTTATTTACATGCAGGATGTTTCATTAGCTGGCATATCATTTTAAGGAGTTGTCTGCAAATTTTTTTCCGTCCCCATTTTAGTTCTTCTCTCATTAGGTGATCGCTTGAAGTGCGGAAACTATGGTTTGCATTTATTTTGAGAGATTTGAATGCTTGAAATTTGAATCCTATTATCCACAATCACCATTTTGGGTTGTGTTTGATTCATATTTTATATACTATTTGCCCATGTAACCTTTACCATAAAATTGATTTTAAATGAGTTGGGCACGAGTCAATTGCATATAACAACTAACAACTACAAATAAATTAGTGGATTATTCTGCAACTTACAGGTAATAATTAAATAGTGGGGTGAATCCACAACTAAACTTTTTCCGTCTAAATTTTTAGGCAGGATTATTCAACCACAACTAGAAAATATTCTACATAGTTTGATTTGAAAAAAAAAACTATTTGATTTCGAACACCTAAGTTGAAGGGGATATTCCTTAAATAAGAAAACGAAGTGCGAACCTTGGGTTTCTTAGGAACAACTTCACAGTTATATCTACCTAAGTATCAAAAAATAGAATGAAAATAACCGTGGAAAACATTTTCTAAATAAAAAATAATGATAGATCTCATAAGCATAAGTGGAATGAGTTTATGTTAATCGTATCATCCCGTTGGGGAGCGTACATTAATTGCTTAAGGCTTTTGTTGGGAAGACGTTGGAATTGCATGGAATTGTTTCCACAACCTTTTTTAACGTATCTAGCTATTTTTACAACAACGCTTGAAAGAAAATCGAGCGTAGGCCAACATTTTGCCGAAATTGCGATTGTGTTTTTCCATGCAGTTTTCTGTGTCTACGCCGACTGAACAAAGTGGACAAGTTGGTTTGATGATAAGAGTAACGTAATATTGTTCGACTGTTGCGAGAAGACAACATACTGCGAAACACAAGCAAGAGCAACAAGCGTAAGCAAGCGAACACAATCACAAGCAAACGCAACGAAGCAAAAGCAAGCACAAACGAGCACACATAAGCGTAAGCAAGCACAAGCTAACGCAAGCAAGCGCAAGCAAGCACAAGCAAGCGCAAGTAAGAACAAGCAACCAAAAGCAAGGATAAGCAAGCGCAAGCAAGCACAACCAAGAACAAGCAACCAAAAGCAAGTGCAAGCAAGCACAAGCGAATGCAAGCAAACGCAAGCAAGGACAAGCAAGCACAATCACAAGCACAAGCAAACAAGCAAGCAGGCGCAAGCAAGCTCAAACAAGCGCAAGAAAGCGTGAAAATGGAGATTTTTAATGAAATATATACGAAGAAATTGGTGGCAATGACCAAAACTTTCTTGGTATGTCTACAAAAAAATTGGCATGTAAATTTAATGTTTACTGGATGACAATACACCGTGTTATTAAAGAAACAGGACTTTAATATCGAAAACGAAGAAGAATTCCAAAATATTTGATTTCAAAGTTAGAAAAAATACCGAGATGTTACAGAGACTTCCGAATGAAGCATTTTTGTGGAAAAAAACGAGAATAACGGTTTTCCTCCTATAATATAATTTGAAAACAAATATTTAAGTATGCTTTTGTAAAATAAAATAAAAGTCATTAGCTAAAGCTCTAGTAAAAATAATGATTTATCAATGTCAGTCTGTCTCATTTATTTTGTGACACACCTTAATTGCTTCAAAATTTCTATAAATGTTGCACAGACCTTGTATTTGCACTATTTTGCAATTGTACTTTAGAAAGTTTAAAAATTATTCATTTTTATTTTACAGTTTATCTTGATATTTGATTTTTTTATTTAATGAAAACTTTTTAAAGTGTCTGATTATAAAAAGCGTTGATTGTCAGAAGTGAAAATCTGATTGAAAAAATTTGGAAAATGCTTATGAATTTTTGATTTGTCTAATAAAAGCAGCGGTTGTATTAAAATTATGTAAAATCTATTCGAATGATACATTCATTAAAGCTCTTTGAATGACAGCACAGCAATGCAATATTTTTTTGCATAAATCCATTATTTATAATGACTGTTCATTGTTTATTGTTCATATATTAATTTTTTTTGCAATTATAAACACAACTTTAATTTTTTTAAATGAGACCATTTTAGATTAACTGGGTTTTCTAAGTATTGATTGTTTAAAGTGCAAATTAGGTAAAAAAAAAGATTTTTAAAAAGAAAAACAATTTTTTGCAATGTTTTCAAAAAATTAAAAACAATCTAACAAAATTTATTGACAAGAATCTGACAAATAGTAATACACATTGATCGACATCTTAACGACGTCAATGTGACGTTTCGTTTGCGAGGTATCGTTAGTGACAGCAATAATCTTCCATATGTCAAAACAGAAGAAAAAAATTTCATACGGAACATTACCGTAAATCTGCTCGTGTCATTGCTAAGACGCTTTGGTTTCAACAAAGTTGATCCGACTCTTCTTTCGTGAGTTATCGTTGTAGAAAAAAATGACTTGGAACAAACACATACACAATTCTTTTTGAAAACATTTTAAATACCTTAAAACGTAAAGCCGATTACAAAATCTCTCCAATATAATGGGAAGTTAAAAAATGCAATTTTTTGAAAAAGTGGTTTTCTGTTTCCTTCAAGACCTAAGTAAACCCCTTATTTGGTTCCATATCTAATCAATTACACAATAAGCCGTAGTTTGCATTCCATGAAGTTTACACGATAAACTTCTTAACTGTGATTCATGAAGCTTTAGCTTCACAAAATTATTTTAATTGTTGGTTTATTTAACGTAAATATATTTACTATTCAAAATTACTATTATTCTATTATTCGTATAAAATTCACTATTATAAATATTTTCTCAATGCCTTCTTTCCCCTGGAATTTCTTCAGTGTCACTCAAACCATCTTTCGTTTCACATAGCATATATTTAGGCTACATTATAAGTAACAACAATACACGAAACACGCAAGAAACTCATTTTAGGGGTTGCTTGTTCCGCATTGCAGCATATTAGAAATTTTATAAATTCAGAATTGCCGTTTGGTTTTCTCGTCGTTCGTCCGTTATGAAAATTCTTTTCAAACGGTTTGAGTAATCTATAGATGTCTGATATCAAATTTAAGGCTATGTCAGACAAACCAGCTTTTGAGAAAAAACAAGCCGCAAGGTGCGACCCTTGAAGGCTACACGGTCAACTTCCCAGTAATATTTACATAAATATTGAAAATATTAATATTATTAATATTCTAAAGACAATAATGAAAATATTCATACTCTATACTTTTATTGTTATAATGATAAGAACTGATTACAAAGTGACTTAATATTAATCGTATAGTCTAACAAAGCGTTCATTGATTACGTAATACTTTTGGTGTAACGGGGGATGGGGGAGGTTTTCGATCATTCTGATTCCAAAACTATTTACACATATTGTTATTTACATTTCGACGCTTGAATGACAGGGCGTTAGCGAAAATGTTAAAGAAATGTCGATTTCAGGGTTATTGAATGCAGTTTTTGTTTTTACGTAGACAGAAAAGATTTTGTCTATTGGTGAGCATTTTGGATAATTAACCCCAGAATTCTATGAATGCTACGTTACGTAGACATTGAATCTGTAGTATTTCATCATTTTACGTTAAAAACACTAATAATCATTTCAGGTTCGCAGTCGAAGTTAAAAAGGACCTTTAATATGCAGCAAATAATCGATGTTCAATTATATGTAAAAATATAAAATATTACAAAAGAAGGCGAACGAAGTAATTGAAATCTTACAAATCCTTAAAAACTAAACAATTCAACTGGTAAAATTACGTTTGTTTTTGATGAGAACTTTTTGAAGCATCTGATTTGGAAAAGTATTGACTGTCATTCATTGTATCAGTAAATTCATTACCTGATTTCTTACCCAAAATAGAGGAAGAATTAACTGAAATATTTCGAAGCATTACTAAAAGTTAACTCAAAAATTCAAGTGATCCTTTCGTATTTAATAGATGCTCGTTTATGCATTATACATATTCATTGTTCACTATTTCTTTATGAATATTTTTGGGAAGTATAAATAAAACTTTATTCTATTATTTGACGTAAATTTAAAATATTTTCTTTTGAATTGCAATGATTGACGTGCAAATTGGATGGTACAATTTTTATCGACAAGTTGATACTTTTTTGCAGTTTTTTGTTAAATCAAAGCGAAACAGAACTGAATTTATTGTAATTTCGAAAAAAATTATAGATATGATAAAAAATTATTGATCCATAGCACAACCACGACATTAGAGTAAGTGAAATTCGGTCATAGTCTTGTTTACAACCATTATTCATTATAAATATTAATTGTTTATTCATATTGCAGCAATATGTTTCGTAATCATGAGAATATATTATTTTTATTTAAATAAAAATCTTTAAAATATCTGACATTTCAAAGCGCTGATTCTCGCAAGTACAAATTAGAATTCCAAAAAAAATATTTAACATTTTAAGCAATTTTTTCTTTGTAACAAAAAACGGGTGAACAACATTATTTGAAATTACCTCAAATCATACAAATATTGTACGCTTTGATTGACATAGCTGCAAAGCGTTCAGAATAAAAGACATGAGACAAAATTATTCATACCAACTGCTTATTCAAGGTGACTATTAATGTTCTTTTTATTTATGTATTTTTTTGTAGTCATGAAAAAAATATACCGAATTTTTTACAATAAGTTTTCAGTGCATCTAAATTTTATGAGCATTGATTGCTTGTTGTGCAAGTCAGGTTAAAAGTTTATTTTTAGTAGGAAAAAATCCTAATTTTTTTGTTCATCCAAATGCTTTTTCACTTCGATTGATAACCTAGTGACGTCAATGCAAAGTTTTATTCGCGAGATATGGTGCACGACAAAAATGACCTTGGTTGTGTTAAAGCAAAAAAAATACAATCCGTTGAAATAACTTTGACGGTTAGCTACCCGATGAATATTTGAACAGCTGATATTTATACATCCAACCGAAACCACCTCGAGATATGTTCCCTTCTTACTTTCAACCTTTCATCCGCAAAACTCTTTACACTTTTTTCACTTTCACATAGCCTTTTTTTGCTCAAATTTTTTCTGTCAAAAATTATTCAATTTTTTTCGGACATCACGACATATTGTGGATATTTTCCGGTTGTTTTTCTTTCCATTCTCTTGATCTTTAACTGACACTTACACCCTATACCTCGAAAACGAACACGATTCGCGATCAATTTCGTGCACTATCGGATCGCGTACATGTAATCATAGATTGCTGTCTCATATTGTTAGGCTGAAGACAGTTGCCTTGAGTGAGTGGAAAAGAGGCAGCTATATAGACTTTCGTGTAGTGAGGCACGATAAAAAGAAAAGCATTGTCACATATACGGGAATTGAATTTATAATGCGGCTGCGCTTAGAGAAGGGGCGAAATCGTCAGTAAATTTGAAAATTATAGGAAAATTCAGGACAATTACGAAAATACTATATATGACACAAAACAGATTTCCCTTGCTCAATTTCGGGAATTAATTTTAATTCAGAATTAGTCGTTGGGCATGATACATAGTAAGCATGATAACAAACTGGAACGATTTCAGTAGAAACGCTGACGTATTCGATTCGTGTTCAATGGTGACCAGTTATTTTTTCTATCTTCAGAAGTAAAAAAAATGTGCGAAGTAAAAACCCGTTATTGTGAGTACAGCAGTGGCGAGGCGTTCATATAAGCCGATTTCCATCGGCTTCCCTTTCCAAATATGTTCCAAAAATGTCTAACACTTCAGTTTTATAAGGGAATGAAGTGTTCATTTACTTGCATGCATCACTGTTAACATGTACAATCGTTCCACTTGATCTCAGTGTTTATTCCATCATACTCCATTCTCTTCAATCTACACATCCTCATAGTTCCATAATAGCCAGCAAAGCGATCAAGATCCGTAAGAGTTGCAGCAAAGCTTTCCGAGTCTCGAATTCATCAATAATTTAAGGTGCCGTGGGCATTCAACTCCCGTTTGTTGGAATGGCAGCTCGGTTTTCCTCAATAGGATATGGAAACAAATCAAAAAGCCGGTAGCGTTCCCGACTTGCGAATCAGCTGTGAAAATTGATGCTAGAAAATTTAGTTGACAATAGAGCCACTTTTTTAGATCGACCCAAAACTTTATGCCACCAGCCATTACTGAAATCCATATCAAATTCCTTAATTTCGTATTTGCTTAATATATAAATATTTCATAACTGATCGTATTTTAAAATGTATGCAATAGAAAGAATGATTACGGTAGTATTTCTCTATATGCTCATAATACACTGCTTTGTCTGTTAAGGGTCCATGTCTCTCAAATAATAAGCGGCTTACCCATAGTAATTTTTCACCCCTCGCCAGGTAATTTCTTCGGTACAAAGTCAGGTTTTTAGTAAAACACTCAACGGTCAGATATACTGTTTTGTTACAACTCTATTTTCACTCTTCTATAATTAAATTACATATATGTTGCAGGAGCTGCAACGATATGTAAACAATTGAAGGTAACGCTTGTGTGCTGGAAAAAAATGAAACGTCTTATGCAAAAAACATTATAACTTGTGATGGGATTGTTAGTATTACAGAAGATGCTAGCTCAAAGTTGTTTTCGTGAAAAAGAAACACAGCCCGAAAAAAATGATTTGTTCTTCTACAATTACAACATCTATATATATACGAGTACAGTGCTGAGATTCAGAAATATTATATGCAAAATAGTTGATTCCAAATTGGAAACGCGAAAATTAATAAATGAACTGTAAAATTAAAAATAATAATGTACGATAAAATTCGCTTAGAATTTGTGAAAAGTGAAATGACAGACAACAGAAAATATATCCGTTTCCGTGTTAGTGACTGCAAAATTAAAATGATATTTGCAAACATCAAACCATTCCTGAAAGTTATCCTTTTGAAATATTTTTAAACCGAGATTTTCAATCCAATTCAACTTCAAATTCGAAACCAACTTCCATGAAATATGGTTCCTGGATACGAATGGATTATTCGAAACGTATTTAACGAGGAAATTCAGTCCAACAATATTCCTGTGAGCCGAAAATTTCAAAATCCTTTGTACAACGGTAGGATCGCTGCATTTATAATTAACTTGATTAATTTCACAATACGATAAAAGCCACCGAAAATGGCGATGACATGTAAAATGCCAGTGAAATTTTGAGCATGTAATTAGCAGTAAAATATTAAGAAGAATTAATTTAAATTACTGAATTGATGATCGAATGTTAACAATAGGAGATATAATTGTAAAATGGGAAAAGTACGACTCTGAAGGACCCTTCCAAGTTTGACTTTTGAGTGTAAATATCAGATCAGATCCTTTGTTGTGTATATCAATAAATGTAAATAATATGAGCTTCATTTTGATGAACTCGAGTTCGATATATGATGGTATCGTTCTTATTTCAAATACAACTTGGGAGGCCAGCTTGTTTCCGTGAAAAAAAAATTGTTTCAATTTTAGAATACTCTACTAATATAATCTGTTGAGCCTTATTTCTTATTCTTTTCATATTCATATCAAATTTGTAGACTTCACAGAAAAAACAGTGCATTCTTTCACACAATCGTTTAAATAGCAAATTGGGAATCCTATTAAAAAGCCACTAACCTTATTATTTCGTCATAGTTAACGTGAATCCTTTTCGAGTGTTTTCAATTACAATTCAGGTCACGTTGCTTCGCTCGTTCTACTCGTTTCCATAAAAGTTGAAATTACGAATGCAAGTCAGACTCGAACGTGTTGCCAACGATGACACATTTACATGTGGGAAATGCGGAGGAAAATCGAAGTCATGAATGAAAAGTTGAAGTTAAACGATCAAGATGTGCATGTTCAGGCTTTTTTGTGAAGATTTAAGTGCGTATGATGGCATTGAAGCCGAGGTTTTTTTCAACGTTCGGAGGTGGAAATCTTCAAAAGATGCTGAATTGCTCCTATTTCTCGGAATGTTGGACTTTTACAGATTAAAGCTACTTTCGTCTCCTCCAAATCAGTCTCTCTTCAATTTACGTGCAGTGTTTAATTTTGTTTTCAGTATGAATATGCGCAAAACATCAAGTTACGCAAGATGGTACTGTTGGATTGGATTGGATTCTATTGATTTATGCATTTATTTCATACAGGGTGCGTTCCATAAGTAATGCGATCAAATTCATAAGAAATAACTTATTGGGCAAATTTATTCAAAAAAGCACTCTTCTGCGTCAAAACGTTTATGAAGGCGGTGTTTCTAGGCGTGGAAGGCATCCTGCAAGTCCTTCACCAGAATGTCCCTAAGACCTGTATAGTGTGAGCATGAATGTTTCCAATCGTGTCCTAGTGTCTCCTTTCCAAGGCTGCTTTCAACCGAGGAAACGAAAAAAGGAGCCAGATCAAGACTGTATGAAGACTCGGGAGCCAGTGGGGTATAGATCCTCGCTACGAAATCGTTGACAACCAAGACGCTCTGGCTTGGCTCGTTATGCTGATGAAGTTTATTGGTATTACTGTGGTAGCGCGCGAACCTCTTTTTTAGCGTTTTGAGCACCTCCAAATGAAAAGCTATGTTCACAGTGACCCCGGTTGTTATGACTTCGTAGGGGACAATGCTTCTGACATCAAAGGATGCTGAACTTGTTCATGCGTACTTTCTTTGGCCACGGCTACAATATGGCGTGTCACTCTGAACTAAGCGTTTTTATTTCCGCGTGGTATTCGAAAATCTATGTCTCATCACCGGTGATAACTGAGTTTAATAAACTAGGATCCTTTTCATGCATTTCCGAAAGTTCTTGGCATTGGAGCACTCACATGTTCTTTTGTTCGTTGGTCAACACATTTAGGACCAGTTCGTCTTCCCAGGTTTGCCGCAAAATTTGAAGTCGTAATGTTGCTCCATCGAACGATTCATCGCACCGTGTTACATTAAGTGCGAAACGGGCTCCATAATACGCGCGTTCTGACTTTCCGACAACTCGAAGTCAACTGAGAATGGGTGCGTTATAAAGCTAACACCCCCTATATCTAGACCATCAGGTGAGAGGGCGCTGCGTTGTATAGTCCTGGTCCGGACTTTGACGTCAACCCTTGCATTTTAGGCTGGCAGGCTGATTTTTATTGCAATGTGTGGCCAGTTTCATAGTTAGCTTAAGGGGTTACATAGGTCTTGAAGGAAAAAAAAACTTTTTCAAAAAATTGTATTTTCAAAACCAAAGCAAAAAATCAGTATACATGTTACTTCGTGGCAGACTACGAAATATAGCAAATCTGCTTCACATTTGGAAAATGCCCATTACTGACTGGCTTTAAGGGGTTACATAGGTTTTAAAAAAAAAAACAAAAAAAAAACACTTTTTCAAAAATTTGTATTTCAAAAAACCAAAAATCTATTTTATTTGAAATTTACACACATAAAAGTTTAGCATTTCAAAAAGTTGTAAAAAAATTTCAGCTAAAAACATTGAAAATTGTCACTTTTCCTGCAGTTTTCCTCGTACAACCTTTTTTTGCGGTAGGCAGAATATTTCGGTGCAGGTTCATCTCAAATCAAAAATTCCAAAAAATTCTTATAGTTTATGCCCTTGGCTTGTGATTGAACGATGGAATTGAATAAAATGAAATTTAAAGTTTTGAAATGGATTTGAATGAATTTTCGTCTCACATTTTTTAACATTTTTCCGATTCGCATCGTTTTTAATTTTTTTTTCGTATAAAACAAAAACGTACCGTACGGAAAAACAAAGTTTCGAGAGCCGTCCATACTGTAATTCGTTCGCCTTATTTGCGATGTTCAGAGCATCCTGTTGATGTTGTGATATTTGATGAAAAAAAGGAGCTGATTTTACGCGGTAAAACCGCGCCACATGCGTATAATACGCTAGGTATGGCAGAGCGCACGTACCGACCACGCGGTATTCAAATCTCTATAGCTCCGGTAATATTCGTCGAATTTACTTCAAATTTGGTGTGAATACTCGTGAAGTACTATACTTTCATATGAAATAAAGTCGATTGATTTTTTGAAAATACAAGACCTATGTAACCCTTTAAGTTCATGTTTCTGGGATCGCTGCTCTAATTCTCTGGTCTTTGAAAACAAAAATAGGACACCTCCATAAATCATGGCTCCAGCTAAGAAGTTATTTGTAGCAAACTTCTGTAAAATTCAATTTCCAGCAAGTTGTGCATACAATGTTTTAACGTAATGTCAATAATAATTAAAACAAGCCGCGAGGTGCGACCCTTGAGGTCCACACGGTCAACTTCCCAGTAACATCTACATAAACATCAACAACATTACAACAATGAGAGGTATTCATAGCAGTAACAGGAATGAGTTAATAAGAATCATATCGTCTACGGGAGGGTCCATTGATTACGTAAGGTTTTTGGTCGATGAGGACAGATTGAATATTCACGCGGATCAATCGGTGGGGTGCCTTTTTGGTCTTGAAAATTTTTGTTGGTTTTCAAAATTTAAGCATTTTTTTTAAAATAAAAGGCTATAAAACCTATTTAAAATCTGCTCAAATTATGCAAATATTTTAAAACTTTGATTGAATTTACAACAATTTTTTAGAATAAAAAAAATAAAGTAAAAGCATTCGTATGAACCCTCTTTAAATGGTAACTTTGAATGATTTTTTATTTTTCATTTATTTTATTTTATAATCAAGGAAGAAAATTTTGCCGGTTTCTCTTCAAAACCTGATAAGAATGTAAACATTTTATAAACAGATATTACTGTGCTGTGAAAATCAGGTTAAAAAATATTTTTTATGAAAAAAACTGTAAGTTTTCGCATTTTCTTCTATTAAATTAAAAAAAAGCTGAAACGAACTTTTATAATGCTAAAAACGTCACAAATATGTTAATACACGTCAACTGACACCTTAATGATGCAAATATTATATCTGGTTCGTGAGATATAGTGAATGATAAAAATGACCTTGAAAATCATGATGACTTTTAATAATTTTTTATTTTATATTTAATTTTTTACGTTATCATGAGAAAAAGCTTTGATGATGTTTCTACGAAAATTGTTTGGAGTATATAAATTTTATAAACATTGTCTACTAAATTACGCAAACCAGGTTAAAAATTCATTGTTTATGAAAAAAACCCTAATTTTTTGCCCTTTTTTTTCTTAAATTAAAAAACGGCTCCAACGATTTCTTTTAAAATTTGATAGATTCACACAAATGTTGATACGCGTCGATTGACACCCCTATCATGCAAATCGTTTGTTTGGTTGGCGATATATAACGCATGACAAAAATGACCTTCAAACGGGCAAAACAGCCAACCCCCCCAACCGAAGTGCCCCAAAAACTAATCAACTCTTAAGATTGCAAAGACGCTTCGATTGACATCTCAACGAAGTCGATACAACTTTGTTTACGTGAGTTATGCTCGTAGAAAAAAGTGTCCACGAACGTACGTACGTACGTACACACACACACACACACACACACATACATCTCCCTTTCTAAAAACACTTTATATATACTCTATAGACCTCAAAACGTAAAGAAATGTTGAAAATTTCAATTTCGATTTTCGAGGCGATTACAAGAACTTCCCATATACCGGGAAGTTAATAATTGATCGGTCTGCCAGCCCAAAATGCACGGTTAAACTCTCATTTTACTGGACTATTATGGAATTTAGAATTGTCACTTAGTCTCATTGGTCATCCTTCTGGTTCTGGCTATCTAATATTTTAAAAAAATGTCCCCATCTTGAACTAGGAAGACTCAAAGCAAATATGATCGATTTGCTGATACATAAGAAATGAAACTAAAAATTCAGAATAAACTGCTAAATTTAGTTGATATGCAAACTAATTTTGTTGATGTCATTTCTAGCCTGCCCTTATTTCAAAATCAACTCAGTTAACAGCTACTTTTCTGCGACATACCCTTGCTTGCTAGAAGCCTTGGTTGCATCACGAGCTATCTACTAATTAAAGATCATTTCCTTACGTATTAAAGTTTTTTTAGTTTTTCCAAACGCTCTCCTGCAAAATTAAGTATCAATTGCATTTCCAGTGTTGCTGATGGTTTTCAATTCTTTACCAGTTGGATAAAATGAATTTTTCCTGAAGGTTTTTTTTTGCATAATTACAATGCAACATTCCGAAGCCGCAAGGATGCGAAACGCCGTATTCACGCAAAATCAAATAATGTGATAGTACTGCAATTCTCTTCTGTCTGTATCGTTATTTGCGGATGACTTACAAAAACAATAACTTGAGGAATATTGTTGTTGTTTTCTCTACAAATACCGGCGAAGATAGTATTCGAAAAGCTAAGTTCGTCTTCAATTTGGACCAATGCAATTTGATGAGTTTTCGAAGGATTTTAATCAACAACATCATAATTCACCTTTCCGCTGGTATCCTATCCCATCAGCAAACATCAATTTGATGTGATAAACGTTGAATGGGAATCAAAGCACGAAGATACCCACGAGTGGTTGCCTCAGTTAACCCGTTCTTATTTTCCTACTCTGCAATTTTCACATCATCAAGATATTTTGCAGGTTTTATAGTTGTTGAAAGTTTTTTTTGCTTACTTTGGCTTCTTCCTCACCTTGGAAGTTGGACCCATCAATGGTGAGACGGTAGAAGCGTTCACTTGGAGTCTTCAAGCTGAAGATGTCATGAGGTCATTTCTGTTTACACGTTTACGCCGAAGACAAGCACGAATCATGCAAAAAAGATGTCGAGGACGACCGTCGAGTGCTCATATCCTCTTGGGTGTTGGTTATTGCAGAAATTGCCTTATCGTGCTCGCGATGTCGACTTCAAGCAATGATTATGGCGAAATAGTCATGTGAGGCAGTTCGATATTGATGGTCTTCCCTTCGCTTTCGATTATCCCGCGAATGAAGCACTGTCTTTATCTTGACGATGGAGTTGTACAATCCATAATTTAAAATAAACCCGTCGACAGATATCATCATCCATCAAAAATACACTAAGGTCTTTCATTATTAGAATTAGACTTGGATTTTGTGTTCACATAATATTGCCTTTAATTCAGGAACGATTCCTATCCAGGAACTATGGAACACGTGAAAATGAACAAGAGAAAATTTTCGGATGAATTTCATGAAGTTACAGTCATAAGGATGGAATAATTGAATGTAAATATAACGAAAAAACTTGATACGTGGTTACAAGATCAATTCAAAACGAATATACATTTCAAACGTAACTAAAGTGTACCGGAGTGTCGGTTTCGTTTCAAAAATTTCTAGTGAAATTATACCGTTGAATGTATTCCAGTTTTTAAAACTTTATTCAAGAAAATTTTTATGGAAAATAACATCAATCAAAAGATGCCGTCTTGATAGTTATCCATCTTCTTAACGCAATTTCGCAGCACATTGATTTTTTTGCTTGTTTTTGAATCATTGAAGGTTGGTTTGGTGTCTCCAAGCGCCTAAAATCATAGGGTTTCACCCAAATGCAAGGAAATTGGATACCATACGAGTTAAAGCCAAGAGGCGTTGAAACGTGATTTTGTATGCCTGAAATACTGCTGGAGCGCTACAAAAAGAAGGTCATTTTTGCATTGACGACAAAAAGTGGATCCATTATGATAATCTAAAGCGCAAAAAATCGTATGTAAAGCCTGGTCAAAGAGCAACATCTATTTCAAAACCGAATATTCATTGCGTCAAGATAATGCTCTGTATTTGGTGAAATCAGAATTTTTTCATCCATTATGAGCTGCCGAAACCTGGTGAAACTTTTACGGGAAAGCTGTACAGAAACAATTGATTCGTTTGAAAGGGGGATTTATTGAAAAATGGCCAGAATATGCGACCAGACACGAGAAATTTATTCTTCAGCATGAGAGTAGTAGACCTGATGTTGCTAGACAGGTTAAAACCTATTTGGAAAGTATTGCCTTACCTTTGCGACAAATGAAATACGCTGCAATTCAAAACAGAGTATTGCAAATTATCAGGATTCAATCCTGACTTCAGAAGACGAACGGGTTTTTATTAAGCCATTGCCTGAAAGATGGGATAAGGTCATAGCTTACGACAGACAATATTTTGATTAATGTACTCTTTGATTTGGTAATAGAAATACAGCTATATTTTCAGCAAAACATACGAATTTTTTAAGTTACTCACCTAATAGTGTTTAGTTAAGATGTTGTTGAAATAGTTTTTATGTAGATGAAGGTTACAAAAAATAATATCCAATACCAAATTGATGCAAAAATTTGAAGCGTAGAATTGATAATAGAACCAAACCATTAGCAAAAAGACTGTCCCGGCATATTAATATGAAACGATATAGTGCTTACAATATCGATGTTCAAGGAAGATTTTCTTAAATATTTGATTTTTTAGAGTGTCCAGATGATTGTTAAGGTTCACTCCGTTGCGATTAAGAACTACCAGTACGATGAGAAGAAACAAGTTTTCTGCAATAGCAGGATTTAGTATTCCTGTGGCGACAGTTAATAATTTTTGTCGTATTTATCGGTCTTGCTTATCCAATAATGGCGGTAAAATCTGTCAATATGAATATGAATATATAGTACTTCAAGAGTATT
The DNA here is from genome assembly GCA_963942545.1 of Oxycera nigricornis. NCBI lineage: Eukaryota > Metazoa > Arthropoda > Insecta > Diptera > Stratiomyidae > Oxycera > Oxycera nigricornis. Next base: position 27,325,879 of record OZ012663.1, on the reverse strand, counting down.
CACACCAAATTTGAAGTAAATTCGAGCAATATTACCGGAGCTATAGAGATATGAATACCGAGTGGTCGGTACGTGCGCACTGCCTTACCTAGCGTATTATACGCATGCAGCGCGATTCTACCGCGCAAAACCAGCTCCTTTGTTTTTCATCAAGCATCACAACATCAAAAGGATGCTTTGGGCAGCGGGAATGAAGCGAACGAATTACTGTATGGACCTGGAATCGACGACTCGATGTAAGTCGCTAAAAAATAACTTCAATTCATTAAATCGCGGTAAAAAAAATATTTAAACGCGTTTTTCTCGAAACTTTGTTTCCCATGCGGTAGGTACGATTTCTCGTGAACGAATCAACCGATTTTGCTGAAAGTTTGCACAGTTCCTCTTTATAGTATTGACTCGTGCTTGAACGAAGGGATTTTCATTCGGTCGACTTGTTTTTGAGATGAGAATCGGGAAAGTGCTAAAAAAATATGAGACGAAAACTCATTCAAAACTGTAAATTTCATTATCTTACAATTCCTTCGTTCAAGCACGAGCCAAGGGCGTAAACTGTAAGAAGTTATTTTTTGAATTTTTAATTTGATGTGAACCTGCACCAAAACATTTTGCCTACCGCAAAAAAAGGTTGAACGAGGAAATCTGCAGGAAAATTTACAATTTTCAATATTTTAAGTTGAAATGTTTTTTACAACTTTTTGAAATGCTAAATTTCTGTGTGTAAATTTTAAATAAAATTGATTTTTAGTTTTTGAAATACAATTTTCTGAAAAAGTTGGTTTTTTTCCTTCAAGACCTATGTAACTCCTTAAGTAAGCACACATATCAACCTTGTCTTCTCTTGTATGATAAATCTATATGTTGGAGCCGCTAAGTTTTTCTTGCCATTTCATTTTCAACTTACAGTATCTTTACTTCTGCAAATACATATTGTACACGTATGCTGTTTGAAACGTGTGATTCTTGAATACAGTATTTTTACTCTCCTCTTTGTTTAGTTAAATCAATTTTGATTGAATTTCGCTATTTCTGTAAAACTGCTATAAATATAAACGGCATGAATATTTGATTCCTAGCTTTACCCTCCCTAATCAAGTCATGTTCGCCATGCAGCTTCTTTATAATCGCCACTGTAAACTATATGAGTCAGCAAGGAATCACTCACTCTACGAAAATCTTTCGAGAACATTAAACCAAATGATTGAGTGTTGATTCTATGGACTTACACCTAATCCAGTTTAGATAGAGATCATTTTACGACACAGTTAAATCATCATCTCTCGTTTATATTTTTATTATCTGAAGAAATGGTCAAGTAGTTTCCTGCAACAACCGAAACGAATGGGGGAGAAATTTGGAAGTAAGTGGCACTTTTTTCAAGAGGAGCTGTGCTACCTTCTCGTTTGTGCTGTCAGGACTTTCTTTTCTACTTCAGTTTTTGATGTGGATTCCACAAATATTTTCCTTTATGTAGGCCTATATCATTTTTCCTGGATAGAACGGATCATCATTAAATGCTTTATGAGGCGGAATGAAATTTGAAGATTATGAGACCAATTCAAGGTAAGAGTAAACAGTGGAAAGGTAGAGGTAATAGTGTATCATTTTCTGGTCATACATATTAAACAAGGAATGAACACGATTGGGGTAGAAGAGGGTTTTTGAAGAAGGTTTGTGTTGTCCATAGCGATCGGTTTCAAGTTCAGAAAGATGTACTGCGGATAGCATTGGAGTATCTTTAATATGTTGAAGCAACTATATATAATAGCTAGTACGTCATAAAACAGTTGACTTCCCTTCTTCTTTCGCCACGCATGAATGACAATTTAATGTTTCTAAAAGCTTTAAATCTTCGGAATGATTTGGTTTCAGCTTTCAGTTTTGATTCGTACAAACACTTTCAAAAACAATACAGAAATAATTTTCTATACACCACGTTTTACAAAATCAACATCAATAGAACATATCATCGTCAAAAGAAAGTAGGAACCAATGGTATTACAAATAATTTAATCAATAATTTGCATTCCACCTGTTGTTAAATAACATAAATCACCGCAGCATTTTTCCCCCAAACGAATACTTCCATTGTACAGATCTATTAATATTTAAATTAAATTTTCAAAATTAAAAAAGCCTCAATGTAAATGACCATTGCCAACCTATCAGGTGGGTGGACAGCGTTGATTTGTTCGATTGATTAGATAAAACTTATCATGGATATCTTTTTTCCTGAATTTCTAGTTTGCATGGTTCATAAAAGTATCTATACACGGTCAGAATTGATTTTTGAGCTCGTAAGTGTTGATTATTGATGATTTAGTTGCCAACATCAAGTTTTAAGGATTGATTTTGAATGTTTAACTGTCTCCTAAACTAATTTCCATAATGATGTCATTATTTTGCAAAATTTTGAAAATCTTTTTAGCAAAATATAATGTATGCCGCGTGTTATTTATTATTGCGATACAAGCTTATTTGGCTTGTTCTGGAATTTCAAAAGTTGAATGTGATTTCGTTTTTGTGTTAATATCTTCATATATGTTTATAGCAAACTCAGCGTGCGCCTCATTGTGAATGTTGTCTCCTGGGGTTCTTTCTTAAAATAGACACTTACATTTGACAAACTCATTCTTTGGATTATACTAGTTGTGGGTAAAAATGTTGTGCTGTGAAGAATTCCAAACACATGAAATTGGTGCGTGTTAACGAAAGTGTATTCAATTAAACCGTCCATCGATTTAAGAAAAAAATAATTTTTATGGTGGTAATCTACAATTATAGCCTAGTAAAGCAAGACTATTGACTATTCACACTGTTAATTATGCAATTATGCATAATTTCCCAAAAATTGTTGTGAGAACTTTTTCTAGTTATTTTACTATACTAGTTTGAATAATGAAAACACACAAAATGTCCGAAGAAAATTTTTAGCTGATGAATTTATCTATAAATTTAGTCCGAAAAGTTTTTCTGTGAATAAATTAATTCACGAGATGCGGTTAATTTTATTAAAGGTCCAGTAACTCGAATTTTTTTAGCGTTCGATTGAAAAATCAATACTTTGGGGCTTTTATTATTCAGAAAGAATCATCAAAGTTATTTTAAATGAAGAGAAAGAACTCAACTTTCAAATGAAATAAGTTTTCTTACTGCAAAATATATTACTTTATGAAAAAATAAGTTCTAAAAAGACGATAAACTATTTCGATTAAAATTTATTTAATAATTATTGCAGCGGAAATTCCTTTTGGATTTAATATTTTTATTGTTTACATATCCCTTTTACAGATTCAGTTAGACGCTCATTTAATAAGAATTCAAAAATTCTTTGGTTTTTGAACATTAGTAGAAAATTCGATGAGCTACGATGCAAGTCAGCCGGAAAAATGCATTTGAAACCAAATTACCAAATACTGAATCTTGAAGTGATTTTGTTATTACTCCTATTTACACAGGGATACCAAAAAACACATCTGTTTGTTATTAATACCTGCCCCAGTCCATAAAAAGTAATATAGATATATAGAAAGACAGCTGCGTGGTCCCGTCCAGGTTTTCTGCAATCGCTCCATTCAATGAGCCGTGCGGTACACTTGAGCGCGCCTCGTTTCTTGCTCCGAAAATATAAGAAGGACTTCGAATATCAATGAATTTATTTATAACAAAATAAAACCACATTTTGTTCTATGTTGAAGGAGTTTTTTCTAGGAAAACTTCCCAAACATATACTGTTCAATGTTTTCAATGCAGTTAGTGTCATAAATGCTGTATAATTATTTAAACAAAACAACATTTGTTTAAACAAATTAAGAAAAAAATCTTGTTGCAATTTTTTTTGCGATATATTATTAGAAATACGAATGCATTTTATATATTTACACCTTTTTTGAATTTAATTTAAATTAATGGTTACCGAGATATTCAATTTGTTTATTAGCAAAAAAAATGTTTATAATTTCAACAAAATCCTGAGGCCGTCTTAATAATCCGATTTTAGTTTTGTAAAATGCATTCAATGCATGAAATGCTCTTCTATATGTAAAAAAAATTCAAACTTTTATGGGCTTCAGTTTCTGACTTGCAATAATTTAAAAAAAAATTGAATTTTTTTCAATAAATTTTGATTGCCAAGCTGTTATGTGAAATCTACTGATTCGATTTTGATAAAAGCTTGTGTGCAGTTTTATATTATTATAAAGATTTTAGGCGAACTATGAAGGCTCTAAGTTTATTGAAAATGGTAGAAAAAAATTGAAAAAGAAACGGCTACTTTTCGCAATTTTTGTTTCTAATTATTGTCATTTTGCAGCAAGGGTTAAATGTTTTAGAATTTTAAACTAATCCTATCTTGCAGAAAATGTTATCACACAACTTTAATTTTTACGAAACTTTGGTCTGGAATGAACCGTTTTAAAGTTAGGAGTGAGACAAGCAGCAAAAACACGATTGTTTAAAAAAAATTCAACATTTCGATTTTTTCTAATGTTCCTGATTTTTTTGAGAGGGAGCATAGATCAATTACACAGGCCTGTAAATTGAAACTTTTTGATTTCTTTTTAAATGTTAATGGGTGGATTTTATGCATTTCGGTGCGCTGAGTTCGAAAATGCCATCCATTTTGACCCATCACGTAAGGATTTTCCGCTAAGTGAAAATTAATATATAGGCAAAACCCGCCATACAGGTGTATGTTAAAAAAACATCATAAAATGATAGAAATTTAATTAATTTAAAGTCATAAAATATTTTATTTACATTATATATAATTATAAATCTTTATAGAATCTGCTTTTTTAGTTTCAAAGCTTCGTTTTGTGCTTTTACTTTTGTGTGACGAGGTATTTTCTCTATGCAACATCCAGCAGTAGTCACCCATAATATTAGTATCCCATCGACCTTGATACCTTCTCTCCATTTCCTTGATATGTTGGTGAAACCTCTCACACTGCTCTTCACTAACTGCACCAAGATTTCCGGGAAAGTAATCCAAATATGATTTCAAAAAATGAAGTCAATTTTAAAATTGGACAACATATTTTCCACGATATTTTTAAAATCCGGGTCCTTCTGATTCCCTAAAAACTACATCTAACTACATCTTTAAAAGAATTCCATGATAACCTCTCAACATCGTTCATCACATTTTCAAAGTTGTTATCTTTCATCAGCTTACGAATACCAGGCCCAACAAAAACTCTCTCCTTTAGCTTTGCTCCAGACAAACCAGGAAACTTGCTTGAAAGGTATTCAAATGTCTCGCCATATTTTGGTAATGCCTTCACAAACTGTTTTATCATGCCAAGTTTGATATGGAGCGGTGGCAGAAGGATTTTTTAGGATCAACCAAAGATTCAAAGTGCACGTTTTTCTCGCCGACCTTCAATGTTCTTTTGGGCCACACTTTCTGGTTCCAGTGTTAAGCTTTTGCACGACTATCCCATTCGCAAATAAAACAGGGAAATTTTGTGTTTTGTGCTGTCCAAGTATCATAAAAATTACCTTGAGATCACCACAAACTGTCCACTCGAATTCCTTGTATTTTAACTTATCCACGATCAATGCCAGGTTACCATAAGTTTCCTTCAAATGTACTGAGTGACCAACGGGTATTGATGCGTATTTATTACCGTTGTGAAGTAAAACAGCATTTTTACTTCTTTTCGAAGAATCAATAAACAGTCTCCAATTCTCAGCTTCATGTTGAACTTTGAACATGGACATTAAACCATTAATATCGGAACAATAGACTCGCTCACCATCTTGAGAAAAATAAGGCTCAAAATGTTCTTCTCTATTTCTATACCAAGCGTAAGAAAGTTCCAGCTGTCAATAAGTTCTTCTCTTGCAGTCTGGATTCTAGTAACTCAGCAGATTCTTTAGGGAGTCCCAAATCACGGATCAGATCATTCAATTCAGCTTGTGAAAATTGTTGAGGTCCACTGGAATCGCCAACTTGAAACTCGTCACTGGAACTTTCTTCTGATTCATTTCCTGATGATGGCAAATCGTCTAGGCTTTGGGGTGCTTGTGGTGTAGGAATGCTAGGTCTGTGAGGGATTGGGCGTGGTGCAGAATCCATGTTTGGATAACTAATTTATTTTTAATTTTTTGTATTATACCCTTGCACATTGCACGAAAAAAAGCAACAGTCATCGCTGTGGTTTCGAGGCTCTCTCCAGATCATGGGAACACCGAAACGAAAAGATTTAACTTTACCTTTTAACCACGATCTAAGTCCTTCAACACACACTGAACAAACTCCATGCGGGGCCCAAGATTTGTCCTGGTCACCTATCTTCACAACAAAATGCGCAAAATACACTTTTTTAACAAAATCAGTAATATTTCTTTGTTGTTTTTTTTACTACAAATTCACCACAAATATAGCAAAAACTATCAGGACAATTTACACAACCTCTTGAAGTCATTTTTGAAACGTACCTTTTGAAAGTTTTAACAGAAATAAATAAATGAAAGCGCATACAAGGGAGCGGGCACATTGAAAATTCCGGCATTTCTCATCATACTTTCACGTTTTGCGGAAAAACCTTACGTGATGGAATTTTTTTGATAATTTTTCGGAATTCAGCAACCAAAAATACATAGGAATTATCTATTATTTCAAAGAAAGAAATTTGGTCGCAGACCTGTGTTATTGTTATACGAGTTATTTCACAACTTTTCCTGCAAAAATCAGCGTGCCCCCTCTCAACGGCCAACTGAAAACAGATCCGCCCTGGTCTAGATTGCAACATATGATGCTTAATAAACTATTGTGCAATAAGATATTCAGCCGGATTTATTCGAAGTGCGAAAAAGGGTTGGCTGCGAGTTTTAGTTTAAATTTCAGAAGCCAATCCGATACAAAAATTTGCAATAATCTTTAAAGTACTATCTGTATGATGTTTTGGATATCAGACCCGTTCTGTTTGATTTCAAACGGTCAGATTCATGGCGATTCATTACTTGCATTCTCCCATATTTGAATCCATTTTTTCAAGTGCAGTGGCTGATGATGCTAGTGTCTCGTCCCGAAGTCTGCATGTGCAGAGTGTTTGAGGGATTTAGTTTTTACTAATCTCGACGAAGTGAGACCAGTAAAAACTCTGTTGTTATTGAACGGTACCCAGTCAATGGCAGCTTGATTCTATCTGATGTTAAAGTGAAAACGCAATTTGAAAGAAACACACAAATAAAAACTAAAGAGAAAACTTCGCCGTTTTTGTTTCAACCTAAAATTGCACCATTCATCCTATTAGTCGTGCCGTAGCAGGACAAATGTGGCGAATCATGCTGTTGCACAAGAGCAGACACTTCCACCGCGGTAGTCATCCACTGACCATGTCGTAATGAATGAACTACGATATTAAATCATCAGCATTAAATTAAAATTATTTTCATGCTATTTTGACGAAGCTTCCAAGCCTGAGCAGCCAAATCGCTAGCCCTGGACCGGAAAAGGTCACGCACGCTGTTGAGCAAGTGAAAATCCAGCTTGCGAGCTCGTCGAGTAAAATACCATAAATAGCGTGGAGCCGATCGATAGGAGTTAACACGGGTGCCATAAAATCACAATCATGCTGGTGTGCAACCTTGGCGGCCGTAGTGGGCCTTACTCAACGCAACTAGAGTCCACGGAGCTCAGCGTCAGCGGCCGCAGCTCATTAGCCAATTCGTGAGATTTGCACTTCAATTCCTTCTTTTTTCGCAATTCAGGTAGGTAGGCAACGTGTGTGAAAAATGACGCGCTCGTCAGGGATGTAGAGATTTCTTGATTGCGCGATTTGGGGGCGTGAAGTGCACCCACTACTCGCCCAGCAGCACGACTTGCAGATTTCAGCCTCCCGCACTCTCACGCCGAAGCCGTGGCTATGTTGTCCGAAAGATATTTATCCATCTGCCATGATCAACGCCAAACGGGTTGCGGTCAGATAAAGCATCCGCGAATTTTCGGGCCGGGCTATTGGAATTCCCCGGGCCTGTCCTAATCATCATCTAACTATTCCCTCTGCACGGCTTACCAATGTGTCTGCGAAGCGTGGTAACGACATCTTCCACCAGCGCAAGGCATGCCAGTTAGTTTGTCGTTAAATCGAAGACATCACATCGCGGTTAAATTGCCAGGTTTGTTGACTTGCGTGCAACAAGTTACCTGGAGACCAGCGACCACTCTACCTGGGCAGCTCTGCGCACCGGTGCCGATCAATACCCATTGTATCTAGATAGATGGCCGGAATGAATGACCTGAGGCCTGGCCGGTGGACGGCAAATGTAAATAAACAAAACATCTTTCGCCAACTCTGCGCGGAAATGGCGTTGCCATGAAAAAATGTATGCAAATATGTTAAATAAAATAAGTGTTCAACCATGTATTTTGTATAGACGGAATTTTTATATTTTCATTCGCGACGCTTAGTTGAAATTTCTGGAGTTTATTGTTGTGGCGCCATTTTGGAATCAATTCAATGTCAGCTATAAAAGTTTGAATAAATTTTAGTTTGCTATATTGAGCTTACTAAGAAAAAATCAATTTATCAATGAATTCTTTGATATAACTCATTCGCATTAGGTTTTGACTATCATTTGATTCAATAACAATTGAGTGAGGCAAAGATTTGGTCGATGCTACCACTATAAGGACGATAGGACAAGAAAGTCCTGGTAAACTGAAGACTGGGAGCAGAGCAGACACATAATTAGAAACACATAAAAATCATTTGAAAATTTATTTTTAAGGTACCAGTCCACTTTATAAGCGGAAAAGAGACCATTTTTCAAGCATTTGTTTCTCAAAAACTTTACTATATATTGGCATGAATCTTTTTTATAGTACTATTTCATATTTGAATAATACGAAAAAAAAATATAATTTTTATTTTTTATTTATTATTCTCTTTTATAGAGGGCGCTGAAATTCAGCTCTGAAAAAATCGTTACTCTATAGGTTGGTTAGTAGCGTATGCAGGATTTTGATAAGGGGGGTTCATATTTTTGAAGTTTTGACTAGGTACGTTTGCTAGCGCTTCGGTGTAGATATGAAGATATAATTATGTAATCATACTTAATCATACTTTTTCACCGGTCAAAGTCGGAGTCCTCCAAAAATAATTCTGGCAGACTTTAGCCCGATTGCATGTCTGGTTTCATTTACGTGGCTAAACTTGTTTACCCAAGGGGGGGGGGTTGAGCCCGTAAACCCCCCTTGTCTTGTCTTACACCGTAATCTATATCCGTTTTCGAAAAAAACTTTCAAAAAAATGGCAGATTTGTGAAAAAAAGTCAAAAACCGACAATTTTTTCGTTGTTTTTTTAACATCAAAATTTGTTTTCAAGTTTTTGCTAATATTCCGGTGGATTACGGTGTAATCATCTCTAACAAATAAAACACATCAAATTTTTTGAAGAGATTATCTGTTTTAAAACGTTGTTTAGCGTTAAACGTGTTAAAGTTTTTGTTCCATTTCGCTGCCAAACATTAGATTATTTTTCAAAAACACGCAATTGATATGTAGAAGTCTAAGGAAACACTGAAGACATGCAATAAAGTCCCAAATATAATGTATATAGGAGAAACCGGCAATTTAGAGAAGGGGAATGAAAGAGACGCTACGCGGCCGACAGCTGTTCGAACGCCTAAAAGAAGCCAAAAACGCGCACACACTCAAAGTCCCCATTTATATATAAAACTTTCGAATTTCGAAAAGATTTTTCTAGAGGTCATTTTTGATGCTCTGAGGAGTCGAAAAATGCAAAAAAATAAAAATTCAATTTTCTAAATTTATAAAGTGGACTAGTACCTTAAGCAAATATTTTACCAAATAAAAACAATTAATTACAAAAACATATCAGAAATGTGTTGGGAAATCCTTCTGCTTGAAAACCTCTTGTATGCGACTCGGCATTGTAGTTATAAGTCTCCTGCATATCTTCACATATATGAGTGGGTATGGGTATATGCATCTTTTATGTCTTCCACAAGTGCTCAATTAAATTAAAGTCTGGACCCATTGGTGGCCAGTCTTAAACGCAGTTGCCGTATGTTTGGTGTCATTGTCATGCTGAAATTCCATTTAATAGGAAGATTCTCTTCAGCCCATGGCAACATGATGTTTTCTAAGATGTCGACGTACTTTTCCTTGGTTAATGTTTCTTCTATACGGTGCATTGCTCCAACATCAAACAACAAGAAACATCCCCAGACTTTAATGGAGCCACCTCCGTGCTTAACAACAATTGAAGGTCGAATTCCTTACTTCTTGGTCGTCTTACATATCTCCTGCCATTAGGACCAACGCGGTTTATTTTTGTTTCGTCGCTTCAAAGAATGATTCAGGTTAAATGTTTCCGCGAGAAGATCTTTCTTCCCATTAGTTGCTGTTACCAGAGGGTTCTTTGCCCGAAAAGTTGGCGATGAATTTTTATCTATGACTAGGTGGGATTTGTGTCTTACTCTGAATTTCCTGTCCATAAGAAATGATGCTAAAATCAAGTGAATTTCTGAGGGCAAGTAGCCGATTTCAAATATGAGCCTAGCATGCCAGGCCTTATCAAAGACTATTCCAACGTCCAAAAAGACAGCCAAACAGTAAATTCTTGCTTCGAAAGTATCCCTGATTTTAGTGATGAGTTTGTGCACTTGTTTAATTGCACTTTCAGCTTTCCTGAATCGAAATTGATTTCGAGAGATAATGAACGAGTTCATAGCTGGCAAAATATTACGGATTATAATTTTCATTCAATTTGGAGACGATAGACAGGAGGCAATCAACTTTAGTTCTATGTTTCGGGTTCTGGAATCAGAATGATTATAGATGTTTATCACTGCTTGGGGAAATATCTTAGCCGCAGAGAAGCGTTAAATACTCAAGTTAAGTAAGTAATGACAAAAAGTGGTGTTTTCATTAGAATCATCCCAGTCATGTTGTCAATCTCAGGGTATTTGCGTTAGTTTAGCTGTTTTATTAAACAGATAACATTTCTTTTCTTCACTTTTAGCTGCTAGAGCCTTGTAAACTGAGTTGGCAAAAGAGCCGCTGGGTCATTATCATCAATATGAGTTTGAAAAACGTATCTTAAATACTTTGAGAATTCATAACTTGCTCCTTCATCACTGCGTGTCCATCCTTCAGTGTAGTACGTAATGGAGTTTCTAGTGTTTGGTTTCTCCAACTTTTTCGTCGCTCTTCAACGTAAGCCATTGAAGTCTGCATGCAGTGTAAGAGTGAAGAAAGTTTCTTTGAAATCTCTTAAATTATTGTATTCGATTATTTTTCTAAGTCTTCTAGCTATATTATTTAATTTATTTGTTATTGTAGGTGATCTAGAAGTCTGCCACTGTCTCCTACGCTTACGTTTGTCCAAAATAGAATTTCAGGAGAATTTATAGCTCCAATTATTACCCCCCCCCCCTCCAAAAAAAACTGCATAAATAATAGAATGATGGAAGTGCGTCAGTTGGAAGAGGTGCTATTAAAAGATAGAAGACGCTGCGCTGTTTGCTACCAAAAAAATTAGTACGTCGACTGATCTGAATAATTCCCAGAGAAAATTTAAAGGAGTAGATTCAAGTGTGTTCAATGTAGAAGTTAAACTGCTTTGTAAGTTTTCGCAGTACCCACGCATCATTCTAGTTATAATAAATACAAATACTCTAAAATTTTAATTGGTGCGTACTATTTTGTTTCAATCTATTGTAATTTTATAGTTTTTACATACCAAATATGTAGATATAAAATTGATTTGAATATAGTTTTGTTTTATAGACATTGTGGAATTATACTGCAAACTTGTTGATTTGTTTTTTTATACATATATTCGTTGGCGTATGTTCATGATTATACTTATGATATGTGGATGAATAACTATATATAAATTTTATTTTTTATCCATCATGCCTTTGAACTTTTTTTGCAGGCCAATATGATATTTAGGGTTTTCAGGCCCCAGGTATTCAATTAAAATTAAATATAATGTATTGTGTAGAAAGATTGCGAGATTTCACGGCTTTACCACTTATTAGACGTATGCCGTATTTTATGGCGGTTAACGTGTTAAAATGCTGTGAAAATTAATTTATCCAATTGGCGGGTAAAAAATATCTGCAAATATACCATTATTTTGCACAAGGAAAGACAATTTTTCAAAAAAATTCAAACTAAGATCTATTCCGCTTATATCGACTTGCATTTATTTAAAAAAAAATCTTACTAAAGCTAAGTGAATGTGAATGCACTTTTTGAGCTAAAGAAGTTAGAAGAAGAGGTCTAAGAAATTTATCTTGAAGGCCACTCCTAACTCTTCTTAGCATCGCGTAACAGAATAGAGCTGTTGACCCTATTCTCGTTACAATTTTAAAATATTATATGCTTTATTTATTAAAGAAAGGACTTGAGAACGGCTGCCCTATCATCCTATGGATGATATTACAGTGAAAACAATCCAAAACCTTAAAAAATTTACCTTTCAGTTTAAACTGCATCAAAGTCCATGTACGAAGATTCTCCACAAAATAACGAGATTCACTAATCGAATCAATAATAACTTGCATTCAACCAGGTGAATTTCATTTGGCAACGCTTTGCAGTGACCAGTTCTTAACTCTTCCTCGAAGAATTCTTTACCATTGCATCTGTTGACCATACCATCCATGTAGAACTGAAATAGATGTGGTTTTTTTCTTCTTCTCAACATGAAGAAAACTGGCTCAACTTCTTGAGACCAAGTGCAGGTCACCGTCGAAAAGAACTTTCAGTGTTTTGGAGGGAATTCGATGAGCACTGGAGTTGCCAGTATGATGGTTGATTCGTGTAAGGATTTTCAAGGTGTTTTTGATAAAACTGATCGGAACACTGGTTATGTTCGAACGTCATGTTACTTTTTCACATTCAGTTTGAATTTTTATGATATGAGTTCCAGTTTTCACTATTCGTTTATTAATTTTAATAATCATTGATCGCTGTGCAGTAACAAACACTCTTGACTGAAAGGCTGTATCATCTTGTCCATATTCCTTCTATTGACCGTAATCCTTTTTTAAACAACAACTGATTAGAAACGAGTTGAAATAATTCACCTTTTCGAGGCTTGAGAATTTGCGCTTTCGTACGTAGATTTTTTGAAAGGCTGTGTAACAGTGCGACAAAATGGAGGTCAGCTATGAAACATATTCTGGCTGTAGTGTTTATCCTTTCCATACTAAATGCACCAGATTTTGGTTAAGACATTGCGATTTAAAAATTTAATACAATATAATATCACCAGATAGTTTCTGATATCTGTGTATCTATGTACCTCAGATTGATGCCCATCTTCTTATCACTCCTGATTTGATTCTATCTTAAAATTTCATATACCCTTGATTTAATTCCACCTGATTGAAAAAAAAAACAGTTCTGATCACCCGGTAACCCTGACCGCATAGCACTTGGTATTTCTTGAAGAAATCGTGGCCGTCTTGGAACTCCTCAAGATCAGTTTATTGCCCATGTTCGGCGTGTGAGCAGGTTCGCGCGTTTTGAGTTCCTCGTGCAATAATAGATTCGCGATCTCGATTTGCAAGCGCGGCGCTGTTAGCTTCACCTCCGCCACTTATCACGCGCCTAATCGGCGGCCTTGCGCCTTGAAGAATAGAAAATCGTTTGGGGTCGGGTGGTGGTAGTGTCGTGGCGCATTGAGGTGTGCAGAATTGAAGCGAATTGCAGACAAGTGATTTGTGTGCAACAGGTTTTGGGCCTACCTGGGCCCGAGTGATCGGGAACCGCCGCGCGGAACAGCCTTGCCCGCGAATGCGTACAAGATGCCCGCACGGGAAGGATGCGTCGACCACGAATATCGTGCTTAGGAGGGAAACTGCATTCTACAGCGCAAACTCTGAGATTCGCAGATGTCCGTAATTACACATTTCTGCAAGAAACCAGTCCTGCTGCAGATTGATCTTTTCTTGCGAACCAGTGCGTGGTGTCCGCGATGTTTGGACTTGTTTACTATCCGTGGTGACATCCCAATCAGTTTTGGTTACTGCAGAAATACTTGCAGCCATTCGCTTCCTTTTTCCAATAAGCTCTGATCGAATCGGGTTTTAACCACATCAGTCTTCAATTAGTGCAATTTAGTGTGCAAAGTGATACCTAATATGATGTCCCAGGTGAATGCGTAAAGTATGCGCCAAGTGTTCTGAATGCAGTGATACGTTACCAAGAGGATGTGACTGGTGATTTGTGAAGCCTTGATCAAGATCAGATTTCAAAGTCGACAAATTGTTCAAGGTGCACATACAAATCGGATTAAAAAAAAGTTAATACCAGGTGGGATTGCACAGCTGGTCGTTGCCTCAGGATTACTGAAACAAACGGTGAGTTTTTTTTTGAACCACCCTATGGCAAATATGTTGCCTCGTTGTTTTTTTATCATACTTTCATAAATATTCCAAAAAAATTCAATGCCTGAATGGATACTACAGATCGATGGTCAATCGGCTTCGCATTATGCGTGTGTCCTTATGACATGGTCATGAAATGGTTTTGTACGTTTCCTCAAACTAATTTTACTTTATTTGTTGAGTTAGTTAGTTACATGAAGATGCTTTTTCCAGATCGACGCCGGAGATGGATAGTCTTTAATATCACCTGTGCCTCCGGGTTGATTCCTATGTTTTCTGCGATAATCATATAGCCCTCTGCAATAATCTCATAGCTCTTGATGCCAAAAAGAAGAAAATGTAGGTCCCATTAATACTTTATTGAAGGGATTCTACAAGAAAATTTCTTGATCACTAATATAAGATGTTTACTCCCATACCAACTAAATTAAAAAGAAGTCATGAAAATTGTTATTAAAATGAAATTATTCTAAAATCTTTGCGTTAAAGTATAACACACTCCACATGAAAATCAGTTATAGGTAACATTAGACGTGATTCTATACTTAATAACGAGTATTCGTAATGACTTCGTGCATCCGATTTTGCAGTGAAGGAATGTTTTTAGATAGACCTAGTCCAAGTGCTCCCATGCATTAACAATACAATTTTTCAATTCAGCTATTATTGTGAATTTTCGTCCTTCTGGCTAGTTTCCACCATACATTTTCGATAACGTTTAGACCCGGTGAACATGCAGACCAATCCTGAGTTGATATTTTCTGCTTACGAAACAAGCGACAAACTATAACAGCTATATGTCTAGATGCATGATCCTGCTGAAATCTGTATCTTTTTTGGGCAATTCTTCTGGTATGGCGGGGTAGTTATTCATGTATCACCATTATTTAACGTGAACCAGTCAAACGGATTTCATAAACATAATATTTGTTTACAAATGATCTAGATTCATTTGCCGTCCAGTCAGTATCAAAGTATCCTTGAGAAGATCATCGAGATTCATCGGGATTATCTAAATTAATCCGCTTTTTATCCAAAAAAACGCTTGTGCCATTTTATTATCAGCTTATGTGACTTGTTGCGAATGGGAGACGGACATGCTTATATTGCTGTGTTTACAGCGGCATCCTTTTTAAATGCTCGTTATTTTGCAGGACTCGTTAAACATTGCATGAACTCCTCTAAACACCCGCTACGTTTGCAATTGGTCGGGCAGTTACCATGGAATTTGAGTCAACTCGCAAAATTGCCGATTTTTCACGATTAGAACTCACTGTTTGTCGACTACTTGATTGCTTTTCACAATACTTGGCAGAATCTACTAGAAAATTAATAATTAGTTTTTGCCTCCGGTTTATATACGCTCGATTACAGAAATACTTTTTCCATCATTTCAGTGTACCCTGTTAACTTTGTTTCGGTTGCCTCTAATTCGTACCAAGTGGCATATTTCTGTTGCATTAACTTTTATTTCGACACAAAACATTTCGTTGCTTGCTTTTCATTTGTCCTTAGATTATATTCAAAGTAATCTAGAGTCAACTAACTATACGCTAAAAACTGGACAACCTTTAGATTTTTTACATTCACAAAACAAATAGTACATTCAAATGGTAGTTTGACCGTGCATTTTGGGTAGGCAGAATTTTTTTAATGCAATGCGTGGGTAATGGTATAGATAGCTTAAGTTCAAGTTTCTGGGGTCGCAGCTCCATCTTCAAAACAAAAAAATTGCGGCACCCTCATATCTCCGAAACCATGGCTTCCACAAGAAAGTTGTGTATGGCAAACTTGCGTAGAATTAAAAGTTTAGCAAGTCGTTCATACACCACTTTTACGTTGGGTCAATAATGAAAAAGTTACAAGCCAAAAACCACACACAAAAAGGAGGGAACATCGTTCGGGCACCACAACTTTTGTAATTTCACGTTTGACGGGAAACACATTGAGATACTATTCCAAGATAATTTTATCACCAATCGTTTGCGGTATTGATTGTTTCAATCACTGCACACTAACGGCAGTTATTCCATCCCAACGGGGAGAAAGTCGCGTGAAAAACTCGATTTTAGGCCAAATAATCGGCTTTCGATGGCGAATCCCCGTTGCGAAGCTCGCGGAGCATTTTGGTAGGCAAGCAGATTTTTAGTGCAATGTGTAGTATGCCTTCCTGGCAGCTTAAATCCAAGTTTCTGGGGTCGCAGCCCCAATCCTCTGAGCTCCATCTTGAAATAAACAAAAAGTGGGGCATCCCTATATCTCCGGAACCATGGCCCCACAAGAAAGTGGTGTATGGCAAACTTGCGTAGAATTAAAAGTTTAGCAAGTCGTTCATACATCACTTTTACGTTGGGTCAATAATAAAAAAGTTACAAGCCAAAAACCACACACAAAAAGGGGGGAACATCGTTCGGGCACCACAACTTTTGTAATTTCACGTTTGACGGGAAACACATTGAGATACTATTCCAAGATAATTTTATCACCAATCGTTTGCGGTATTGATTGTTTCAATCACTGCACACTAACGGCAGTTATTCCATCCCAACGGGGAGAAAGTCGCGTGAAAAACTCGATTTTAGGCCAAATAATAGGCTTTCGATGGCGAATCCCCGTTGCGAAACTCGACATGGTACAGTGATCGAAACAAGCAATACCGCAAACGTTTGGTAATAAAACTGTCTAAAAGTTATTTTCGAACGAATTTCGCGGTAATAGGGGAAACCAAGAAGTTGTGGCGCGCGAAAAACGATCCCCCCTTTTCAACGTCGTTTTGGGCGTGTAACTCTTTTAATATTGACAGCACGTGAAAATGATATATCCACAACTTACTGCAAATTGAATTTTACACAAGTTTGTCATATTCAACTTTTTTGTGGGAGCGGTGCTTTCCAAGATATGGGGCCGTCTCACTTTTTTTGTTCTCAAGATGGCGCCAAGGGGATTGGAGCTGTGACCCCAGAAACTTGTATTTAAGCTCACATAAAGACATACTACTGATCGCAATTAAAAAATTTCTACCCATTAAAATGCTCCGTGAGGTTTGCAATGGGGGGTTTCCCATCGGAAGCCGATTATTTGGCCTAAAATTCCTTTTTCACGTGAGTTTTCCCCATTTGGGATGCAATAGCTCCCACCAGTGTACAGCGATCAAAACAATCAATAATGCAAACGACTTGCAACAAAATTGCCTTAAAGTTACTCTCCATGCGTTTTGGGGTTAAAATGAAAACAATGGATTTATGGCGCTCGAAAGACGTCCCCCGTTTGGATGTCGTTTTAGGCCTATAAATTTTCAAAAATTGATGCCACGTGAAAGTGATGTATCGACGACTTGCTAATTTAATTCTACGCAAGTTTGCCATACACCACTTTCTTGTGGAAGCCATGGTTTCGGAGATATGAGGGTGCCGCAATTTTTTTGTTTTGAAGATGGAGCTGCGACCCCAGAAACTTGAACTTAAGCTATCTATACCATTGCGCACGCATTGCATTAAACAAATTTCTGCCTACCCAAAATGCACGGTTTAGGTAAAAATTCGGACGATTTGACTGTACTAAAATCAACAACAACAAATTCTGTAATCTGGGAAACAAACATTGCACTGCCCTCGTGTAATTTAACTTTACTGCTTCCTTGCTTGGTATATTTCATTTTAAATTATCGAAATTAATGCGAAGTTCTATAGTTTTGTCGCCAGGATGTATGTTAACACTGGCTTACCAAAGGTTTAAACTTAAGATATGTCATCTAAGAGAAGAGGCTGAAAAATGTTTAGCCTACGTACTTTTAGGTGTCACGCGCACTGCATTTCAATAATCGCGAATACCTTCAGTAGTATAAATACCGAATCTCATGTCATTAGCATCATTACGCTTTTAGTAATTGAACCATAAACATAACCATGTCTGAGTCATCTGTGCATTGTACGAAATCGGACTACAGAGCTGTCATAAAATTCCTCACAAAGAAGAACCAAACGCCAACGTTTGACGGAGAGTATGGACCTTCATTCGCCACCATAAAACGTTCAGAGCCGAGATTTAAAGTTTGGCGGGGAATCGCTAGAAGATGATCCCTGGTCAGAGCGTCCAATCACTGCTGTTACTGAAGAAAATATCAAGAAAGTAAAAGTGTGTCCAAGAAGATTTGCTAATCAAATTGTGACAGATAGATAACAAGGAGCAAATCGGTATCAATTTGCATAATCACTTGCACATGACAAAGTGCGCGCGAGATGGTGGCCAAAAATGTTCACTCCGTTGGACAAGCAGCATCGGGTCACAACTTCGCAGGAGTTTTTGGATATATGTGGCGATAATTCCGACTACGGTTTTTTCTCGCCCTGTCACTGTTGATGATCGGCAGTACGAGCGATAATCAAAATAGGAGTCAATGCAGTGGATAGAAAAGGGAGAAAAGCCACCACGGAAATTCAAAGTTGAAAGACCGAAATCCAAGCTCATGGCCACTGTTTTTTGGGATTGTAAAACGGATTCTGTTTCTTATTCAAAAAACTAAAAAGAACGGGAACAATGACGCCGCATTGTTGAAAACAAGTAAGCCAAGTGGTTACCGCGAAAAAGTAAGGTAAACTGGCGAAACAAGTCCTGTTTTTGCAGGACAATGTACCCATGCATACGTTGCGAGCTGCAAAGCGTGCTCTGGTCAAGACAGGGTTTGAAAAAAATCAACCAATCACCATACAGTCCAGACCTAGCTTCCAGCGATTATTTCCTGTTTTCTTATTTGAAAAAAGATATCCGAGGACGAAGATTTTCGAGTGACGAAAAAATGGTGGCGACAGTAGACGAACATTTTGAAATAAAATATATCGAATATTTTTTCCCACTGGATTGAAAGCCTTTTATGACAAATATAAGCAGGGCATTAAAGTCAATGGGGATTACATAGAAAAAAGATTTTTGTTTCGTATTTCTATCAGCATTTTTAATACTCTACGCTCAAACCTTTACAGCCTTTCCTCGTATATTACAGTTAGGAAAACTAATTTTCCTCAATATTGTTTGAATCGAATATGATCCATGAAAAGCAGGTAAGATTTCAGGTATTACATGCATGCCCGGTCTGAGGGAAGTTACATCTTCCCCATTTCTTGATAAGGACTTTGTTATAGAGTGCAACTTAAAGGCTCTGGTTCAGGAACCTTATGCTGGTGGATTTATCCAAAATTCACAACGATATCAACATGCAAAATTGAATGGGAAGCCTCTTTGCGTTCTTAAGTTATCAATTTGATTTTACAAAGATCGGAGGTAATGTAAGATGGAGTCACCTATACCAGTAAAATCAGTGAAGGCGAGATTAGTAGTACCTTGTGATAAATGCAACTTTCACCATACAATTCTGGGCAACAAGTATGCCCAGAAGACAGTGAAGTTAAACGTCGTAAGCATTACTGTGTATGGATACCTTTTATTTAATTTCCTTTAAAAATAGATTCTACACATTATAAACAAAATTGAAAAGTCGTATAGCTTGTGTAAGTATCTAGAAATTCTGGGTTTTATCATAATTTTATCTCGAGCAGTTTACAGTGATATTTCACAAACTCGTGTCTTTACGAAGCTCACTTGAGTTTTGACGAAACACCTTGAATTATTTATGGCATATTTAATGCACTAAAAAATCAGTCCAAAAACCACACATCAGTCTTTTCGAGCTTCATGTATTTTGGCCAGGATAAGACCACAAATTTGTTCAAGGAGTCATTTTTTTGAGAAACTGTTAGGGATGCTATGAAACAGTTTTTTTGACTAATAAATGTTTGTGTAGTGCTTTGAATTAAGTTTAGCTTACTTCAGTCCAAACGCCTTTGTAAGCTTTTTACTTTTGCACTAGGTGATCATTGTTTTGAGCATCTTTGAAAATGACTTGGTGTTAGAATCTTTCTTTTTTTGTTTCCAGCCGTTGAAATTGACTGGATTTGTAGAAAGTGTGATAGCAAGTATGACCAATCATGAACTCTTCCTTCGTAGACAGCTGGATTGCAAATCCTGGCTTATTTCGCAGAAAATCTCAATAACACGGTTATATACCTACCTATTCCATATAACATTAATGATGATTTTGAACAATGAAACCCTGAAGGTAGAATAGGAGTCAATAAATCCTTCTGGTGTTTCTGCATGAACCATTCTGTGGACTTACTATTTTTTGCAAGAAGACACAGGGTCCTTAATATAAAGCAACTGACCAAACAATTGTTTGTGTTTAATTTAAGTTGAATTTGAGCTAATTCCATTCACGATTTATGGCCAGAGTACTTTCTTCTTGTTTGGTAAAATAGCTGGAACCCCAGATGAACATATAGAAAAAGAATGTTGGAATACGCGTATTAGTTACAATTAGCCCCTCTGCAAATGAAACGTTGCTTTGATCAGTCAGCATTCATGAAACTTGTAGTCGAATTAATTTTCCATAATGAATGAATCCTTAACTGAAAAAGATGTTGCCTTTGAATATTTTAACAGAGTTATTACTATAAAAACTTGCACAAGCTACCGTTTACTCTCGATTTCATTTCGTGGAGCCAGACACCTTAAGCAAGTTTACGCATGAAATATTAATTTGAAAGCAGCTTACTAAAAGGACGTCAACATTGATAAGGCTATCTGTATGTCGTGGGACTCTTTCTTGCTGAACAGATCCACTTCGAATTGGGTTGTCAATTGGTAAGAGTATCTGGTATTGAGTAGTCTCTCACTCATCAACGCCATAATCATCCACGAAAATTCAATCCCGATTGTTTGGAAGTCCAGTACTTGATGAATCCGACATTAGACTGTAGCAGATTTCTGTTCACACGCCCCAAATAGTGGTCTCGTTTGCGTTCAAGCTAGCTCTAATCCGTCTAATCATGGCATTATGCGTTTTTTGCCGCTTCGCCATCAGCCAAATGGAATTCTTAACTCGTCCATCTTAGCATTGGTTCCAGCAAACTGACCTCCGCAGAGTTGGTGAAGCAGCACCACTATGGCTGCGGCCCTCGCGTCATCTCCGCATGATGGATGATGAAATTTAATGCATTTCTACCTCCGTACACTTTTTATCCTATTGCCGACATGATTATCTGGTGGTGATCTATTATGCAGAATGAATGAAAAATGAGGGAACCCTCCCGAAGACGCCAGTGGGCCTTTCAAATTGTCCGATCCCGGCCCGGGCTGAACGGAGCTGGACTTGGCTGGAATCTTCTGAGGATACACGGGCCCTGTCTTATACGGATTGCACGTCCGGTACAGATGCCGGCCACTCTATTATTAGCCGGGTGGAATTTATAATTTTTTCAGTTTGAAAATGCCCGCGTTTGCGGCTGAGAAGCAACAAGAAGGTCCATTGGGGATTGTGTAATTACACGGTGAAGGGATATCTAAACAATTGTTTGCATTTCAAAGAGCTCAAACAGTAGGTGAAGCAAGTAGCATTTCATCAAAAAGATATTAAGATTTTTCAGGACGAAACTTAGATTCCACTGCATTATTTTGCCACTACTAGCTGTACTAGTTCAGATTAAATATCTTTTGAAAATACATAAGATTAATTGAAAACTTCATCTACCACAAACCCATCTAATTTTGAAATGATCTTTCTCTACCAATTGTAATTTTGACAATTTCAAACTGAAAAAAAACTTAAAAAACCTCAGTCAACTCAAAATCACGCGTAAATAATCTCGTCGTCTTCACGTATTGTAGCTAACAATTAAACATCCCTAAATGGATACTATCGTAAATCTATCAAAGAATCTAAGCAAATTTAGAATCCAAAATCAGACTTAGTTAACTGCCTTGATGAGCTGAATTAAGAGGTTAACCTTACTTAGATTTGTCTTGGCTCCTTGGCATACATAAGTGACTATGCCCAATAAATCGAGCTATTTTAAAATGAAGTGGTTCTTCGCAGGAGCTTCTCAATCGCTTTTGAAATTTCGACACATGTAAGCTATGTTATGTTATATTATGTATAAAATTATTAAAAATTTCGTCCGACAAAAAACCGCTGAAACATTCTATTTCCTTGAGTTTTAAAATTTAAATCAATATTAACTCGATTTCCTTACCTCTTCTGAATACCCTGTTTTAGAGATGATGGACCAACAATATAACCTCATATCTGAGCTACGTCAATTAATAATAGCAGCAAGATAGATTATTCATTAATTTGTCTGATTAAAGTCCATATTCATATCTTCGTATTGATGAAATATTCATTAAAGCTCAATCATTTGACCTTCGGAGTAGTAGCAGTAAGTTTCTCACTATTTGAAAACCATACATATAAGAATAATGAAGGAGGAAATCCGGGCAGAAAATCATTGATCAAATCATTATTCGTTATGTTCTATAATATTGAATTTTTATGACTAGTGGAATGTTGGAATTGCGAACTAAAAGAAAAAACCAACGATTGAATACTCGTTCCCAAAACTGCTTGAGACAGAAGCTTCAGTTAATTAATAGTTCGGATAACTAACAAGACAATAAAATTATGTATTTAATTATTGCGATGGTACGTTGAACAATGGTTAGTTCAGACGGACAACCAGAACACATGTAGATAGTGGCTAAGAACTAAGAACTAGCTATAATTGTTATGATAATTTTTATTACCTCTTCTTGTTGACGAGGAAGCCCGTGGAGCTTATCTAATAAATTCGAACACATGGTCAACATTGTGGACATTCCAAATCGATACCAGAAAAGACAACTTTCCAGGGTTTTCCAGCTTTAATCAACATCTCGAAGGCGGGACCTCGTTCAACCATTAGCCGACCGGTTGGCGGTCACTTAGGCAACCCACGTTTTCTTCGCATTCTTTGGAAAGTTCCTTGGACTCGACACAAAGCCTCCGAGCCTGGGACCAATTAATTGTGTGTTTGTTCTGTGCTGGACGTCGTCCTCCACTCGCTCGTTCGATTACAGGTGATATGGCCGCAGGCTCATCATTATCAAGTTGTCGGCTTTCAGCCACGTGTAGCAGCTGGCCGTTGTCTTGAGGTGCAGCCACGATCTATCTTCTTCAGCCGTTGCCGTTGTTCTTGCTGCTAGCTAGAATTTCAACAGACACAAATCCTCCTTTCCCGGATTGTAATTAGCTAATTGCTAGTTACGAGACGGTGTACGTTCGCAAAAGATTCCAATTAAGGAGATGCATATCTGGTAATTACAGCAAGGACTTTCGGCGCCTGAAGTCGAGCATCCACCGCACATCGAGTCGACCTATTCCTTTTCACTTAGCTGGATTGGAATTGAAATGTAACGCCAGTGAATCCATGCTAGCTCTGTCGTCACTATCCTGATGCAGAATGTGCTTCAGGCTGAAGTCGATATGCCGCAAAGCTTACCTGGTTGTCGTCATAACGACATGCCCACAATTGATTGTAATTCGATGGCCTCAAAAGGCGCTTCTTGTAAGTTGGGTTTCTTTTCTGCACAATAGGCCAAGCGCTCAATTGGCAATTTGGCGGGTAATTTCATTTGAATCGTCGAAATTAGGACACGCGAAATTGTTAACGACTACTCCACCAGCATTTCAATGGAAATGTTTGCGCAGACATGGGCTCGCTCGTAAAGCGTGAAATCGCCTCCGAGCTTGTTTGTCCGCTTCAATTTGCTTTTGGCACTTTTCGAAACGATTGATTATTTTATTAGCGAAACCATTAGCGACTGACTAATCTATAAAAGTTGGAGGCACTTTGAGTCATTCATCCGACAGAAATGTGGGGAATTGACCGTCTTATTGCTCGAGCCAGGAGTGTGGACCAGAGACAGTCTGGGATTATCGTTAAACGTGATACGCACGGTTGTTGATATAGTCGATATTTAAAAAACAAGTTCCTTCAGGTTGATTAGCAGGCATGTCTAGTTTACATTCTATTGTGAAGACACGAAATTTTGAAGACGGCGATGCACTATCAAGGAAGAATCAAGCATGCTGGTCAGAAGAGGGAAAATATACCATGACCTTTAACAATTATTTTTTTAAAATTTAATTGCGGTAGAAATCAAATGACACACATATTGATGTAAAACATTAAGGAAACTTGCAACCGAAAATAAAGGCAGACACAACCGGATGAAGTTTTATATTTATACATAATCAAAGATAGTATAGTAGTCGTGCGATAATGTGAACTAATGAAAACCAAGCTGATTCACATTTTAGAAAGGTTCATAAATGTGGAGCTATCAATTCAGCGAAGAAAACACGGGTATATTGGATACAAGAAAGGTATAAAATAATTAACTTTCCATTATATGGGAAGTTCTTGCAATCGCCTACATACGTACGTACGTACGTCTGTACGTTCGTGGACACTTTTTTCTACGAGCATAACTCACATAAACAAAGTCGTATCGACTTTGTTAAGGTTTCAATCGAAGCGTCTTTGCAATTTTAAGAGCTGATTAGATTTGAAACATTTCGGTCGGGGGGTTTGTTGTTTCGCCTCTTTGAAGGTCATTTCTGTCATGCGTTATATCTCGCGAACCAAACATACGATTTGCATCGTTTAGTTGTCAATCGACGCGTATTTACATTTGTGTGAATCTATCAAGTTTTGAAAAAAAAATGTTGGAGCCGTTTTTTAATTTAAGGAAAAAAAAAATTAGGTGGTCTTTTCATAAAAAATAATTTTTTAACCTGATTTACGAAATCCAGTAATCAATGTTTATAAAATTTATACACTTCAAAAAATGTTTCTAAAAACAACATCAAAACTTTTTCTCATGATTACGTAAAAAATGAAATTAAAAATAAAAAATCATTAAAAGTCATCATGATTTTCAAGGTCTTTTTTATCATTCACTATATCTCACGAACCAGATATAATATTTGCATCATTAAGGTGTCAATAGACGTGTATTAACAGTTTTGCGATTTTTTTAATTATTATAATTAATTAATTAATTATTATATAAAAATTGTTTCAGCGGCTTTTTAATATAATAAAAGAAAATGCAAAAAATAGGCTTTTAGGGTTTTAGGGTGTTTTCTTAAAAAAAAAAATTTTTTTTAACCTGATTTGCACAGCACAGTAATAAATGTTTATAAAATTTATACATTCTTATCAGTTTTTGAAGAGAATCCAGAAAAAACCATATTCCATGATTATAAAAAAACTAAATAAAAAATAAAAAATCAAACAAAGTTATCATGTATAGAGGGTTCATACGAATGATATTACTTTATATCTTTTATTCTAAGGAAATTGTTATAAATTCAATCCAAGTTTTATAATATTTGCATAATTTGAGCAGATTTTAATAGTTTTTACAGTGTTTTAGTGTTAATAAAAAACTGCTTACATGTTGGAAATCCAAAAAAACCTTCCGTAGATGATATCATTAATATTAACTCATTCCTGTTACTGCTATGAATACCTCTCATTATTGTTATTTAAAGTAGTACCATTTTCAAAATTATTATTGTGTTTAATGTTTTTGATGTTCATGTAGATATTACTGGGAAGTTGACCGTGTGGACCTCAAGGGTCTCACCTCGCGGCTTGTTAACTTCCCAGTATATGGGAAGTTCTTGTAATCGACTCGAAAATCGAAATTGAAATTTTCAACATATCTTTACGTTTTGACGTCTTTAGAGTATATTTTAAGTGTTTTTAGAAAGGAGTATGTATGTGTGTGTGTATGTACGTACGTATGTGCGTTCGTGGACAGTTTTTTCAAAGGGCGTAACTCACGTAAACAAAGTCGTATCGACTTCGTCAAGAAGTCAATCGAAGCGTCTTTGCAATCTTAAGAGCTGATTAGTTTTTGGGCAACTTCGGTCGGGGGGGTTTGCTGTTTTGTCCGTTTGAAGGTCATTTCTGTTATGCGTTATATCTCGCGAACCAAACATACGATTTCCTTGATCAAGGTGTCAATCGACGCGTATTAACATTTATGTGATTCTATCAAGTTTTAAAAAAATCGTTGGAGGTGTTTTTTAATTTTAAAAAAAAAGTGCAAAAAATTGTGGTTTTTTTCAAAAACAATAAATTTTTAACATTATTCTCAAGTCCAAGTAATCAAAGTTTATATAATTTACATACTCCAAACAGTTTTTATAAAAATGTCATCAAAATTTTTACTCATGATTACAAAAAAAGTCAAATAAAAAATAAAAAATCATTAACAGTCATCATGCTCTTCAAGGTCATTTCTGTCATGCGTTATATCTCGCGAATCAAACATAGGATTTGCATCGTTTGGGTGTCATTGTACAAGTATCAATATTTTTGTAAATTTTTCGCATTTTTAAAAAAATCTTTGGTCCCGTTTTTTTAATTTTAGAAAAAAAATGCAAAAAATTAGGTTTTTTTCATAAACAATAAATTTTTAAGCTGATTTGCAAAAAATAGTAACCAATCTTTATAAAATTTATATATTGAAAACAATGTTTGTAAAAACAATATTAAAACTTTTCCCCATGATTACGTGAAAAATTAAATTAAAAATAAAAAATCATTAAAACTCATCAAGATTTTCAAAGTCATTTTTATCATTCACTATATCTCACGAACCAGATATAATATTTGGATCATTAAGGTGTCAGTTGACGTGTATCAACATCTTTGTGAAGTTTTCAACAATATAAAAATTCGTTTCAGCCGTTTTTTTAATTTAATAGAATAAAATGCGAAAAATTATAGTTTTTTTTATAAAAAATATTTTTTAACCTGATTTGCACCGCACAGTGATACCAGTTTATAAAATTGATACATTCTCATTAGTTTTTGAAGAGACACCGGCAAAATTTTCTTCCATGATTATGAAAAAAACTAAATTAAAAATAAAAAAATCATCCAAAGTTATCATGTAAAGAGGGTTCATACGAATGCTATTACTTTATATCCTTTATTCTAAAAAAATGTTGTAAATTCAATCAAAGTTTTAAAATATTTGCATAATTGAGCAGCTTTTTAATAGTTTTTATAGTCTTTTAATTAAAAAAAACTGCTTAAATTTTGAAAACCTACAAAAATTTTCAAGATCAAAAGGCCGCGTGAATATTCATCGACCAAAAACCTTACGTAATCAATGGACCCTCCCGTAGACGATATGATTCATATTAACTCATTCCTGTTTCTGCTATGAATACCTCTCATTGTTGTAATGTTGTTGATGTTTATGTAGATATGACTGGGAAGTTGACCGTGTGGACCTCAAGGGTCGCACCTCGCGGCTTGTTTTGTTTAGTATTCGAAAAATAATATGTAATTTTTCATCGCTTCATTGCATTTATTGAATTCGTAGCTTTTTACACTTTACTTTCCTTGAAATTGGTATTTGCTGTGATCTTGTTCCATTTTCAAAGGTCTAACCCAAAATTTTATCGATAGTTTCGGTAGTGTAGTTTTTGTGGTTAGCAATTCATTTGCTTCTTTCTCAGATAAACTTTCTTAGATGTCTCATTTT
This sequence comes from Oxycera nigricornis, assembly GCA_963942545.1. NCBI lineage: Eukaryota > Metazoa > Arthropoda > Insecta > Diptera > Stratiomyidae > Oxycera > Oxycera nigricornis. Next base: position 27,298,059 of record OZ012663.1, on the reverse strand, counting down.
CAGATTTCTCATGTATCCAATTTTGTATCTCATAATCAAAAATGTCTAGATTCGTGCAAATTACATCCAAATATTCCCTAATTCCTTCGAAGCTTACCATTTGTTGTTAGATGATTTGAGCCCACAAAGATGATAGTGGGACAAGATCTTCAATTTCTCTACATTCTGGCTCTGGCATAATTTTTTCCAGGCGGATTTCTATAATAGAATGTTCGCTAACGAACGCTACACTGAAAACAGTGACTACTATTTAAGACGTTATAAGTGTCATGCTTTAGCAATCTTCTGTTTTTGTAATGCAATAAGTTCGATCGAAACGTTCTTTTTATAAGCCAGCTTGACTAGGTTTATCACGTTTTGATCCTTGGATTGAGCCAAAAACATAGGCCTTATACTACCAATCCTGGTTATTAATTTGTCCATTAATGGGTGGCATGATGCATTATCAATCAAACGCATCGCTTTTGTGGTAAACTCGTTTCTCGAAAAAAATCGTATAATGTAAGAAATAAAGTTAAATCCAAATCAGTTAGAATTGCAATCGTCAAACCTTGTAAATGGAAGAACTATCAAATTAATCTAGAAAAATGTTTTTGTTCAATTTGTAAGTCACTACCTAATCAAAGTTATGAAAAATTCGTGGACTTCTCGCAATTATCATATACTGCAGCTTGAGCCAACCTGTTGCGTTGGAAAAAGAAAGAAATATATCGTTTCCCTGCTTCTCTTATTTGCAGGTGCTTTTGTCTCTATTTTAAGGACAAGAGTTTTATACTAGATTTATTTGCCCTGTTGCGGCGTAGATGATAGGTTCTTAAGGGTGCTGTGGAGTTTTTTTTTATTTAAAGAAATGGATCCACAAGGTCAGCATGACTCGCCTGTTTGTCTGCCGTATTTTTTTAGTAGATAGATGCCGTAACGGTCTTTGAATTTGAAAACCCAACCTGAGCTAGCACGAAAAGTTTGACTTTTCTTATAAAGGCTATATAATTGCATCGATTTTTCACAAAAAAGCAACGTGGAAATTGTTGCGTATCTTTCACATTAAAGATTCGGTCTCTCTAAACTATATTTCTTCCATTTTCATTGTTTTCCATAAACCTAGTTCACATTCTGTTATCTTAAAAAACTTCAATAAATAGTGTACAAAATCAGTATCCGCACCCCTCCATTTTGAATGAAAACTCTAAATTTTCTGCAACGAGCTGCTATTTTTTTTTAAAGAAAAACAATATAATCAACGATATTTTATATATTTAACAAAGATAAGAAAATAAACGTTGCTTGTATTTAAAGTCTTACAAAAACATCAAAACTTCATTTCAATCCGTATTCGCTCCCCGTTAATACATTAACAAAAATAGTTTTATTTTATTCTTTAGTTTTTAGTGGACATTTAAATAGCTTTTAACCTTTTAGGCATCGATTTCACTAATTTTTTAGTTAAATTTGATGAAGTATTATGCCATTCTTTTCTAACAGGCTGTTTTGACTCTTAAATGTTTCGAATGTCATGATTTCGCAAATTCCTTTTAATAATTGACCCTAAATTCTTGATCGGATCTATGTCAGAACTTTGTGGTGGGGTTTTTTTATATATTTCCGACAGTTTATATAATATCCAGAGACGCAAATCCGTATGCATGGCGTCATTATCCTGTTGGAAGCTATAATCCCGTTCGCATCCTAATTTCTTCGCGCTTTGGACAAGGTTTGTCTTCAAAATATCGATATACATCTTTGAATCAGTTATTCCGTTGACAAAGTGCAAATTTTCAACACCTCTAACACTGTTTGAATGTGGGTAGCCAGGTTATGCATAGGAAGGCTTTTATTTCGGTCACGCCAAGTTCTCAGGCACCCATCGGAAACTTTAATATTAAATTTACATTCACGCTTCCAAAACTTGAAGTCATTATCAACGTGTCCTTTAGCAAATATCATGCGTTTTTGATTATTGACTTTGCTGATAAATGGTTTTTTATAGCAACCCTACTAAAAAATCCAAGTTTTCTTATGTAATGTCGAACATTTTGTGGAGTAACTTTAATGTCCTTGTACATATTTTTCTAACAAACCTGCTAGTTTGATCGAACTCACTCTCGGATCCTTTTGAACTTGCATCCGCTTTCTTGTTAAAACTGACCGGTTTTCATTTTGCCACTTCTTTCCGATTTGTCCGAACTTTTTATACTTGTCCACAATGTATTTCACCGTCGATTTGCCTCTCGATACTATTTCCCCGATTTTCCATAACACCTTGCCTTCTTTTGCAAATCTATTATTAACTTCCGTAAATCGTTGAAAAGTTCATTCGATTTTCGTCCCATTGTTTAGTTTTCCCGCTCACAATCGAAAATAGTCGAAACAAATAACTAGATAACTCTATAAAGGCAAAGTTGGCTACTGTATCAATTAGGCATTCCAGGAAAAATATTATGTTCATTTTTCCGGGAAAACAAAGAACCTTTTACAGAGTGCGAATACGGATTTTGCTGGCGTCGATAGTGAACATAACATTTTTATGGGATATTAAGAAATTTGAAGTAATTTTTTTCTTGATTTACCGAGAATTATGTATTTTTAGGGAAAACAAAGCAAATTCCAGCTAAAAATTTCCATTAGTTGTGAGATAAAATGCTTTTTATCAATAAAATAAGAGGAGTGTGAACACGAGTTTTGCATACTGTACCTAATTTATTGTTAACCGCGTTTAAAGGATGCAATACTTTTTAGCTAAACTGACAGCATTTTGCTCGTAATTTTACAATCATTTTCTTGAAATTTTAAAAATGTATGATGCTTTTCCCTCTGAGAAAAACGTCGCGTTCTATAAGTGTTGTTTATCCTGTTTTTTATTTTTTTACTTCCACGAAACGACTAATTCAGCTGAATTCTATAGAATTTCGCGCTTCTTGGAATCTAGGAGAAACAGAGTATTCGAAATCTGAAAAAAAAGAAGTTCACATTATAGAATACATTTTTCAGCCAGTTCATATTAAAGGTTCAAGCTTGCATAAACAAAATTGTTTTCATTATTGGATTCATATTTTTGGGTATTCACATTACCGAGCGCCTACTGTATAAAATGATTGAAAAAAAGTATTGGCACAGTCAATATTTCCAGAAAAAACCTCTTTAATTTGAATATTTGAAGAAGATAATGTCAGTGTTATATTATTAAACTTATTACCTAGCTAGTACGAAAAATTGTTACGTTTTGAAAGGAAAAACATAGCAAATAAGTAAAAACAACAACATTTGTTCAAGAAAAAAGTATTGGCACATTTAGAGCGATTCCATGTCAAGTGGGACAAAATCGGAACTGGATCCCTTTCGAATTGGCTTACCCATAGTTCTATATGTAAAGCCACAGTAGCGTATGCAGGATTTTGATAAGGGGGGTTCATATTTTTGAAGTTTTGACTAGGTACGTTTGCTAGTGCTTCGGTGTAGATATGAAGATATAATTATTTAATCATACTTAATCATACTTTTTCACCGGTCAAAGTTAGAGTCCTCCAAAAATAATTCTGGCAATCTTTAGCCCGATTGCATGTCTGGTTTCATTTACGTGGCTAAACTTGTTTACCCAAGGGGGGGGGGGGGGTTGAACCCGTAACCCCCCCTGGGTACGCCACTGTAAAGCCATAAAGATTCCCCAAGTTTCAGCTCAAAATATTTAAAACTGCGCCCAGGTTGAATTTTTTAAAATTTGACTGTTTTTTGAACAATGTTTCACGAACAGTACTACAAAAGCGATACTGGTTTCAATAGTAATAAAGTGGTGGCATCTCTGGAAAGAATTTTACTCAAGGTAAGTCATCGACTTCTCGTACTATTTACGGAGGTTCAAAAATCTTCTTCTACTCTACTCTAGTTCATGGTATCCTGAAACTCAGTAATGACTTATTAGCTTGCCAGTATATGAGAAGTTTTTGTTTAATATGGCTTCATATACAGGGTTGCCGTTTCGATTGAGTCTATCCCAAAAACTCGACCACCTAAAGAATAAATGAATCTGTAAGGCTCTTAGCAGATCTTCAGCTCTGCTTGGTTTTCGTACAAAGGCCATCGATCCAGGTGGAGCAGAATCATGCTTTCTTAAATCACATTTCGAGGCAACAATGAAATATTGCACGATTCGATTCGGACGTAGTGAATCACGCTTGATGGCTTGCGGGCCAAGCTGTGAGATGAAAAGATGAAAGATACATCTGCGATCATCCGTAGATCAATATCTTGTCAAATGGCGATCGAGCCAAAACGCTGGAAGATTTTCATCTCATCGATTTCACACGGCCAACGATTATTCGGTAATTTTTGGATCGTGGTATGCTTTGCTCTTGTTTGCGGAACGGCTGAATCTTCGAGGTAGATTTTATGGTGATGACCTCCAAAATCGATTAAAGTGATTCGTTGAAAATGTAATGCAGACATACATATTTGAAATAAGTTTATTTGGAGTTACCATGGTGGTGGCGATGCTGCATTTATTAAAAGAATTTATTTTGTTATCTACTCGGTGTAATCTCGATGAATGCCTGAAAATTGCACTGTTCAAATATATGTTCTTTCCAAAATTAATTTTTTTTTACAATTTTCAACATGTTGAAAATAATAGTGTGCTAAAATTTCAAATATATTATAATCTTATTTTTGCTTCAAAAGTTATACATTTATCATGTAATTGTATATGTACATAACTTATTGGTGGATCTTGCTGCCATTTGTGCCACAGCAAAATCGGGAATAAATAAACAGAGCACAACAAACAGTTTTACCACGGCTGTATTATTTTTAACTTTATCTATTGTTTTGTTTAACATTTCCAGCAACTCTCCGGCCTACATCCCAATACTCGTCACTACGGTCACTGCCAACGTTCGTTTCACTGTTGACTCTTTTTCAGATCGCCACTGCACAGAAACTGCAGCCTTCATTCAGTAAAAATTGAAACAAATAGCAAATTGAAATAGTCTACCTTCTTGCAATCTCGTTCACTATGGACAATTTCACTGTCTAAAATTGTTTCCACCGTGCTAAATTTTAGCCGTTTACGTTCTAAAAGAGCCGAGAATTAAGGTTCCTTCCATGGTCAACCAATTCCGCTGTCAGTTCCGAATGAAAACGAGCGGTTCCAGCCATTGCTAATTTCACAACTTTTAATATAACGTTTTTCGGGATTGTTCGTTGAGTTGTTTTATCGGTCGTACCCTTTTGTCGTGTAGGAACTTCGACTCTCACCAGCTGACAATATCAACTTGTCATTTGCCAAATTGTCAATTTTGTTTCGTTTATATTGTCACGTTCGGTAATCCGTGGTATGGAAAATTTGTAGGTAGATGTTGGCCTAAATAATAGTTGCCGTATTGATTGAGCAAGCTTGCCCAAATACAGAACAGGTAGATCGACAATCAGTCTCCTTGAATCGTGCATAACATTGCCCTCATAATTGATAATATCTGTATGTGAATCAATTAAAAATTTTCGTGGTTCATCTAAGGCTTGACGGATCCTCCGTACACTTCCTGATTTCCGCATGTCGTTTTGTATAACATGTCCGTGCATTCATTCGATCTCTTCGTCCTATTGCTAACCTGTTCCCATTTTCTCAAATAAAGGTATCTTGTTGCGACATTAGTAGAATTCGTCCAGCAAGCTATTCTAATACTGTACAGATTGTTGAAGATTTCACCACCCCCATAATTACGAAGATATCAACCATATACCATAATTCGATCTTTTTGCTTTCAAAGTCGCTGCTGCTCCCGGTGTTGGCACGGGTGCCATTTAACTCGTCTTATCCACGATTATAGCTATGAGTAATTTTCACTTCGGATGAAAATTATTATTATTATTATTATTATTATTATTATTATTATTATTATTATTATTATTATTATTATTATTATCTATATAATTAAACGGCTAACATGAATTTTGTGGTACCATTTTAGCTGTTGTTTCTGGACCGATTTTCATAAAAAATACATCAATGAAAAGAGAATATCCTGTAGATGTGCAGAATTGTATTTTTTGTAAAAATCTGTTTGGAAAATATACAGAAAAAAAGGAAAATAGATTTTCTTACTAATACATACACAACGTTGAACGTTCGCACAGCGATAAATACGAATGGTATACTAGCCTTTAGTATCAAAATAGAAACTCTAAAGTTGTATAGCTTGTATAGTGTATACGAAGGTGATTTGCGCTTGCACGCGGGAGTCCCAGGTTCATATCTAGGACCGATCCAAGTGTTTTAGTTTAATTTTTGGAAGCTATTGAATCATGTATAGGCGTGTAGTGCATGCGGTGGCAATTTGCCCTTGCACGCGGGAGTCCCAGGTTCATATCTAGGACTGATGTAAGTGTTTTAGTTTCTTTTTTGGAAGCTAATCATCAAATTTCACCACATTTAGGAATATTTTCATTCCCAGTTTATACCGTTCATGTGGATTGTGCGTTCACTGGTTCGGTGTTGTGTGATAGCTTTCTCTCTGAGGATCATTCGTGTGTATAGCGTCGCCGTTCATTATGCAAATGGATACGTACATTCCATCAATATTTGGTCATATTTTTTTAGTTTGTTTTGCTGAAGATCGTCTAACATTTCACCAAAAAAAGCGTTTTCAGTTGAAGAAAACTTTCAAGATTTAAAAACGATGTTTGAGTTTCCTGACATTATTTACAACAACCGGTTTGGTAGATCTCAAGAATGTGAAAATCGAATGATGACATGCGCAAAACGCATAGCATTGTTATACGTTCGAGACGCATTGAAGCGCCAATAATTGAATAATGATTTTTAAACATTATTAAAATTCATAAACATTATTTAATCACAATAGAAAAACAAATTTAGCTTGCCGTTTTATTATATTGATTGATGATTTAAGTTAAATTCAAAAACCATTTCGTCTGGCACACCCAGACTTCTTCATAACATTCTCGGATATGCACAGGGACTTGAAACGCATGTCAAAAAATACAACATCGAAGTGGTACCAAAGAGCGGTATTCAACTGAAAAATAGCATATCGACGGAAAAAGACAAACTGGAAGGAGGAGAAAAAAGTGGGATATACCAGGTTACATAAGGGAAACTATAGAGATAGAGTAGAGTACCTGTAGAGATTAGAATGAATATTAACTTAGGGAATGGAGCAATTGAGCTGATTAAATTTTGCGATGAAAATGTAAAACGTTAGGGATTAAAATAGAAACACAGAACTTAGGGAATTAGTTATACACTGAAGAAGTCTGGGAGTGCCAGAAGAAATGTACATCTGCTTCAATAGTTTAAATACACGTTTTCAAGGAAATTTTGGAAAAAGGTTTTTGAATTAACTTAAATTTGTGAAAGCGTGAAAATAAGGATTCTAACTGAGATTGATGATTATTCGATCGAATTTCTAGAGTCAGTTATAATAAAATCATCATTGCACTCGAATTTCGAGTGCTGGATTTTGCTAGTTATTATTATTATTATTATTATTATTATTATTATCTTTATCTTGACTCGTCGCAATGAGTTGCGAACCTAAAACGTTGATAAAATTACTGTCAAAGCTGATTTACGATACATTATGACATAAATGAAATGAATGAATTTACTACCTAGTAAGTTTTAAATGGAACTATCTTTAAGCCTGGTTTCATGCTAAATATACCCTACTAAGAAGTTGGCCAGTTTGCTGTGCCAAATTTAACAGCATATAAAATTTATGAGGATTAAAAGTGCTGAAATTTTGGATAAAATAAGTTTGGCGCAGTATTTCTACTTCAAACGTCGGTCAATATGATGTCAAAACATGTATCTGAGATGATCAAATATAAATGAGGAAAAACTAAATCCTGTAGGACGCTTTAAATATAGAAAACGAAAAAAATTAAACTAGTGAACTTATTATTATGATGCTTCATTTTTTTCTTGGATTTATTGTAAATTTACTTCGAAAATGTGCCACATTGGTGATGAACATGAATTCATTTTTCTCAGATTACTGTTCTTTATGTTTGCTAGTTTTATTTCACTAAATTTACAAATTTTTCAAATTCTATCGATAATCTAACAATTTCAAGCTATGCAATTCACCGAGCCTAATTGAAGTCGAGCCTAGAGCACGTACGGCGTTCAAGATTTGCGATATAACGGCAATTTAACGTAGGTTTGATTCAAATGCCAAGGAAATTTGCTAGGTTTAAAAATTTATTCCCGCTTAAATTCTCAGAGAATAATAGACGGCACAGTCCATATAAATAATTGAATGTTTGCTTTATTATATTTTAACTTAATTTGTACTTGTGTGAACATTAGCTTCAAAAAAGGTTGTTTGTAAATTTTACAAAGCACTTCGCGTATTTTTTAAGTATTTAATCTCTCAACTATTTACCGCATTCATAAATATAACAAAAGAATTCCACTATATCATATTTATTTAAATCCGAGCAACAATCTTCGCCCTGCTTGAAATTTCTAACAATAAATAATGTTTGAGAAACCCAACTAAAAACGTTATGTAATCAATCAAAAGTCTGAACAAAGCTTACACGAAACGAAACGTAAAAGCGCCGAAAATATGACAAATTGCATAAATGTATTCAACTGTGTTTCACCAACATATTGGATCAAATTACCGTCTTGACTACTTTGTGAGTGCCAGCACTCTTGGGCAGCACAAAATCACAATCGATTCCCGGTAATCATCATCATTAGACCTGACATAACCACTTTTGGCGGGAATAATTGATTGCATTTCCAGATTATTGAAGCGAAGATAGTTGCTGAAGACTCTTGTTGCGTACCCTTAGCATTGTGGTAGCCCGTTATTCGCCCTGGCAACCCACATTTAGGCAGATACTTCTGGTTTTACGAAATCTTCAAGTCAAGACAGAAATTCGTATGATTTATACGAAGAAAGCTCATACCGATTACAAGGTGCCTGCGCATTCATCACAAAGCTGATTAGTGTTTCGTCAATGAGGTGTAAGTTCTTTTGTTATCGCGTGGCTCATGGTAAAAGTAAATTGATTACAGCGATTAATGGACTGCTGGATGGTGTAAGCTGTCGACAATTGAAATCGTCTTCAAAATATTCGTGACCAGGTTTTGGGTGGAAGCCTTTTTCGGGGCATTATCTAATTGATGAGCCTATTGGGACTAGATTGTAGGCGAGTGAATGTGATTTCATCAGTATCACCATTAGAATGAGAGAGCACTAAGTATTCTTTTTGGAGTTAGCGGGGTTCAACAAGATATACCTACCATAGATGGATGCGAGACGTTCACTGCCTTGGTTCCACCAGTCGATTTTGAGTCACTTGTTTAGTGTCAATTTCAAAAAGTTTCTAAAATTGCACACATGCACAAACTAACGAAAATATAAATTATCCAGAATCCACATTGTCTGTTGTCTGCAGCGAAACAAAAAAATTCCTGTATATGAGTTATTTTATAAGTTTTATCGATCAACATTAACAGTCTATGGAGGTTTTCAACTTATTTTTTTGCGCCTACAAATAACTGTGTCCTAGACACAAAATTCAAATTGAAAATTTTTCCTAGATTTTGTTTTCATGTACATGATTCTGAATGACAAAATCATTTACCACAGCAGCCTTAAGGTTTGGTTTGCAATACTATTGATTTTAATGTGACAAAAAGTTTTTGAAGGAAAACAAATGCTTTTCAAGCTTGAAACCAGAATTACTACTTTGAAAAGTACTTTTTGAAATAACGAAATCAATCCAGCTTTATGCACCCTCTGGAAGTGTGAAAGTGCAACAATCTCATTATCCGTAGTCATTCTTCGTTACGGTTTGGGCAATCCCACACAACAAAATAGCATAAACAGGCAAGGGCATGGAAAAATAAGGACCTCTACCCGTTTCTCCCCCGGGCCTGCCCTGATAATGAATCTCGAAATTTGGATTGGATGTGGTTACCAAAATAAACACGAAAAATAACACGCGAAAAGCTTGAAACAATTTGCTGCACAAACTCTACAAAGTCAATAAAAAAAAGAATATAAACCTTGTTAATTCACATACATATATGTATTTAGGGAAGAAAAATTAAGGTATATTTAATCACTAACTGGCCTTCGGATGTTTCCAATCTACTTAAACTTCTTTCTCTTCTTATTGTATCTTATATTATAAGCCTTTATCATCGAAAGAACTTAGACAAATATTCCCTAAGAATCCAAGAATCACACCATCACGGAAAGGAAAAGGGTTTCTTCAAAATTGAAAAGGCTACAATCAAATTACTGACAATTTCAACGACTAATTTATCAACGATCGATATTAATTCACATCGATAACTTTCAATACTAGAGTTTTAGAAAACCAACGATTGCCAAATACAGCTACTATGAAGACGACTATATCAAAAACCAAAACTATCTTCGTTGTAAGTGTAAGTGTACTTTTCGAGTAATGTTCCGCAATCGCCGGTGATTGACACGTGAACTTTATTTTAAACTTGAGATCGCTGCGTTTCGGTTCGCTCTGTTATGCCTCTTTCCGACCGTCGCTCAGTGGCGGCTCGTGGGAGTTAAGTATGGTGGAGCTACTGGTACAAATTTTTCTATCACTAATATAAGTTCTTATGTGAGTTTCCACTCCACCCAAGGGGTACCACATGTGGAGCGTTAATCGATTTGAATCGATCGGTTTCCCGAAAAGTAGATTCGCTGACAATCAAAGATATATGCCTATCTTCTTTTCCTATCTAAATCTTGTTAATTATTTATTTAATCAAAATTATAAATACCATAACCTGAAGAACCATTTCTGAAACAAACTTTAAGCACTATAAAACTTTAAAAAATACCAAACACTACGAAGGCACACTAAGTACTAATACCATACACTACACTGATGAAACTACTTTTGCATTAACAGTCATCACCTTCACCCCCTTCACCCCCTTCAGGCCGTCGTTTATTTTGCCAGCAGATCCATTAGAACATTATCCATATTTGCCTCTTTTGTATCACTACCAACAACTGCAGTTCGTATTATGTTTCACAACCTCAAGTGGTAATCATTCCTCGTGTTTATACCCTCGGCTAAGAATATGACAAATTGACTATGGGCTCACATAAAATTTTTCTTCATTCAATGAACACTTTATTTCAAATTTTATAAATTTTCTTTATTCTACAACTGCTGTGTTTTTCTCACATCGCCACATGTACACGGTTAAAACTTTATGCAGACTCCCCAGTGTCCAGTTCACATTGCTCGTTGACGACCGTGGAAACAGTGCCAGCATAAACCGATATCGCCAACTTTGTGACTGATGGCGGTCATACCGTCATTTCAGTTGAAGTAATGAACGTGAGCAAAATGCAACTGCCGAGCAATTTATGCAGATTCGTACATCATACACTTCGGATAGATATCTCGGCAAATATTTAAAATTTTGTGGAAATCGTCATTTTGATTTAGTCTCTAGTTGTATCGCAAACTATTCAATATTTATTTTTAATGAAAATGATTACGGCAGTTTTTTGGTGCAAATCGTTTTTCTCACTAATCAAATTAAAATTTCGCTATTATTTATTCGTGTTTCATATTTGTTCATGGACTGAAAAATGATTTTGATAGAATTTTTTCATAGTCGATCATATTTGATTTGAAGAATGTTTTTATTCTTCAATTCACAAATATTCAGGATTTAAAGTTTAACTATTAACTTCTTGTTGAGTTTTACGTAGGAAATGGTCAAAAAAATATGACGTCCACAGGTATATTTTCCCACGGGACACTTCCTAATATTTGAAAAAATATGGGAACATGATTTTTTATTAAATTTTAGTAGTAAGTGACGTACCTTGAAACCATGTTTTGTATGGGTGGGAATATTTGAGTTTCAATTTTTCTTTAAAAATCAATTTTGGATATTGTTCATTTCTTTATTGAATTCGGAGGTAACTTGACATGCTCTAAGTGTTCTCCGGTAAAACACAAATCAATGTCAAAGTTTATTTAATATATTTAACATGTGTACAAAGCCATTTTCAACATTTATAAGTCCTTGTTAGCTTGGACGCTACAGGTTAATCGAAGAAGTGTAATAAAGTCGAATTTTATGAGTCCATTATCAGGAAGAGAGTATGAGTTTGTCAATGAGGTGGGTTAGGTGTATTTATTTAAAGAAAATAGCCTAAAACATTCTTACAATTCGAATAAAATTCCATTATTCATTGTAATGTAACCAACGAAATCTCTATGGCATGTCTATTTCTGGGTGCTTCAAAACAGCAATACAAAAGCCTATTAAAACTGATAGTCATTGCGCTACAATAAACTTTATTTCCATTCCATAAATTTCCTCAGTGTCTGGCTTTAGTCTACCCTACACTTCAATGGAATAGAGGGTCGATAATTTTATTGCATAAAAATCGCCTTTGTTGGAACAGTGTCTCTATCTCTGAGGAACAATCAACCGTAAGTTTGGGGAAAGATTCCCTACGTTCTACTTGCCACCCACACCTTTCAACGTCATCGAATCATTAAATTTTATTAGACTCTTGCCGGAAAATGTATTCTCACTCACCCCTCCTTGCTACGTAACAAGATAAAGAAAAATATTGAGGAGTTTTGTCGTGTTGTTGCCCAGGAAAACTGTGTAACGTGTTGAAACTTTGTCATGCGAATACAGTTCCTAGTTTTTGGGGAGCGCTCGACTTCAGGACCCATTCAATTCGTTCATTCATGCTGCGGACAAAAATAATGAATGCGAAAGAAAGCCATTTGTCTGTCCGCAAGGGCTTGTAATTATCGTTGGGTCTAATTACATGTTAATTACGATCTTATCGCGACCACTTTCGGCGGTACATTTCGCCTGGCTCGGCGCGGCTCGATGGCGAAACCTAAAGCTGGAATTGTTATTTAAATGGGCACTTGAATTGTTCCGACGCGACATAAGATAAATTTTCCGGTGAACATTAATTTGGGCGCATCCACTGAATGGAAAAACATGACAGCCTAGCAAGGCAATTAGTTCGGGTAGGATATATGACCGTTTCGCAAGGAGCCAGGAAAGTACTCTAAAAATGCCCACATCAGAAGTCGCTACATTGTGCTGAGCTAGGCGGAGAGAATACATAGGAAACGAAATTCAATTTGTGGACGATAATTAAAGAATAACAAGTGGTGAAACCTATTTTTGGAGGAATTGGTGAGGATGACAATTTCAAAGATAGAGTTTTCATTTGTTGAGTTCTTTAAATATTTTAGCTGGAATATTCCAAATGGGATTGTGATTCGGATCTGAAAAAATTGATCAGCTAAAATAAAAATCTTGCCGTCGCATGTATGAAGGTGAATTGCGCACTTCTAATAGACTTTCGACTGTAATCAACGACAACGCTGCACCATTCCATCTCATTATCATCATTATCGTCAAAGACGAGGACCAAGTCTTTTGAATCTACCACGAGTAATGAGCGCCTGCTTAATGAGATTCAATCAACGTCTGATTAGGAACATACTGGCGACTGGTTCCCGTTCGAATTTGGCTGTAATTGAGAGATAAAATCTGGGAAAGGTGAGAAATCTAAGGTGCCCGTGCTGACTTCCGTTTAGCACCGAACGCGCTGATTCGCCTGTTGACTCGCTGACAAAGTACAATTGGAAATTAATGATATCTAGTTAGGCGACCGGAAACTTTTTCTACAGCCCCACAAGGGGTCATTTAGGTTGGCCATCGGTGTAATGGGTTAATCAGGCTGTGAATCATTTTCTATTTAAAGTTGAAGAAGTGTCTGAGGAAGTCTGCAATAAATCAACTAGTATGGTGCTCAATTTGTCTCGTTAAAGATTCTGGCAACTATAAATTGTGGATCGTTATAATGAATGGGAGACGCTGCCGATGCGCTAGATTCGACTAATGGTGATGAGGATTTTTGATTTCACACCACGGATTCCATTTGGAACAGATGCAATCTAGTTATAGCGCAGAGTTGTACCTTGTTATTGTGAAGAAAACAAGCCGCGAGGTGCGACCCTTGAGGTCGACACGGTCAACTTCCCAGTAATATCTACATGAATATTAAAAATATTAAACACAAAAGAAATCATGAAAATACTACTACTTTAAATAATAATAATAAGTGGTACTCATAATCGTAATTGAAATGAGCTTATATCAATCTTATCATCTACTGTAGCGTTCATTGATTACGTAAGGCTTTTGTTGGGTGGGGGGTGGATTGGTTTGATTGAATATTCACGCAGATCAATTGGAGGGGAGCAGGCTATAAAGTCTTTTTTACGTTATTTTTTATTTTTATATCGATGCTTGAAGGACAAAAGAGCGCTAGCAAAAATGAATGCATTCTTGTTATTACGCCCACTGAAGAGGTTTTCTCGCGAGGTGTCCATTTTAAATAATTTTGTTCAAAATTGCCATGACTTCGGCATAATCATTGAATTGGTTTTTTTATTGGTTTTTTTTTGGATCATGCAAAAAAAAATTGGCCAGTTTCTCTTCGAAGACTATTAGGAATATATAAATTATATAAACATTTATTACTGAGCTGTGCAAATCAGGTTAAAAATTTATTTTTTGTGAAAAAAACTCTAATTTTTCCCATCTGCCGTTTTTCAATTTAATAGAAGTTAAATGGAAAAAGCAGCAGAAAGGACTTTTTTATAAAGTTGAAAACATAACAAAAAAGTTAACACACGTCGAATGACACCTCAATGATGCAAATACCATATATGGTTCGTGAGATATAATGAATGATAAAAATGACCTTGAAAATCATGATGACTTTTAATGATTTTTTCTTTTTAATTTCATTTTTTACGTAATCATGAAAAAAAGTTTTGCTGGTTTTCTTACAAAAACTATTTGTAATATATAAATTTTAGATACATTAGTTACTGGGTGCTGCGAATCAGGTTAAAAACTTATTGTTTATGGGAAAAACCTAATTTTTAGCACTTTTTTTTAATAAATTAAAAAACGGTTCCAACGATTTTTTTAAAAATTTGATAGAATCATACAAATGCTAATACGCGTCGATTGACACCTTAACTATGCAAATCGTATGATTGGCTCCGGAGATATAACACATGACAGAAATGACCTTCAAAGGGTCAAAACAACAAACCCCCCCGACCGAAGTTGACCAAAAACTAATCAGTTCTTAAGATTGCAAAGACACTTCGATTGACACCTCAACGAAGTCGATACGACTTTGTTTACGTGAGTTATGCTCGTAGAAAAAACTGTCCACGGACGCATGTACGTACGTACACACACACATACATACTTCTTTCTAAAAACACTTTATATATACTCTATAGACCTTAAAACGTAAAGAAATGTTGAAAATTTCAATTTCGATTTTCGAGGCGATTACAAGAACTTCCCATATACTGGGAATTAATAAATAATGAAATGTAGACAAGATAACATGCCAAATATGGGTATTCTTGTTAATCTCCCATGCTTATCTGTTTTAGAGTTGCTAAAAATTAACTTAAGTTCGCGTCGAGAAGCAAAGTCAACAGGATTCATAAATGTCTTTTTGGCATTCATCATAAATGGATATGTGCTGTATTGAAGCAGTCTGATCATACAAAAAGGCGAAGTAAAAATGCACCGCATGTGAAACAAAATTGTTTGATATTATTAGCAACAAATGACTTGGTTTCCTTTTGAAATTGTTTTTCCCTTATTATTTTCTACAATGTAAAACGAATTTGCCATGTGCTGTTGAATGTTGCTCTTGAGTTTTTATGACACGTTTACAGTTGTATGTACACTAGAAAGTAATAAATTGGTTCATTCAGTAAATAGAAGATGATGAAGATGTCTTATACATTCCACAAAATCGTCAAAGTATTCTCTGATTTCGATGAACTTAAGGGGGAAAACCACTGTAGGATTTTCAAAAAATAGATTTTTTTCCTCTAAAGTATACCTTATCATCATAGAAATTATGTAGAAAAGTTTCATATAGTGGAAAAACCTCTAAGTATTCGAAATTTTAAATTAGCGCGGCGCTTCTCACTGCTCTTTCGGAGCGCAATCCGCGCGTATCCCCGCGCGTTTCCCTGCGCGTTTCCCCGCGCGCTGTTGGTATTGAAATTTAGAATAATTTTAAATATAAATCTTTCAAAACTGTACACGTGTACACCGAGGTTAGTTGAATGTTAGCAGAGAACGCTGCAAAACGTATTTTGCAGACTAAAGGTATATCAAATTTATTCATGATTTTTTAATAGCTTAAACTTTAAACGCGACTCCTTTCTAAAACAATTTTTGTTCGATTTACTTGAAATTTTCACATTATGTACAAAACTAGTGTTTGCATGGAAGTACGTAAAGTAAGTAAAATTTTTAATTTTATGTTGCATATTTCAATTGTTATTAACAATTTTCGAGCGTTTTTTCCGTTTTTTTTTGACATTTTTTCAAAATGTCACCATTTTGACAAAAATCATTTTCAAAAAAAATTCTACGGACTTCTCTGGCTGTTATTACGCTTTATCGACAATTATTTGCTTGATAACCATAACCTTGACAATTCAGGAGAAAACGGGCCGGCCGCGAAGCCATGAAAAAATAAGGCGTTACTTGAGAAATGCTACGGACCCGCCATTTTGTTTTTTAAAGTTCTGAAAAAATTCGAAGAGGATGTCAAATACTTGTACAATATAGATCTTTTTACCAAATTTCGATATGTTGTTTGTTTTTTGAGAAAAAAATTCTCACAAAATGCCTTTTTTTCTACCTCTACAGTGGTGTTCCCCCTTAAAATATTGATTCTCAGTATAACGATAATGATTATAATAGCAATAATTGTGTCGAAAATTATGGACGAGAGATTATTGGTGATCTGAGCGGAAACATGGTTAGAGTTGTCAGTTATGGTATAATATATGAATCCAAATGAAGTAGTTCAGACACTTCGAACTTATATACAGTTGCTCACATAATTGAGCGTGCACCCATGTATGAATAACTACAACAGGGATAACTCAAATTGCTCTTAGCTTTCAGAAAAGAAATAGTTTCTATATCCAAAAGAAAAACATTATCTACGTTATTGATCTTAATATAATGTGAAATTTAACTTTTAAATATCGTTTTAACGCAAAAACCAGACATATGACACAATTTAACCCTCACAAAATTGAGCGTACACTTAATAAAATGTATGATATTACTAAGGTCTGCGAAATATCATAAATCGCACTTTCTGTGGCTTATTCAGTGTTATTTTGTTTGCAGTTATAAAGTTTGTCATTCGTGTTCTAGTTTAAGAATATTGCAGTTTGTTACGAAAATGCTAAGAGCTAGAAAAGAGGCAGACTTGTCTACATGGTAAATAGTTATTAAATTACATTCTGATGGGAAATCTTCACGATAAATAGGACGATTAGTGGGTAGAACCCATTCCAGCGTTCAAAAATTTTTAAATGTACAGTTATTTTATGGAATGAAGCACGGAGAGGTAGCAAAAAATTATCCCTAAGAGACAAGCGGTTTATCATACGCGGAATTGAGGAGAATCCTAAAACCAGTTTGCCAAACTAGTCGTGTAAAGTGTGCTCAAGAATTAAGGAGTCAATATCAGCAAAAACAGTTTGTCACTTTTTGCGGGATGATGAGTGTAACGGTAGAGTTACAAGAAAAAAACATTTATTTCGAAACAAAATAGACTGAACCGATTGGAATTCGCAAAATCCCATGTAAATCTTCTGGACAGCTTCTGGAATAATGTTATACTTTTGGATGAAACAAAAACCAACTTATTCGGTTCTGATGGTAAGGAAATCGTTCCGAGGAAACCAAATACGGAGCTAAATAAAAAAAACATATGCCCAACTGTGAATCATGGCGGAGGTTCGGTCATGATATGGGGCTCTATGGCAACTAATGGTGCTGGAAAACTGGAGTTTAGCGACACAGTCATGGATAAAATGAAATATTTAGATATCCTGCGAAGAAATTTGAAGTTCTGTGCAATTACAAATGCCCAGTGTACATTACTTTCGCCACAATAATGACCCGAAACCTACAGCACCTGTAGTTGTTGTACAACGCTACCAACCTTGTAAAAACTCCTCTTCAGTCTCCTGACCACAAGTCAATTGAGAATTTGTGCAATGAGCTCAAGTTTTGGTTGAAAAGCTGTAATGCTACAAATAAAAATCAATTTAAAAAACTCAAGGTAGAGTGGGAAAAGATTACACCAGGATTTCCAAAAAAAATAGTGGAATCGATGCCTCAACGTTAAGAAGCAGTTACGGCAGTTATAGCAGAAACAAAATATCATTTAGATTAGTTATTACATTTTTGTGCTAAAATGCTTCAATTTAATAAGATGTACACGCACAATTTTGTGTCAATGAAAATTTGAATATTTTTTTATTTTTGTAAAAAAGATGCTTTTATGCATGAAATTTTATATTGGAAAGGAATTAATATGTAGAGTATAATGTTGCTCTTTTGGACCAATAAAAAATTTCTATAAAATGAAACAGCAGATTGAAGTATTTAGCAAGTAATAATTTTTAATTATGTGTGTAACTGTACATACAGTGGTTCTCACTGAAAATGCCACGCTTTGATCTTAGAACTTTAATAAGTTAGTTCCATCTGTGTATTCAAAAACCTTATGGAAGCAAATTATGCAGTGTTAATCGGCAAAGAAAATGATAAAAGCGACGAAATAAAAAAAACGAATGTTCAAATGTAATAACAAACGAAATGTGAATTTTAACAACACAATCAAATTAGTACAGATGAAGTCGAGATTTTGAGTGCCTCACCCAGAATTAACTATTAAGACATTGACGGCTCAAGTCCGGGTAACAAATTGTAGCATGCACCAACGCCCCCATAAGCGTACTAGTCAATAGACCATAACTAGTATGGGTACTGCTTTTCCGAATACAGGTTGCAGATCTTATCCAAAGCTTGCATGGTTCTTCTTCATAATCCTTGGTTAGGATTTGGACCTATCAATCATCCGTGCCGCTTTTTGGGCAATGGCACCCCTGTTGTAAGCGCAACAACAATGCAGAAGGATCCGATAACCGTGCTAATCGGTTCCAAACTATATTAATAATGAAAGTACCCGCTAATGGGTGTACAATCACAACCCCCAAGTTGCAGCCTCTACAGGCTCCTCACCGACACCGGCAGGGACTAGGTCCCTGGGCCCCCGGATTTCTTGGTACCAGTATACCCCTGGTAAGGTTTCGAGGAAGCTCAACACAACCTCTTCAATTGAACCCCATAGCAAAGTTCGGGATTGATCGCCCAGTTTTTGGATATATCACCAGTTTAACAGTATGTTGTCCTATTTTTCGTCACTCCTTTACCTCAGCATCCTGTTGTAAGGATGTTGTTTTGAGGATCGGTTAGAATCCCTCCTCATTTACACTGGCTTGGGACAGTTTTCAGAAGGAAAGCGGAGTTTCAAATTAGTACAGTTGGAATTTGTTTACTTTCAGTCGATTTTTGATCAGTCTGTGCTCGGCTTTAGTCGTCGTTCAGTGCGTTTATCTAAGTTTACAGCGGAATCGGTGTTTCTCTGGTGATCTACCAAAAATTTCCGCGTCAAAAATGGGGCCTCACACGACAATAGAACTTAGGAACCTCGAACTATAAAGGTGGAGATATAGAGCCATTTGACGATTTAAAATATTGTTCATAAATTCATAAACGAAAATAGAGTGGCAGACGAAAAAAACGCCACGAGAAAAGTTCTTAATGCTGCAAATGAATGGAGAATACTACGATTTATCAAGAGAAATCCAAAAATTAATGCACCAAAATTAGCAGAAGTTAAACAGCATTTACACAAGAAGGTTAGTGCTGAAACCATCCAACGCGTGGTTCGAAGCAAGAAATCTAACGGACGGGTAGTTAGAAAAAAAGCCATATGTCAGCAACATCTTTGGATCAAATAGTCGCTCGTATGTGCGGAAAAAACAGCTGCAGAATATTCAATGAAAAATTTTCTGACCAAGTGTAAAATACGGCAGGGTCAGGAGTGGGAAATCTTTACTATATCGAAGCATAGTTGACAAACACACAAACACGAATCTCAAAGAAAGTACTGAAAACCTGGGCATCGAAAATTGTTTTGCATATTATCTACATAATGATCTTAAAAATTTTTCTTTCCTTTCACAATCACCGGGCCTAAATGTTATAGAGCATATGTGGACAAAGCTGGACACAGAAATTAGAAAGCATCCGATATCTAACAAAAATGAACTAAAAAGAGGTTTCCTAGATGCATGGAACAAAATTTCTCGAAAATACACTAAGAAACTAGTGGATTCAATGCCGAAACACTGCTAGCAAAGTACTAGACAGCAAAACGAAGACACGCTCTAAAAAGTAGCAAGAATAGAAACTGTACCATTTTGTTTGTGAGGTTCATTGTTGTTGTTTTTAGATAGTAGTATACGCACTGTTTCGTTTCGATGAATTTTATCTTATTTCTGTTTCTACGTGGATCACAAAAGATATATTTGGTTGTTCTTGCATTTCTCGCGCTAATAAAAGTCTGGTTTGTATGTTAACCGTTGTGCACTATTTTGAGTGAGAACCACTGTAGTTCACATAAAGAAAAGAATCCTTCGAGATTTGCTTCGGCAAATAGTCCATGATATCGTGGTCTTAAAATTTCCGAAGCTTTATTTCTCCTTTTTAATTTGGGTCTACTCGTACAAATTGGAAGATACAAGTGTAAGTATGCATTTTCAACCCAATTAAGTTAATATGCGTTAGATATTTTGGTGAATTGTTTTCTCAAAACTCTTTCATGAGAATTTCACAAAGTTCACAAAGAAGTGTTCTTTCAAAATAATCATATTTTAAACAACCCTTATACATTTTCTAACGCGTTTTCTAGTTGAAAGTAACGAAATAAGCTTGTACAAAATATGAATTTGGGTAGCTAGGTATTTGTTACGATTGACAGAAATCAATAAGGGTAACTTACGTGACTTTGAAATATTTTTTTTCGATAAACGTACCTATTTGTATAATTCTCATTTACACCAAATCATCATCAGCTTTAGCTTTCACCTCAATAGCCTCCTTTTTTGTGGACTTCAAAAACATCATTTTTCCATTTCCCAAATGTATGTATGTAGATTAATGACTTGACCTACTCCGTTGGCATTTCGAATGTAATTTATGGAAAAACGCCTGGAAAAGCACTTGCCAATGGATGAAGAACCCAATACACGTCTTCAGACTAATGATGCTCACTAATTACTACCCCAAAAAAAAACAATAAGTAGCAAATGGATTTGTATGTGCTCTCCGATCATTTTCCAGTAATTTTCTTTAACATACGCACGTTTCGTACCGAGTTCGTAAGATAAAAACCCGTCGCCACTCCTATTAGCCCAAACCGAAATCAGTATCTTTAGAGAAAAGAAAAAAATCAGGCCATGCAAATTGCGTTCGACGCACGTGCTTACCTCTTACACGTTCACGGAAATCTGCAAATTACAGTGAAATCAATATCTTGATGTTCAGATAGATTAACTTCTGCTCATTAAATACGGATCGGTTTCGCATTATTGATGCTTCTTCGAGAAAAATCGATGTCTTAAACGGTACAATTAATTGGAAGCTCATTGCTCTGATTTCGTTAAAATAACCCAAGGTCACCGTCAATGCGTGTCTAAAACTAACCATTTGCTGCAGGGATCTTATTTCAGATGCTTCAAACTCCTCCCTGAGAGTTAACATTCTATGGAACCTATATCCTTGTATTTAATAATCCCCACTGCTTACGAAATGTCTTTAAATTTGCTTGTTTCCAAGAATAGCTTGGACTGCCCGGACATT
Source organism: Oxycera nigricornis (assembly GCA_963942545.1). Lineage (NCBI taxonomy): Eukaryota > Metazoa > Arthropoda > Insecta > Diptera > Stratiomyidae > Oxycera > Oxycera nigricornis. The sequence continues at coordinate 27,276,200 of OZ012663.1, read as the reverse complement.
CTGTGGCAGCATGAAATTCCCATGCCAACATTCTGATCCCAGTTTTATCTTACTGCCAGTCGTTTCCGCCTGAAATTCCAAATTCAATCCGTCGTTTTACTATCATTTTATCGTCTCATCCATGGTTTACTTCTTATTGTCTCTGCAGCAATTTGTTGTGGATTGAGTCCTTTAAGCTCTAGAACTGTACATGGTCTACAAATGACCATGTTACGCTTGTGGTGACCAGAATCGATTGTGATCCATCTCCTATCGTATATGTGGTGAATAAGATGAATTCAAGGATTCCAGAATATACACTCTGTGCTGCGAGCCTCAACACGAAACGAACTTTTCCGTTTTTAAATACCTTATTCAATCAAAAATAAAGAATCTCTTTCATGAGTTGGTTGAAATGCTGAATAGCTGAAATTTTAATTAACAAGCCGCGAAGTGCGACCCTTGAGGTCCACACGGTCAACTTTTCAGTAATATCTAGATAAACATTAAAAATATTAAACACAATAATAATTTTGGAAATACTACTACTTTGAATAATAATAATGAGAGGTACCAGGAATGTGTTAATATTAATCATATCATCTACGGGAGCATCCATTGATTTCGTAAGGCTTTTGGTGGATGCGGGTAGATTGATTTGGTCAATCAATCGGTGGGGACCTTTTCTATGTTATTTTCATATCGATGCTTGAAGGACAAAAGAGCGCTAGCAAAAATGAATGTAGTGTTTGTTATTACGACCACTGAAGAGATTTTGTCGCATGATGGTCATTTTGAAAAGTTGCGTTCAAAATTGCCATGACTGCAGCATAATCACTGAATTTATATTTTTTCACGATTTTCCATCAATGAGATTAATAATTACTTTAAACATTCTATTGGTAAATTTTGAATATGCAGTCAAAAATAGGTCCATTTGCATGTAAAAAGTAAAATATATTACAAATGATGATGCAGGAAGTAATTGAAAGCTTACGATTACTAAAGAATGAATCGACTAAAAACGACAATTTTTTATTTGATGAAAGCTTTTTAAAGCATTTGCGCCTTGAAAGTATTGGCTAAAAAACATTTTACCATTCAAAGCGCTGATTACCACAAATGCAAATTTTATTGAAATTTTGTTGGTTTTCAAAATTTAAGCAGTTTTTTTAATAAATTAAATGCTCAAATTATGCAAATATTTTAAAACTTTGATTGAATTTGAACAATTTCTTTAGAATAAAAGATATAAAGTAATATCATTCGTATGAACCCTCTTTACATGGTAACTTTGAATGATTTTTTATTTTTAATTTAGTTTTTTTCATAATTATGGAAAAAAATTTTGCTGGTTTCTCTTCAAAAATTGATAAAAATGTATAAATTTTATAAACTGGTATCACTGTGCTGTGCAAATCAGGTTAAAAAATATTTTTTATGAAAAAAAAACCCATAATTTTTCGCATTTTCTTCTATTAAATTAAAAAAACGGCTGAAACGAATTTTCATATTGTTGAAAACTTCACAAAGATGTTAATACACGTCAACTGACACCTTAATGATCCAAATATTATATCTGGTTCGTGAGATAAAGTGAATGATAAAAATGACCTTGAAAATCTTGATGACTTTTAATGATGTTTTATTTTTAATTTAATTTTTCACGTAATCATGGGGAAAAGTTTTGATGGTGCTTTTACAAACATTGTTTGGAGTATATAAATTTTATAAACATGGATCACTATATTTGGCAAATCAGGTTAAAAATTTATTGTTTATGAAAAAAGCCCAATTTTTTGCACTTTTTTTTCTTAAATTAAAAAACGGCTCAAAATATTTTTTTAAAAATGCGACAGATTTACAAAAAATATTAATACGCGTACAATGACACCTAAACGATGCAAATCTTATGTTTGATTCGCGAGATATAACGCATGATAACTGTGAATGATTTTTAACTTCCCAGTATATGGGAAGTTCTTGTTTATTTTTTATTTGACTTTTTTGTAATCATGAGTAAAAATTTTGATGACATTTTTATAAAAACTGTTTGGAGTATGTAAATTATATAAACTTTCATTTCTTGGACTTGACAATAAGGTTAAAAATTTATTGTTTTTGAAAAAAAAACAAAATTTTTTGCATTTTTTTAAAAAAATTTAAAAAACACCTCGAACGAAGTTTTTTAAAACTTGATAGAATCACATAAATGTTAATACGCGTCGATTGACACCTTGATCAAGGAAATCGTATGTTTGGGTCGGGAGATATAACGCATGACAGAAATGACCTTCAAACGGGCAAAACAGCAAACCCCCCCGATCGAAGTTTCCCAAAAACTAATCAGCTCTTAAGATGCCAAAGACGCTTCGATTGACACCTTAACGAAGTCGATACGACTTCGTTTACGTGAGTTATGCTCGTAGAAAAAAGTGTCCACGAACGCACATACGTACGTACGGACGTACGTACATACACACACACACATACACACACATACACACTTCTTTCTAAAAACACTTAAAATATACTCTAAAGACCTCAAAACGTAAAGATATGTTGAAAATTTCAATTTCGATTTTCGAGTCGATTACAAGAACTTCCCATATACTGGGAAGTTAATAAAAGATATAAAGTGACATCATTCGTATGAACCCTCTATACATGGTAACTTTGAATAATTTTATTATTTTTAATTTAGTTTTTTTCATAATCATGGAAGAAAATTTTGATGGTTTCTATTCAAAAACTGATAAGAATGTATAAATTTTATAAACTAGTATCACTGTGCTGTGCAAATCAGGTTAAAAAAATATTTTTTATGAAAAAACCCATAATTTTTCGCATTTTCTTCTATTAAACGGCTGAAACGAATTTTTATAATGTTAAAAACTTCACAAAGATGTTAATATACGTCAATTGACGCCTTAATGATGCAAATATTATATATGGTTCGTGAGATATAGTGAATGACAGAAATGACCATGAAGACTGTCAATGATTTTTTATTTTTTGTTTAATTTTTTTTATTGCAATCACGAGAAAAAGTTTGGATGATGTTTTTATAAACGCTATTTGGAGTGTATAAATTTTGTATACATTGATTTACATCAGGTCAAACATTTATTGTTTATGAAAAAAACCTAAATTTTTACACTTTTTTTCTTAAATTAAAAAACGGTTCCGACGATTTTTTTCAAAATTTGATAGATTCACACAAATGTTAATACGCGTCGATTGACACCTTCACAATGCAAATTGTATGTTTGGTTCGGAAGATATAACGCATGACCGAAATGACCTTCAAAGGGGCAAAACAGCGAATCCCTTCGACCGAAATGTCTCAAAGACGCAAAGACGCTTCGATTGACACCTTAACGAAGTCGATATCACTTTGTTTACGTGAGTTATGCTCGTAGGTAAAAATTTTCACGAACGTACGTACGTAAGTACGTACCTACACACACACACACGCACACACACATTTATACATCTTTGGTTCTAAAAACACTTTATATATAGATCTCAAAACGTAAAGAAATGTTGAAAATTTCCCATATACTGGGAAGTTAAAAATTCATTTTAAATACATTACCAAAAATTCTCTTTTCATTCGATAATTAATTTATATGATTTTATTTACCATATTTAATGCTACTAAAAAGAAACTCAAAATTCAATAACTAAAACTTATTTATTCATATGGCTACCATCTTTCAATCCTTTTTGCTAAACACGCCTATATATAGGCAGCTTTTCGTTGTTAATGTCTCCAATAATTAAATTCACGAAATAAAATCGTTTCCGTATAAAATATAGTTTGATTGCCCATCAATTTCAACGGTGGAGCGAACGGTCGAAAAATAAAAATTAAATTAACTTGAATTTGCATGATTTTTGAAAAGCTTGTCGAATTGAGCTTGAAAAGAAAACGATTTTGGCCATTTATTTTACGTTGGCAGCCCATTAGCAATTAAGTTTTTTCTCCATCGACTATTAACACCACTTTGTCTTTTATCTTTCAGGTAAACAGTTAACAATTCGAAATAAATAAGCTTTTCACAGCTTGGTCCATGAATTTATCTGTTGCAAGCGAGCATTAAAAAGATATTCTGTTCATTGATTGGATTTTGATCAGAACGGCAAAGATTAACAGATTTTGTCATATGAGTTTATTTTTTTATTCAAGTGATAGTTTTGATAAAAAATGTTAATGTACAGATGAGCGGAAAGGTTCAATGGACTGAAATTTTATGTTTGCATAAGTGGATATCGTCGAACTGGTTGAGTGAACAGATGGCTCTAAATGTTGCATTAAAATATGTACGCTAAATGTGATGCGACCTTATTAATCGTAACCAGTATAAACATTTGGTATTTATTCTCACGTATAAAAGAATCGGAAGACAAACACAGAGCCATTCAAAAGGTATCTGTTATTTTCATATTTGTATTCTGTCGTAGGTCTTATAATTTTGTCTCATAATACAAATGATCTTTCTTCGTTGGTATGATATTAAAGGTAAAGCTTCTGTAGTAAAAAAAAGATTCAAATTTTTCTTGTGTTCAATTTCTATAGATGAGATTCGACGTTCGAAATTAGTTTGAGAATAAAGTAAGATTATTGCTGTTAATTATTGGAAAGTGTCAGAAAGATCTAACTAGTTTAGTACCGTAGTACTATTTATTCGCTTCAATATTTTATGTCAGCTTTCTTCATTTTCGATTGTTTCTTATTTCAACAAAACGTTGTGGGCAACCGAAACTGCTCTGATATTTAAACCCTATTATCCCAAGGTATGATCCAGACACAGGAATGAGTTTTCCTTTTCAGGGTTTGCATCTTGGAGTCTAATTAAGAAAATTCTGATGAAATTTTTTTTGAAAACATCAGGGGAGGTCAGAAGGCACTGGTGCATTTTTGCACCAATGGGATGATATGTGAACAAAATATTTTTTCGTTTAAATTCACAAAATTTATTCTGAATGAAAGAAAAAAACGTTAGGAATACAATAGATGCGTAATAAATTTATTCAAATGATATCAAATTTGGGATGTAGATGTTCTTTGCATTTATTGCAAATAAAGAACTTGTTTATGGCATTTACGGCACTTTTTCCGTGTTTGATGGCTTCTCTAAATTATGTGATCAATTTGATCTCCTCGAACAGCATTGTCAACTTGCAGAATAGCTGAGTTATGTCCTTTTTCTACCTTGATGAAGAGTTCAACGATACTGGTGCGAAAATCTATTTGGTGCATTATCGATCCATTCTCAATATTACGTCGAAAGGCGTGATGGAGTTTCCAAGCATTCACCATTGCTGCATTCAAAGCTTTGGTGAGCAATGGCCAATACTACTTTTTTCCACGGACTCAAATGGGATAATTGTTGGTACCGTTGTCAACTAGGTCCAATCCCCCCATATTTTTATTATACTCCTTCACGACGTGTGGTACCAACTTTTTTCTTTCGGTTGTATCTTTTGACTCGCTGCATAGGTTCAACATCAAGATAGTTTGACGCAACCGTGACCACCGAATAATCATTCCATCTGACGAATAATAACTCGTTGGTCTTGTCAAATGACATGTCGCAAAATCCTCTTGCTTTTTTCCATCTCAAATACATCAATTAGTTGAGCATATTCTGTTCGATCCAAGTTGCTACAAAAATAATCGAATGTTATTGAATTTATTTTTATTGAAACTATTGAGACGTTAGCCTCTGCAAGGAAAATGTTATCAATTTTACTGGAGGTCGAATATTTTTAATTTTATTTTCGAAAATCCGGTCAAAAAACTTGCTTTACATTATTGTTAATTACACGAACCACATATTAAAATCAAGAAGTGTTAAAATCTAGTTATGTCAACTACATTCCCAACAATTTTATTACATCAAAAAATTAATTTTTTTTACATCGTATGCTTTTTAAAAAATTCCAAAGTTGCTGGTGCATTTTTGCACCAGTGGGATGATATGGGTTAAAGATACATGAGCCTAATACACTTTATTTACGAAAACGAAGCGGTAGTTCTCTTCCACCAGTATCCTTTCCAAAGTAGGCTATTCGAACAGACTATTTATAACTCAAGTTGATGAAAAAGTTTAAAAAATGGATAGTCAAATCGGTCTTATTTAAGTTTTGTGACTTTCTCAACATACTCTTGTATTTTAAAAATGTTTCCCCTGTTCTAAGAATGTTACAAATGCTCCTTTGTTTCGTTAGTCTGTACTCTTGTGTTTCCTCTAAGCAAAAGATTCCTCAAAGATATAAAAAATCAAGTTCCACAGAGGTTTTTAGCGAAATTGACATACATTTTGCCTCACTAAGGCAACATCACAAATCGAACTTGTGATATAATACTCTTTGCCAGATATTCAGGATTTCCTTCATAATGAGGACTCAAGTTTGATGTTCTTTATTAGAGTTCTAATGTCTGTTTAACTGATCTTGAATATTTTATCCTTATCTTTCCCTCTCTGACGGTAGCTTGTAATAGACCATTCACTCTAGATATCAATTCCGTAAGAAGTAAAATGTTTTAAAGATTCAAATGTTTCCATAGAATTTCTGCATAAAATTACTAACCTATTATCTTTTTTCGAAAATTGTCGTCTGTTATTTACAGCTAAATTTCACTTCTCTCTAAACTTATATTGTCGAATGATGTTTTGAAAATTTCGAAATATTTGAATTACTCTGTTTTTAATTCTATATCATAAATGTTTTGATTTCCAACGATACTGGACCAATTAGCGTCAAGCAATCTTTTTAAACATTTCTAATGTATTTTTTTCTGTCGAACGTCGCAATTTTCTTTCAAATCGATTAGCTATTATTAATATTTTCGAATTTTCGTCTGTAGTGGTCATTCAAGTTTATCGTCAATTTGACGCACTTCTTGTTTCGTCTCATGGTCACAGCTTCTGCACGAACAACTTAAATCAAATTGAAGGACACATTTAGAAGAAGAGGCTACGCCACACTTTTATTGTTCTCAGTCACAAGCTGTTGAGACTTTTGCTTGAAAATTAATGTCAAAACAAAGCTTGATATGCTTGTTTTTTAAGTGATTTTTTTCAACGGAAAACGTATCTGCGCGCATAGAATAAAAAATAATTACCTCAATTAATTAATTTTATCTTAATTTTGTGTCATTGTTACTCTTAAAATATAGTGATTATGTTTCCATTGATTCAACTATAATGACATATGTTTTTTTGTAATTGATCATTTGATATTCAACCTTGAAATAAAAATTTATACAAGCTATGAGGCGCGAGCCTTTAAATTTCAGTACGATCTATATAAATATTAAAAATATCAAAAATAATAGCAACGAATAATACTTTAAATAATAATAACAATGAAAATAACAATCCTCTAAATAATATTAAAAATGAAAAAAACCTCTTTACAGTAAATGGATCGGGGTAATATTAAGGGTATCATCATTGTCCACTGATTACGTGAGAGTATGGGATCGGTTTGAATTCGTATGTGAAACGATCGGTGGGGAACAGGTCACAAAGTCTTTTTTTATTTAAGTGGCTATTCTCATATCGACGCTTGAAAAGAGAAGAAAATGATTGAAATTTAAGCGATATTGAATGGAATTTTTGTTCTACGCAGACTGAGCAAAATTTTGTCACGTGATAACCATTTTTTGCAGTTGCGTGCAAAATTTCCATAAGTGCAGCATGGATATTGTGTTTGTGCTGTGTCACTATTTGACCGTAGAAATACTAATAATCATTTCTTAATGTGTTGCATTTATTATGCGGAAAAAATTCAATGTCTGATTAGATGTAAAACATATGAAATCTTACCTAAAATAGGGGAAAAATTAACTGAAATCTTACGAATCCCTTCAGTGAAGGAACTCCAAAAATTTTCAAATGATTTTTACGTAATTATTGGACTATGGCTAGACACGTTGGGCGTCATCTTGGTTTATTGCTTTCCGTCATATTTGCTATGAGACACGAAGAGGCCGCAGGGTCAATTTTAAGAACAAGGACGTATCCTACCGTTAACTATACTTTTGCTTCGATTACAACAGTTTTTAATAATCCAATCGTTGAACAATGAATTTTAAGTATAATTTACTATCTTAATGAACGAACAATTTGCTGATTTCTAAAAATAAATGTATTTGCAGTTGAACATTGCTGACTTACCTTAAACTAATTACATCCACAATTATTCAAAAAAAAAACAATACTCACTGGTAATCGAACACACGACGACGACAATTATTCAAAAATGAAAACAATACCCCGAGCGGGGATCGAACACACGACTCGTTGATCGCGAGCTAGCGCTGCTACATACACTGCACCACTTCTATCAGATGCAAAAACTTACTAATCCATAAGCGACGCTTAAAACTTTAGAGGGGTTTTTCTCAAAAACGGGGGAATGTTGCGCTCCAATATTTTAAGATCCGAATATCCTTGACGTCTTCTACTTATGTGCCAAATTTCGTCCAAATCTGAGATGCCATAAGCTTAGCCTTTCCTTGTTAGACTTCTCCAAATTTGTTTTGAATTTCGAATAAGTTGTTGTGTAGTTGATATTTTTCTTGGTTTTAGTTTGATATTTAGGAGCAACCACATGTTATGAACAAGACTCGCACATTGACTCTACGATGGTCAGTCGAAGGTGGTTATCTCATTTTTTCCCTTCCAATATGTGCACAGGTGACCTCGATGTTTGGGATCGTTGTATTCTTGGAGAATCCAGTTATCGTTTTAGCGTCCATACAGTCACTCAGTGGACTTCAACAATCCCTTCGTGTATAAATTCAGCATTCAGATTCCTGGTGGAAGCAGTGAACTTACCGAATCCTGCTTCAGAGAAGCAACCATAAACATCCACGTCTGATGGATGTTCGACGGTATGTTGCAACACTCTCTCAACTGTTTTTGTCCAAACCTTCTTCCAGTAGTTGAAAAAAAAACAAAAGATGATCAATCGGTAAATATTACGTTACTCCAATTGTGTTCCAAGTTACAAGTACAAAACAAGTGCAAAAAAGATTGACCTGGATAGGAGCAGTTCAATCTTTTTTGCACGTGTTTTTCTGTTAGTAGGGGATTTTGGTTTGTGCTCCTGTCTTTGATGCCAGATTTTTCACTCGAACTCCATTTTTTATTAGTTTTTCATTGACCAGCCCGATTTTTCCTGAACAGATCAGGGATCCATTTATCGTCCTTTTTTGATGCATTTCTTTTAAGGCCTCTACCTGGTTCATCATCGACAGCACCATCGTCTTTATACCCCGAAATCGACTTCTTTACATATGAAGCACTGGTTTTGGGATATTTGCTGCTTGCCCTACGCTCATTCTGGGTCTTTTATGATAAGTAACCAGAAAAACAATTTAAAACCGTTTTGTATAAAGAGGACTCATATCTTAACCTGCTGCCTTTACGGAAGGTCAAACTACATTTAGCAAGTGAATCTAACGCAAAATCGGCGGTGGTATGTCATATATAATTTTTTATAGCACATAAGTGTTCGTGTTTGTAGGAAGGAATTATTTGCATTCTTTTGGAACATTCTGTAACTGCGTTATTTCAAATAATTCTACGCAAATTCAACAAACTTATTTATGTTTGAGTATTTTCAAATTGAGAGCCAACGCATATATTGACGTGAAGTAGCTATGGTTTTATTTTTGTAAGATGCCTCGCTTACTTTCGAAAGTACTGCAAAATACTAAAAAAAAACAATTTGGAAACGCAAACTGGAGAAAGGATCCAGTGTTGAATGTTTTTGTCCTAAAAATCTTGGTTCCAAATAGATGCGATTTCCCAACAAAATGATAATATCTGCTTTCGTGTCCTAGAAACTCATCAGCTCATATGCAGAATTGGGATGCTTAGCAAAAATACTTCTCTTAACCACGTTAAGCTCCGCACTTCAAGGAAACGAGTCATTAAATGTTTTATTCAGTTCATGTGTCTTATTTAAAAAAAAAATAGAAATGTCCCATACAATTTTTTAGTAGAATTAAAAACGTAAATGCTCAATTCAAAAGATTGGGTGATTTTGAAGTGAAATAGAAATATCAATGAAATATTTGCATATTTATGAGAATATAATTTTAAGCATTTAAATTTTTTTATTAATATTCCTAAAACAATTAGTGTCGAGGAGAGTTAAAACAAACATTGTAAATACATTTACGGTGCATATTTCGTTTGAAATTGTTCAAAAAGTTTAGGTCTCTTACTGGTATTCATTCATTATCACAAACTGTACTCCATTCTCGTCACATAAATACCTACATCAAAGCTGCTTAAAACTCGGCAAGATAGTCCCCAGAATTCTTTGCAAACTGAGAACAATGTGGAGCAAATGAATATCCAACCACCATTTCCCTTATCATCAGCTCCTTTTAAAAAAGAACCTGGTGAAAGGATTCTTGATGTTTTCGGAAGTGTTGATGCCGTTTTCATTTCAATGACATCGAAATTGAACGTTTGTAGCGTACGACTGAAACGACATCGATGGTCAGATTTAGATTGCAATTATTGTTGGCCGTTCGTGACCATTCCATGGAATAAATGGTATTTCCCATTGGTGTGGTCAAAAGCATCCTCGTTCTATTTCGATTTCAAACGATTGTTATTATTTTTTAACAGGGTTATATACTCTTCTGGTAGACAACAAAACATTTAACCTGAATTTTTTAAGGAGAATTTGTGCAATATCAAATTTCGACGATTATTGGTTCACTTTACAGAATTTTCACTGTTTTTGATGGTAGATAGATTTGAAGATCGATCAAACTTATTATTCTGGTATTTATCTAATATTTTAACGTTAAATATCTTGTACTATTTTGGCTCATTAAATCGAATAAATTAACGTTTACGATTTCTAAATGAATCTGGAATGAATTAATTACCTACTGACCAAAATTCAATGCTAACATTGCTGTGGACAAAGTTGCAATTAGCTGAAATTAATTCATATTACGATATGATTGCAGTAGATAAGTTGCTAATTGCTTCCATTCATGGTTCCCGACCATCCTTTTCCGCACATTACCTGATGGATGCCTATGGCTATCTAGTTACTCAAATTAACCTCGACGCGGGCATGCTTTCATGTTAAAAAATTAATTGAATGCAAGCAAATGGAAATAAAATTAGAACTCACTCGGATCTTGGGGGAAGCTGTAGAAAATGAAGGCTGAAAAAACGTTAAGAATTCCATTTCGCTGAGACGCTGGAAAAACGAAGAAGAACGAACACCTTCTTATAATGGTCAAGTAATTTCTCTTGTCGAAAGTGAAATATTGGCCTCATCTCGTCGGTGCCGCCCTAACAAGAAGTGACTTGGGAAAAATACGATCTGACCATCATTGAACTGATGCTTGGTCACTTTTCGTGGGTGTTGCCGCTTGATATTGTGCTGCTTTTTTTTGTATTTTGTATTTTAAATTTTAAAAAGAATGAAATCATTGACTAACTGGAACTGATTTCAGGTAACGATTAACTTACTTTCCACAACAAATGCTCAATGATACACTAATGTCGTAACTAAAATGATTGAGTTTGCAATTGATGGTGCTAAAATATGTAAAATACACAATCCGGATGGCATTCGCGGGAGACGTACTGCATTTCCGACTCAGGTTCACTAATTTTTCAATCATAGTTCGAATTCCCCGATTTAATTTCATTGAGAAATTTGTTTGTTTGATTCAAAAAATATTAAACGCGATTCGGAAATCTAATTATTTGTTTCAAACATTTGGCAAATTATTTTAAACAAGCAGCGAATTGCGACCCTTGAGGTCCACACGGTCAACTTCCCAGTAATATATACATAAACATCAACAACATTGCAACAATGAGAGGTATTCATACGGGAGGGTCCATTGATTACGTAAGGTTTTTGGTCGATGAGGACAGATTGAATATTCACGCGGATCAATCGGTGGGGGCCTTTTTGGTCTTGAAAAATTTTGTTGGTTTTCAAAATTTAAGCAGTTTTTTTTAATTAAAAGACTATAAAAACTATTAAAAATCTGATCAAATTATGCAAATATTTTAAAACTTTGATTGAATTTACAACAATTTTTTTAGAATAAAAGATATAAAGTAATAGCATTCGTATGAACCCGCTTTACATGGTAACTTTGAATGATTTTTTTATTTTTAATTTAGTTTTCTTCATAATCATGGAAGAAAATTTTGCCAGTTTCTCTTCAAAAACTGATAAGAATGTATAAATTTTATAAACTGGTATCACTGTGCTGTGCAAATCAGGTTAAAAAATATTTTTTATGGAAAAAACTATAATTTTTCGCATTTTCTTCTATTAAATTAAAAAAAACGGCTGAAACGAATTTTTATAATGTTAAAAACTTTACAAAGATGCTAATTCGCGTCAACTGACTCCTTAATGATGCAAATATTATATCTGGTTCGTGAGATATAGTGAATGATAAAAATGACCTTGAAAATCATGATGACTTTTAATGATTTTTTATTTTTAATTTAAATTTTTACCTTATCATGAGGAAAGGTTTTGATAATTTTTTTACAAACACTGTTTGGAGTATATAAATTTTATAAACATTGATCAGTACATTTCGTAAATCAGGTTAAAAATTTATTGTTTATGGAAAAAACATAATTTTTTGCAATTTTGTTTCTTAAATTAAAAAATTGCTCAAACGAATTTTTTAAAAATGCGAAAAATTTACAAAAATATTAATACGCGTCCATTGACACCTAAACGATGCAAATTCTATGTTTGGTTCGCAAGATATAACGCATGACAGAAATGATCTTGAAGATCATGATGCCTGTTAATGATTTTTGATTTTTTATTTGATTTTTTTCGTAATCATGAGAAAAAATTTTGATGGCTTTTTTATAGAAACTGTTTGGAGTACATAAATTTTATAAACATTGATTACTTGGACTTGACAATAAGGTTAAAAATTTATTGTTTTTGAAAAAAAACCAATTTTATGCACTATTTTAAAAAATATTAAAAAACGGCTCCAAGAAATTGTTTAGAAACTTGATAGAATTACGTAAATGTTAATACGCATCGATTGACACCTTGATCAAGGAAATCGTACGTTGGGTTCGCGAGATATAACGCATGACAGAAATGACCTTCAAACGAACAAAAAAGCAAACTCCCCCGTCCGAAGTTTCCCAAAAACTAATCAGCTCTTAAGATTGGAAAGACGCTTCGATTAACACCTTAACAAAGTCGATCGGACTTTGTTTACATGAGTTAAGCTCGTAGAAAAAAGTGTCCACGAACGTGCAGACGTACGTACGTACGTACACACACACACACACATACATCTCCCTTTCTAAAAACACTTTATATATACTCTATAGACCTCAAAACGTAAAGAAAAGTTGAAAATTTCAATTTCGATTTTCGAGGCGATTACAAGAACTTCCCATATACTGGGAAGTTAACAATTTGTTGGTGTAGTGGATGAATCAAGGACAGATCAGTGAAAAGGAGGGCTAAGTGATATCATACATGCAAACTGTTAATATCAGGTGGAGCTTATATCTCGCCATTCTAGAGAAGTTTATTGCGCTATCACCAACTGATCTCAAAATTTTGGCTGCAAAGTGAAATGGACCTGATGCAATTAAAGCGTCAATGTTTTGCCCATTCAAAGAAACCAAAGAAGATATCAGTGGCGGTAAATATATTACCACCAGCTTTGCAATTCCATTTTTGGATTTGCAGCGAAAGGGACTTGCACAACAAAAACCATTTGCATATGTAGGGAGTACGAAAAAGAATGGAGTCGTGGGTAGACTGGAATCCTTAAAAGAAAATCCGTTCCTATGCAAAAAAAAACAAACAAATTTGGACCATTTCAAATGCGAAACCTGCGCTTTAAACTGAGATTCGTATGCGTCACGAAAGCGATGAGCCATAAAAGCATACAAATGCTGTTTTTTGGAAGAGCAGTAGAAGACATGCTATTTGTTTGTTTTCTTACTTGCTCTCAAATGCTAATATTTTTGATGCGTTAATCTTTTATTGGTAGCTATCTACACCATGAAAAGCAAAAAGTGAATGAGAAATAAGGAAATGATTAATAAACATCCTAAATGAGTGTAAAAATCATGGAATATGCCTAATTGGTGAACCGTGTAAAAACACGCCTTGCAGTCACGCCTTGTAGATTCTAGTATGGCACAGTAGCGGTGCATTTTTATCCCTTCTCAATTCCCAAGGATGACTCCCTAGCGTAGCTGTGACTTCTGGAAGCTTTGTTCATTGCTAGCAGCATGTATGTAGCTGTGCCTTTGTACATCTTCGATAAGATACTACAATGACGCGTTTGAACATGACATCGACATTCCTAGCTGACGAACGGAGAAATTGGCGAGCGGACAATGCAAGAAAAGTGGTTTGCCCTGATCGTAGTGAGAAAGTGCGGATTCGGGCTGAAGCCTTATTCCGGGAACTTGTGAATACCTAATGCTGGAGAGATTTTTCCATTAAAGGTTATTCGATTTATGAATTAACAAGCACGCCCTAAATTCGCTTTTGCACGATTATTGCGTCACGAAACTATCGAAAAGTCGATGAAGTTATGAATGCTAACGTATGAGTTTGCATCGTTTCCAGTAGCACTGCGCGCGATCATTAGTGCATCCCATCCCATTTAAACTGGGAAGAAGTGGAGCTAATAGATGGCGTTGTACAGCAAGCGAACTCTTGCCTCTTCGACCATCCATCAACGAGCCAGCTTATCACCAATACCAGATTTGATCTAACCATTAGCAATCCATTCTTACAATTTGAATCCAAACTGAAATTAGTAAACAACCAAAAAAAGCACAATATTCGGGAAAAATTGATTGTTTTTCACCTTTGGCCTTGAATACCTTGTAAAATGAACAATATTTTCTGAAAGGACTTTTTACATGTTGTTTAGCATGTCAAAGAGAAGAAATCTATAACAAAAAAACTTTATCATTATTTGATTAGCAGTTCGATATAGGATATTCATGAAAGGAAACAATTTTCTTCGAAAATCTCCACGTTACCATCAAAAATATGTTGTATGTGATATAAGTAGTGTTATACACGAGTCATACGCAAACTGAAACAATTTCTGAAGTTTTGGTAGTACTCTGAATCTTGACTGAATTTCGACAAAAATTTAGTTTCATTTATAAGCTCATGCGCACCTTTTTCCTAACAGTTTAATAAAACTAGGATATGGCTATGAAAAACAAATATGTACCACTGGAAAGTCGACAAAGATTGAAAAACAATAAACATTACTGTAGCAAATAGAAACATTAATTATACGCCACCTTTATTTGTTGAGTACAATTGTATAAATATTTTTGTTGTTGATAATTTTAACTATAAAAGGAAGCAGAAATGTAATGTCATTAGTAAGAAAGTATAAAGTTTGCTGAACAGAACGTTTCCAGTCGCACGATGAAGGCATTTTTAGTGATTTGTGTGGTACTAGCCATTCTGTTGCCGTCAATCCAGACGGCAAGTATTTCGGATGTGTATGTAAGTGTTTCGAAAGTTTTGTGTAGTAGGATTTTAATTAGGAAGAATTTTTCGCATATGTTCATTTCTACAGAAAGAGGAGTCAGATTTAAAAGCGTTAATTCGAAAAGCAAGGCAAGACCCAACTGCCGCAACCGCTGCGACTCCGGCAACTGCCGCAACCGCCGCAACTGCCGCAACCGCCGCGACTGCTGCAACCGCCGCGACTGCTGCAACCGCTGCAACTCCCGCAACCGCGGCAACCCCCGCGACTGCTGCAACCCCCGCAACCGCCGCGACTGCTGCAACTGCCGCGACTGCTGCAACTCCCGCAACCGCGGCAACTCCCGCAACCGCTGCAACTCCCGCAACCGCGGCAACTCCCGCAACCGCGGCAACTCCCGCAACCGCGGCAACCCCCGCAACCGCGGCAACCCCCGCAACCCCGGCATCCCCCGCATCCCCTGCAACCCCGGCAACTCCCGCAACCCCGGCATCCCCCGCATCCCCTGCAACCCCGGCAAGCCCTGCTACCCCGGTAACTCCCGCATCGCCGGCAACTCCTGCAACCGCCGCTACCCCGGCAAGACCTGCAACCCCCACAAAAGCTACTGCTGCCACGTCTACGACAGCTGCAACAGATGCGGCAGGGATAGATGACGGTGACGGTGGCGATGGAGCTGGTTCCGGTTCCGGTAACACCAATAATGCGAACCGTCAACAGCGATTGCGTCGGCAACGGGCACGACGTCGTCTACTAGCGGCACGACGTCGTATACAAGCGACACGACGTCGTCTACAAGCGGTACGACGTCGTCGCCAACAACGACAACGCAGAAACCGCAACAGAAACCGCAACAACCGTCGTGGAAATAGACGCGGTTAAGCTGAAGCTAATGTTCAATTCACATGTTCATTCCAGTTATAATTGTCAATATATGTAAAAAGCAAGCATATCGGTGTTTGCATTTCAAAATCACCTCAAAGGATCCTGCGAAGCGGAAGCAGGAACTGTTTTGAATAGATCATAGATATTCGCGAAATAAAATCTAAGAACAAAATGGAGTCTCAGGGTTCGAACTGCATTTACGACAGTCTATTCAAAGTACCCAGATCACTTGTAGGAATGGTATCTTGGTGTTGTTTCCCTTCCTCAAACTATATAAGTTGAACAGGGGCAATTGTTGATTCCGTCACATATACATTTTGTTTTGTCAGATTTGAGAAACTCGGATGATTGTCGGTTGAAGCTGGAACAAAGGGACATTTTTGAAAACATACTAGCTATAACGTTTATGTGAATTTTCCCGTTTGATCCTTGATACTGCATAAATCCAGAAACACATAAATAAATAACTATCCCTTTACCCTTTCGGGACTAACTAGCTTGATGGAGAAACGTTATTTCTGGTCGAAGCAAAATAAGTGTAATGTTCACTGTGGATGGATGGATTTGCAGTGGAAGAGATATTAGGACTATAAATCGCAGTGCCATTACCTGCTCTTAACTAACGTCATATTCACAATACACGCTTCCTTGAGTCTGACAGTTTTGTCGAGACATGAGAAACGTACTATATTGACTGTTTCTTGGCTTGAACGGGAACGGAGCTCGTTTTGAAAAGAAGTACCACATCGTTTCTAGTTACTCCAAACTTTGTAGTGCTATTAATCGCAAAGCATGCAGTGCTATTAATCGCATTCAACTTCACTTATGGTACTACTTAATAGTGAAGGGCATTGTAATCTTCGTTTCATTTTCTTAAGCGCTTTCAAGCTCAAAGTAAATGTAAATGTATTTCCAACAGGCTAAATAATACTGACTGACAAACGTCTAATGATGACAAGTGTCAGATGTATAGCCAGTTGTAATCAACAAACTTCCCACACAAAAGGGTGCGACCAGAAAACGTATCTCGGGGTGGGGGGATCATTTGCAAGCACTTGCAAGGTCAAATTTTTACTAGCTTCCCGTACAATGTTGAAACCATTCGCCTTTTTTGGCACAATGGAACTGATGACCAAGTAAGTGTTATCCTAGAAAAGGAAAATTTCTGTGACCGGCGTTCCATTCTGCGACTTTTGTTGTTATCTTTGGTACCACGAAACTGGTGACCAGGCGATATTCCGTTTTTGGTGTGGAGTTAAGTACCAGGAACGACTTACGAGAGCACACTTCTGGACGGCGAATCATCGGGTTTGGTGACTGAATGTGAAGTGCTGATGTAAAGAGATAATTTTCAAGGAGAGACAAACTTAAATTATAACGCAGAAGAAGAGTGGTTGAAGGGACGACAAGAGAAGTGATCCAGTGATCGTCAAACAAGTGTAAGTTAGTAAGTGCACATATTAAGTTTTATTTCTTCCTATTATATTGTTCAGCCAATCGAAGTGGTATTTTAGATCCCATTCCTTTATTGCCTGAGCTCTGGCGTCTGGATAGACTCAGTGCTTAAATAAGTGGTGCACCATTCTTGCCTCTCTTTGTGGGCGAGTGGTGGGTGAGGCTACCCATCCCGTGGACAGTGAATATTTCAGATTTAAAAGTTCGAGAGTCACTCAAATCATAGCTGGGTGACCGCTCCCATTTCACCCAGCTGGGAATGGTACCTGATCATTGATTAGGGGAGTAAATACGCGGTTGAGACATGATGCTGATCACATTGTTACCCGTGGACAAAATTGATCTAAAAAGAGTTCTCTAACAAAAGCTGGAGTGTTGCGAAATTGCTTTTACAATTGCGTAGTGGAGTAAGAGGGGTGAGAGAACTTTAGTGAAGGCGAAGCATTGATTGTCAGATGAAACGTTCATGTCGACTGTGTTTTTGATCAGCGAAGCACTTGTCACGCAATTTTCCTCCACGTTCGACGCAAAATTAAAACGAAATATTTTTGCGACTTACTGTATGCCAAAAAGTTGCCCTATCGAAGAAAAACAAACACAATCTCTCAGAAATGTCATCTTGCCGAAGAAACGCTTCGAGGTGAACATTGAAAGGAATCTACTGAAGAACGTTGAAGCATCTACCTCCTACGGAGGCTGGTAAAAGCTGTTTATACGCTGTAGGATTATGTACGAAAATAATATATTTGTGTATGGTTTGTAAAATAAAGGCAGAGTTTGAACAAAATCAAAGTTGTCTCTATTTTATATAAAACCCTTATTTGCTGCAATATGAAGAAAATACTGTGGAAAATACAAATAGCAAATAACTACTTTTAGTTCGTACCTCGCGGCTCCTATGCTAGAAACTTATTCAAATAACAAATAGAAGTTCGATACTATTTGAACAGCACTTCAATTTTCAATGCGACGTCTGATCAAACAATGAGCATAATACGAGAAATTTAAATGTTTGACAATAAATATTTGTTGTGTTTTTATAAAAGAAAAACGCGATTAATCGCTGAGGAAGACCGAACGATTACGGTCGAAAATCGATTACGAATCTAAATAAAGATACACAAAATTAAAAGGAAGTTTTTCTTTTATAAAAACACAACACGTAGTATTTTGTGAAGATGAAATCAATTACTAATAATAAATATTTATTTTTCACTTCCTGGAATCCCGGGAAAAAATTTCCACCCCCAAAAAATAAAACATTTGTCAAATGGGAAGTGCGGTTTCGGGATGACGGATGGCGTCCTCTTCAGGTGCTGTCATTTACCATCCGCCACCCGCGAGCTTAACCCATCAACAAGCTTAACCGTGGTCGTGCTGACTGATGGCGGATGGTAAATGACAGCACCTGAAAAGGACGCCATCCGTCATCCCGAAACCACACTTCCCATTTAATAATGGTACCGCCCAAAAGCCTGAAAACAAGAACCTCCATTAATGTGCAATAAGAGTGTTAGCAAGTAGCTAAACCAAAAGCACACTAGAAGACGAAGTTGTTGACTAGACTAGGAGGTTCTAACCCATGATAAAAAATTGAATATTTGTCAAATCACTTGAGTATTTACAATGCCATTAAAAGTACGAGCAGATCCTGCAGCTGTTGTTGGGCAAAGTATTGTGTTGGTCTATAGTCCTTTTGCAACCTCAAAGTAGTACAGTGATCATGAACTCTGACGAATATTTCAGATTTGTTCGTCAAAACATAGTGGTTACACTGTGGGTGCATGCTGATTGTCAGGCCGCTTAAGGCTACCAGCAAACATGGAAGCAATACCTGATTTTTATTTCCTTAAAAGTTCTTAATTGAAGTAATTATTGTTGAACGATGAAAAAGTGAATCCTCTAATAAATTATATACTGCAAGATAGCACCGAACGTTATAACGAAACCTTTCAGGAAATTCGAAAACGTTTCTTGAGTGGATATCCGAGGTGAGGATGAAAATAAGAAGAACTTGAATGAATCACATCTAGTCTTGATGTTATCGCGGCACAACGCGGCATAAACATATTCGAAAGTTCAGTTTAGAAAGTGATTTATTTCGGAAATAACTGTCCAAATTCAGCTGCAACTATCGTCCAAGGTTACTATGCAAGAAAACTATTTCATGGGTATTTATTTCAAATGTTTGTTTTTTTATTGTCAGTTTTGGGATTTATGTTAAGTTAAGCATTCTCATCCGTTAATATTGTGAATTGTATGGACAGAAAACTCAAACTAGAAGGGATTGTTTATTAATGATTTTTTTGAACAAAATGTCGCCTAGCAAAGGCTGCAAAATTCGGTACTTTCTCCATCAGAAACATGTGATGATGTTTAGCCTACCAACTGGTAAACTAATTTATTCAATATAATTCACTAGAATTAAATTCTACTCTCTTTTCTGAAAAAAAAACGCATGTTTAAATGCCTATAAATCGAACCAAATCAATTCAATTTCCTGTTGCCGATCGACAACTCTCGTCAACACCCATTCGCCACATATCCTCATGTGAAACATTAAGCGGACAAAGCCACAATCGATGACCATGACCATGCGAATAATTTATTACTATTAGATTTCGTTCCATCCAAAAAAAATTAATTAAAATATCATAAAATCGATTTGTAATGTGCATACCCCATCGTGCGTTTGTATGGTGGTGTGACGAATGGCCCAACATTTTTTCTTGGATTGTTGCGCAGCTTTTTTGCGGAGTGCGAATATTTAAGCATTTTGCAGCTCAGTTTGGCATTGCGTCGCGATTGAAGAAGTTGATGGCTAGTATCTGAGAAACGCTGTTCATGTATGGGACAACACATAATATTCAGATTTTATTAATTTGATGTCGTTCTTGGTTGGCTTTAACCTGGGGAGCGACGAAGCGGCCTGATCCATGGGTCTTGGGCTAGGGTGTCATAAATTCTCATCACTATTTCGGTCGCTTCGAGTTAATGGAAATTCCTTGTAGTGACAAAAATTCTGATCAACATTTCATGCCTGGAAAATTCATTTGAATTTGGGATGGACACGACGGCCGTGAAGACCTTCTGGATGATATGGCGGACAACTGGTTTCACGCCTATGTCGCCGGCAAAAGAATGAAGGAAGAACCTGAATTAGATCTGGTCCAACACTTGCAGCAGGCGAGGTTCAAGACCGGATACCCTGTACAGGCGCAGGTCCTCATGCTGATGGATCGTTGGGTCACCTCCGTATTCAAAGAGCACCCATTAAAGTGACATTGTCTGGCGACACCGTAGCGTGTCTCCTGATTAATGTTATCCAAAAATCTCGTTCAGGACTCGCTTCACCGAAAAAAGCTTGAAATCGTCGGGTGGAAGCAGGTTTAGCGGCTTCTGATTGTTGACACCCCTGTGTGAATCTCGTCCAGGGTATTGGATTACATACTGACGCCGGTACTCGAAGCTGCCGGCCTTTTTGCCCTCTGCAAATAATTTGAACATTTAATTAGCAGTTTTTGGTAGATAAAATGCAATTAGCAGGTAATGAGATCTCGAGTTACATACGTTATAGGTAGCGAACTCAATTTAATCAGCCGTGATGAAATGATGATGTTGCGTTCTAGCGTGACCGTGGCTGGGATGTAATACACTTGTGTGGTTTTGCTCAAGGGATGAATAAATTGAATTTGATGCATGCAAAACTACTGAGTGGGAAGCAAATTAAGGCGAATATCGGATTTAAATGAAACATAAACGGCCAAATAATGTACTCAAAGCTGGAAAATGTTGTCAAATTAACAGCATGTTGAATGAATTTATTTGCCGAAAAATAGTACTGGAAAGCCAGTTAATAAATATACATACATCTATTAACAAACACAATTTTTCCTAATTGCACAGACAATAAATTTTAACCGACAAGAGATTTTATTTTGAATATCAGCACAAAGAGGTACAGAAAACTTGGTTAATTATTTTTTCATCAAAGCAACAGATTAAATATTAAAAGTTGCAGGATACTTTGAAAATAGCGGACAACTTTGCTAGACAAATATGTATTCATGAACATCACATTAAATTCAAATAAAATGTTCAATAAGATATTGATGAGCCCTATAAAATAAACTTGATTGAATACAGGTTATTTAAAGTGACCTTCACTTTGTTATCTTTCGTTGAGGATGAATAACCGAAAAATGAAATCAAGCCAATATTTTTTTCAAAAACAATAAAAGCACGCATTCCGATAATGACTAACGGTCATAAAAAGTATTTTTCTTAGACTAAAAATTCTAGAAACTTCCCACCAGATCTTAAATTAGTACTAAGTGATCCATTTCTGGAAGGTTTCAAGGTCTACTACCTTGAAAATCTTAAGTACTAGACAACTCCAACAAACGAACTTGAAAATCATATTATCTGCGATTGAATACTGACTTTTTTATGCGTTTAATGGCTTTTATTTTAATGTAGCTTGAAAACTAATTCAGAAAACATTTTGGAGGTCAACATTACCTTCAGTAAAAAAAATTAGAGTAGACTACTCGTATATTTTGAACGAATTTGTTCGTCATCGATCAATTTTTTTCAAAGAAGCATCAATTATTCGAATAAAGATTTATTACTTCTCGGATTACACAGTTTTTTATCGCTTCATGAAATTCTTTCACATTGAAATTTAATTTTAAACCAACTTTTTTCAGGCACATGTCGTTTTGTCTGGTCGAAAATCATTTTCATGTTGAGCCGTTATCCTGGCCTATTTTTTATGTCTTTCGATCTTAAAAAGCAGTTCCTTCAGTCATCAAAAACTATTTAGGAAAGTTACGTTTTCTTGTAATACACAAATTTATTTCTAACCAATTTTTTTTTTATAGAAGCAACATCAAATTTGTTGCCAAATAATAAAAATTTCGATCTCAACCGAAGAAAATTTAATTTAGCCTCAAAATTATTGTAATAATTGAATGGAAACATTTAACGCTAGCTAAACATGGCTTGGTCGGAATGGAAACAACGTCAGCCATGCGCCAATTATCGACTAACAGTGAAGGATCGTTTCACAGCTTTAATTAACTGATCAACGTCTGGCAAAGTCATGGCTTAAAATAATGCCATTCTATAAAAAAAATTCGCTAACAGGAAATTTGAGAGCCTCATGCAAAAACTTTACGCTTAGACTTAGCATAAAGCGATACATGCAAAAAATTCAAGTGAAAAGTTAACCTACGAACGGCGTTGTACAAATAGCTCAGCAATGTTCTTTTGTCTATTAATTTTCTTGAAAATTTTGTATATGGTAAACAGGTAAAATTGTCTTGTTACGAAATTGCCCCAATGTGATCTCTTAAAATTTTTTGCGTTAAAAATGAAAATAAAGAAGCTGCAATCTCTGAAAGATTATCTACCTTTTTCGAATGAGTTTCACCTTACAATATTCTGGCTATCGCTCGGCGGGAAATTAATATATGCATAAGTTGCTGCAAACTAAAAATGAGCTATAGTCATCTAGGTATTGTGGAACACAATTTTCGCCTTTTCCAAATTGCGGCCATCTCCATTATCAGTCTGATAGCCGATACGTGAGTTGTTGTCAAGATCAAATCCATTAGAGTACAAAGCGAATGACAGAAATGAGTTTCTAATTTGCCACGTAGCCTCATGGACTAATTTTTTATGACAGCAATGGCTCCCATTACTCGTCCAATGCTGCAAAAGGAACCCAGCAAAAAGAAGCCATATACGGTCATTCATTGTACACCAGAGATCAGCCAATAGCTGGGTTTGTTTCGGTTATCAACTTTTTCCATGCTTGAAGAGCTAAAGTACTTGCTTTCCATTATTTGAGTGTCCGGTTCAATTCCCGGTGACGACGGCTTCATTCTACAATGCAAATAGGCTCTTACCGAAGTGAAGGTGCCTTCTCCAAATATGAGACGACGAATGAAATATCACTGAGGCTGTTTAATTTGTTAATATCCAATGCTCCTGTAAACAGTTGCATTTTTGCGTTCGTTAATTCTAATTCGCTGATCAATCAAACTATTTGTTGAATGCAATGACTGGGTCAGTATCATTTTCGGTTATTGGCCCAGTAACTGTCACCAATGTTCGCCTGAAGTCACTGCGTCAGCATTGGTTACCATTATTCTTGCTATGCAGCATGAGAACCAGTAATAGGACCATGCTATGCCAGCTGTACGGCTTCATTTAGGTGGCATCTACATTTCAATATACTTAATTTCAAAATTTCTTACCGCGTTATTTTCTGACTTACACGACCCGACCAATACGATGGACTTTCTCCTCTCTTTTATTTCGATTTAGAAAATGTCGGATGCTAAGGCTGCAATTCTTTTGATTGTAGCCATGTCATGTCGTAACAACCAACACTCCCTCGACAAGATCTGTTCTCCCCGGTGCCTTTAGACTAAATAGAAATAAGACGCTTTCTTCTCGCTCTCTCTTTCTCTAAAATATTCAATACACGATCAGAACGTTCGCGTACACACTTTCATTTCATGGATAGAATATACGACCAGCCGCTAAGAAAACAAAAACTAATAGCACGTTCGCGCACTGCATAAGGATCAAAACCAACATGTCGGGCTGTTCGGTTGTTAGTGCCCAACCGCCCCATATTTTCGTTTTAAACATAAATGTCAACAATTTCAATTTCATTCATAGCACACATGTCACATGGATCTGACAGTTCATTGGCTGAGACAATTAAAAGTTCTATCACTTTCACTGAACATTTGATTATTCGCTTTGCACATAAACAAACAACATATAGAAAAGTATTTAACAACGAGAAAAACGACTTCTGTCAGTTTCATTGCCATGTTATCTCTTAAATGACTTTAAAGTATTAATTTGTACGAATTATTATGTTTCATCGTTGATGTAGTTTCATTGTTCTTTTAATGACCATTTTAAATAGAGAACTATCCATAAAAAGATTTTTTTCCGTTGACAGTAATTAAAATGCTCAATAAAATATCGTCTATAGTTAGAAAATATACCTTACGATGATTTAATGGGCTGCAAGGCTGGCGAAACTCATCAGTTTGAAATGAAATCCATATTGCCGGCGTTTAATATTAAGAATCCACTAAGCTGTTTGCTGGAAATAAATTTCATGTTGTATGTATATATGATAGTTGCAAATATGGGGTGATACTAGTTAGTACTTCTCTCTTCTGCAGTTGAAAAGACTTAACTAAAATTTAGCTGCTCCAATAAAAATTTTCCTTTTCAGAAAATATGCATCCAAACGTAGTCGAAAAATACCGAAATTTTGATGTGAAATAAAATTAAAATATCCTTTTTATCCTTGTTGATAACTTTTACCTTTTATTGGGTAGAAATAAAAAACCGTGAAGAAAAGGAATAAAGTTATTTTTACAGCATCGTTCATCGTTTTTACAGCATCGAAATTTTAAATTTTTGTGGAACGAACTGTTTGTTAGTTTATCCGAAAATTCCTCTAAACCCAATAAACCTTTTTCGGTCGACCGATTTCACTGATTGACGCTCTTTATCAAAATTCAACTCTTTTCAAAATTACGGAACTCTAATCAAACAAATTCGAATTAGATTAGTATCTTCATTGGCCATTCATCAAAAGTAATGATAGATGATACGATTCGAGACCAAAGCAATCCAACTTCTAACCAGCAGAAATGCCCATCAAGAACCACTAGCATTCCTGGGACCCTTCTTTCACATCGATTCAATGGCCAGCGATGAAACCATTGCTCACATTTATTGCCGTTTTGAAGATGGCCCAAAGCCATATCCGTTACGCTGTTATGGACTCATGGCCCAACAACACCATGTAATTAACGTACATGAGAAGGGAGCCTAATACCATACTGTTTCTGCTTTTCCAGCAGTTACAGTTCATTCTGAGGTTAATTGTTTGCTCATTACTTGGTCTTTTGTCTTCCGCAACCCGGCAACAAGTCAATGGTAGAGAAAGAATTTCTTTGGCTACCTCTCGCACTATTCATTACAGAGTATCTTTTTCCAACTTTTACAGATGCCGGATAGATAGTTAATTTCATCTGGACTGCTAGTCCCAATCAAATATCGTTTGAGCAATCGGACGGCAGTCAGCACCCATTCGTCGTACGAATACCTCAGCTGCGGACAGGTGAGTGGATGCCTTTTTATTGATGATCCTCGGCATTGTGTGTCGAACACACAATCAGAGGTCCAGCCTATTGGAATCAATCATTTTGACATGGCGGCGACCAATGAAAATGAAAACGAATCACATCCTACCGGAGAAACCTTTCGCCAGAAAATAACTGTTATTAGAGCTATTGGGTGGTATCTGCAGATACCTCGTTAGAGTTTCCATTTCACTGCGTGCCACTCGAGCTTTCGCCAGGAATGAATGGTCTTACCATTAGATACTATTCTTCCTCCGTATGACGAAATCGCATGGTTGGTGGTGATAAATTTTAACAAAATTATAGATGAACGCATTTATCTCACACAGCGCTTCAGCGGGCGAATGTTTATATTTTGAAATAATAATGTGTTTTTTTTTGTTTGCATTATTTAACCATCGTGATTTTTAGTAGTGACGCTAGATTTTAAGTTATAATTGAAGAAATGTCCATCTTTTAGTTGCGAAGGAAAAGTTTGTCTAGGAAACTATTTCACTGTTGTTGTTTTTTAAATCATGTCTGCGGTCAATCATCGTGCGGATATGATAGTCTTATGACTAAATGAGAACATCGACCTTTTTTATGTACGGTTGGAACTATTAATGTAATAAAATAACAGACGAAATGGTAGTAAGTCATGGAATTATTGTTGTCGACATTAGTAAAGTATGTACATAAATGTTTAATCAGTGTGCAGGACTTCAAATGAAGCCATAATGATCCATAAAAAATTAACAACCTGATCGGTGGTATTAGTGTATATTGTTGCAAATTCCCGTTACATTTGGCTGTATCAAAAATTATTGCCCGGAAAATATTATAGTTCACATGAATTTTAGATAGTCTATAAAAACTCTTTCTAATTTTTTTAAAAGTTATTCAGAGATCGACGATTTTTCTTCAATACTATATTAATAGATTTTTGCCTATTTGGGACAAATTTGAATTTTCTCATATTGTGACATCTACTATTATTTTCACAATATTTTAAATCACTAGTAAATTGAGCGAACAAACTTTACATGAAAATGAATAACTTCTTATCAAGCGTTTCTAATGCTTTGAAAAATAACAAACTCAATTTTTAGATAATCTACTCCTGGTCGGCTTATAGAAAAGTAACCGAAAAAAATAATCAATTCCAAGAGTAGATATGAATATGAACTTTAAACTTGTGCTTTTCACAATGATTCGGGAAGAAACGACCAAATTTCGAATTCTAGAATCGTGGCCGACCTAACGACATCATTTTCTTACTATCTCTTTTACAAACGCATCATAAATGGAGTATCAATCTTTCTTGTTATTAATTAATAAAAAATTTCAACCAGAAAAAAAATCAAATTTAGAACGTAGTAAGTAAAGGATGTTTTTTATAGGTGCAGAACTTTTCACAAAAGCAAAACACAGATAAATTATTAAAATAGCAAATTTTTACTTTATTAGCTCGCAAATTTCATGGCATTCAATGCTTCAAATTATATTATTTTCTGGTTTATGACCACCGCAATTGCGTCTTTCATCTTGTCGAACCAATTTCGCATCACTTTTTCCAGAATAGCAAGTCATAAATTCATGGTGTCAAGGGCTCTATGGCAACATTTGTTCCGTCTTAAAATTTGAAACAGAAAGGGTCCATTATGCCGCCGCACTATGCAGTGACTTCTTCAAGATGCAATGAGACTTTCAAAAAAATTACAGGACTATCTCGACACCAAAAATGGCAATTTTGCTTATTTACAAACCCATTAAGTCACAAATGAGCCTCATCGCTGAAAATGATGCGACGGTAAAGATGCGGTTCAACTTCCAACTCATTCTCATCCCATTAACTGAACGTACGACGCAAACGATGGTCTAATAGCTTCAACTGTTGAGCTAGTTGGATCTAATAGGGCTTCAGTACAAGATCTTTCCTCAAAATATTCCATGTAGTGGACAGACGAATCGATAAATTTGGATCTACAGTCATACTACCCTTTGAAGCAGCGATAGCTGCCTCGGTATGCACTGTACGAGCTCGTGTTGCATGAACATTGTCTAATAGAGTATATGTGGATATAAATTTTTCCATCGTATTGCGTATGCGCTTCTCAGATGGACAATCATGTGCATCATCAATTGGACGAAGTGCTCAATAAGTTTTGGCACAGAATACATATTTGGAAAATAGAGTTCTTTTATTTTGAGACGTTGTTCGGGTGTTAGGCTTGGCCTGGTAATTTTTCAAACTAAATTAAACATAACAACAAAATTACAGCAAACGATGACAGATGACGCCAACTTATCGAGCAGAATTATTTACAAATTTTTAACATCTTCGTTATACCTGATTAACATAAAGATTAAGTGATTACGATAAATTGAGCTGTTCGTATTTGAAACGGTTTATTCCAATCATATTTCAAAGAATAGCTACATAGATCTTCAAAAGATACAAACCGGGAAGTTTCCAGCAATACTTTCTGTAGTTGTGGCGTTTGCTTTTCAGTAGATCATAATGTAGGAAATCTTGGCAATAACTGAAGGTGCCAAATTTTTGATAAAGATATTATTTGTGCTTCAGATAATCGAATCGAATATAAATTAACCTTGTTATAATTGCTTCATAGCAGTGTCACACCCAAAGAGAATGTTGAAACAGCAAAACAAATAGCATAAAAAATGAACTGTTGACAATACTTCTCATTTAATGCTTGCAAGAAAATTGCTAAAAATTTGATATACGGTACACGAACCCACAATTGACAATTGAATTATTAAATGTTTACTGGCAGAAAATAAACACACACAGCCATATTCTAAAAAAATCTATAAATTTCCAACAAACGGAACTTTGAATATTTATTTAATTTGTTTATTTATTAAAATCTGTTAATTGTTTTTCAAAAAAAAAACAATATTTCTGATACATTTTTTCTTTAAAAAAATGTTTTAGTTAGAATGATTTCATTTCTGAATTTATAATTTTTTATGGCTGCTACCATTTTGCATTCAATTTTTTTATGGATTTAAAGGTGAGAAATGAAAACACTGTTAAAGATTTGAATCGAAATGTTAAAGAAAGAAAAATATTTATGAAAAAATAGAATATGATATCACTTAAAGGACCATCAATTTTATATTTGATGAAGTGATCAAGAGTTATCCCATAAAAAATTCTGGGCAAGCAAGTTATCAAAGTTCTGTGGATTGTGATTGTTTTTAGGTCATGCACGTTATGCAAATTTTAGGTATCAAATTAAGAAGAAGAAAAAGTTGCCAGATTTTTATGATCACGTGGCAGTTATATTGCTCGAAATAATTTAACTAAGTTTCGATCTTCGATAAAAAATTGTAACACAAAAAGTCAGGCAAGCAGTTACATCTAGTGAAGAATATTTATCAGACAAATTCATCTAATTTGATTTCCATCATATATTAAATTTTTTATCGGACAAAAGGCAAGACATATTTATGGAAATAGTTTTCAGGATGAAAATTATTTAAGTTACTAGAAAAATTGCAACATATTTTGCGGCATACGTTTCAAAATGCAAAAAAGAAAAAAAAACCTTTTTGAGGAAATTATTTCCTGATATGCACATACTAAAAATTAAGAACTTATCAAAGGCCGGAAAACTCACTGTGGATCGAATCGAATTCTTCAAAAAACTGTTAAAAATGTTTTGTTGAAATAACTTTGCGACTGTAAGCAAAATAAATGTTATCATGTGATTCATTCACATAGTGTGCAAACCTGTCAGAATTGTCAATACATGGATTTTTCAAGATTGACCAAGCCACAGTTGAAGATGCTAGTATCTTTAAGACCAACTTATGAGGAACATCTTAAAATTTCATCTTCTTAATACAAAAAAGTTTCATAGTCCACACCTTCCAATATATCCAAAATTCTCTCGTAAAAAGCAGGAAAATTCAGACTTTTTAATATAATTATCTCACAGTTTAAAGGAACCGCTATTCCATTTGAAATAAAGTCATGTGAAAACATTTCTCAAAATGTGTAAAATAAGGAAAATAAATTATTTCTTACGAGTACAGATGAGAAAGATAGCAATAACGTAATAGAAACATTGAAAACCATGCAGGCTATTTTTCTGTGCAGTTTATTATATCGTAAAAAAGTGACAAAACTGGACGGTTTCTCGTTATTGTAATTTCAATAGAAATTGAAATAGGCATGTGAAAGTAGCTACGAAAATAAAACGGTTAAATTGCTAATAATACTACTTAAGTATGTCGTGGATCTCAAAACCCAAAAAAAATACAACAATGAGCCAGTCATCGACAAAATACTAGATACAACCCATGGAATATTTCTTAGGTAATGTGTAAGAAGCTCTGCAATAAATTTGTCTGTCGTTTTTTTCGAATGGACTTTCAAAAGATGGACGAGTCACCTGACATAGATACTTTTCAGCAATTTTAGATACATTCACAACTAAAACGACGAAACTACGATATTTGAACAAAGTGGAATTAAATTTATTTTAGCGAGACAATTTGACCATTCTCCATGTTATAAGAATTGTAAAATACTACTTAATTTATCCTGCGGTAGAAAGTAATTAATTAATTTTATACAAAAGAAATAAAATTTAAAAACCGCACAGACTGTTATTTTGTTATAATTCCTTGAACATTCTTCTTCGTAACATTTATTTAGAATTTTTTTAATCTTTTAACTCCATACCGTGAAATATTGATGCGAAGATATCCTTGCAATGTTATTTTTCTTCAGGGTGTCCTCAAGCATGTACATACGAGCGATTGCATATATGCAATGTTCAACAGGTTAGACATGGGCATGTGAGGCTCATGTAGTCGCCCCTGGAGACGCCGTTATTAAGCTCATTAGCAAGTGCTGCATTGTGTACATCTCTAATGAAGAAAGTGTTTTATGATTTAATTAATTTAATGGGCATCGTAAAATGAGTTATGCTTATTATTTTCGCTGCATGCTTGCAGCGTGCATGCATGCTTGCAGCGTGCACGCATGCTAAGCAAATGTGGAATTCGTGGGAGACAACAATCAAGACGACGCAATGGTTCCATCCTAAATGCTGAGCGTCATTAAAGATTTTTTTTTAAATTGGTTTCACGGTTACAGATACTCTTGCGGATTGAATTTTTGAGTAGTGCGTTGAGAGTTCGATGATTTGACGATGTAATTGGAGTACGCTTGGTATCATATACTAAAATAAATTTAAGTTTACAAAACTCTTATTTCTAATTTTTGAAACAATACTATTTTCCCGGGTGTGTTCGATTGAATGACAAAATTTTATTCGCCCTTCATATGAATTTTTCGCTCCATAATTTTCCAAGTAAATTTCGTTTTGGGACGAATTGTTCTATTTGTAAACCATAATTTTGTTGAAGTGCGTGTTTTTCTTGTAAAGTTTTTCCATTTATTTTTGTAAGTTTGAGTTAGGAATTGTTTGCAGGTGGAAAAGTTTTTGCTTGTTTCAATTCAGGAAATTATGTTATAGATTTATCTTTTTTGAAATTGTTTCATGATCTATAATTGAATCATTCAATAGCAAAAGATCACATGCTAAAATAAATAAATTTTTCATGTGACAAACAAATATAAGTTCAATGCAATATGAGTACTTAATAGTTTTGGCTCTAGGAAATACTTGGGTTTTAGGCAAATAAAAATAATTTCTAAAGAATTTTCAATAAGTTAGATTGCTGAAGATTAAAATCTCATTTTGAAATTCGAGCACATGTGGTTTTTTGCAAGTTTTGAATAATTTCGATGGATTCAGTAAAAAACCTCAATTTTAGATTTCCAAAACAATCCAAATGAGGTAGCCAAATTGGAAATTCAGTTGAAAAAAAAACAACTCACTTCCACTCAGTACATGTAACACAAGTGAGGATAGTTTCTTACTTCTATGATCATTTTTTGGAGCATTTGAAACACTTAATTATTTGCGACCTTTTTAAACATCGTTTATAGGCATTCAAAAACCTTAAAATTGGCCATGATTCAAAAACGGTTTTAGAAAAAAATTTATTAATTTTCAATAGAAAAATTGTTTTGAAACCAGTCTGGTGACTATTTTGGAAAAAACTTCATACAAAATTTTCATATGTTGCAAGGCAGTAGTTTGTTACTGATTAATTAATTGATAGAGATAAATTTTCTGATTAAATCAGTTACTGCAAGTTTTTTCAGGTGGTAATTATTAAAAAATTTCACAAGTTGGAAATGATTCAAATATAAAAGTTCTCGAAAAAATTAATTTAAAAGAGAAAAAAAAAGATATTGCGCATTTATTTAGCACAATTGTTTATCGGTTTGAATTTTAATTGCTGACAACATCAGTTTTCGAGATAGAATATGAACATATTATAAAAGAATAAGTGGCAATTCCTGGTAAAATAACTAATTCAATCTAAAAATAACTTCAAATATCTTTGTGAAATGATTAATTTCCATTGTAGAATAATTAGAAACAAAATACCTTGTGTGCTGGTTTTGCTTGGCTTCTATTTTATTCCTTTTTGTGTATTTTGCAAAGTACTTTCTCTGAACTGAGATTCTTGGAAACAGTCATTGTACCATTTGCATTCTGCATAATTTTTCGCTTGCTCTTCACAACAACAAAAATGCAATATTTTCATTCCTGAAAGTTTTCATTTTTCTGAGGAAAAATCAATTTACTATCTTTAAATGTATTGCGAATTGATTGTGTCTTGCAGCTGATTCTGTTTAGCTTAAGGACTATTTCTCTTTATAAAAGTCTGTCAGGAATTTTCGTGCGATTTTTCCCTTCATGATTGAAAATTAGGTAAAGGGTATTTATCGCGTTTTTTGATTGAATTCCTGATTTTTTCGTGATATCCTAAAATCTGTAGCCA
Source organism: Oxycera nigricornis (assembly GCA_963942545.1). Taxonomy (NCBI): domain Eukaryota; kingdom Metazoa; phylum Arthropoda; class Insecta; order Diptera; family Stratiomyidae; genus Oxycera; species Oxycera nigricornis. Next base: position 27,243,275 of record OZ012663.1, on the reverse strand, counting down.
AACAGTATTTTCACAAGCGCAACATAGAAATTTATAATTGATGAAGTTTATGTTGTGTTGTATATACGATGTGTTGTAAACATTCACTTTTCGTCAAATTCCTCGCTTTCGTATACCGCATACCATCTCAACGAGACGAGACGATACCTATTACTAGTACTAGGACACATTAAAAATTTCAAACTATATTTTTTTGAGTTTTTTAAGTCCTTGCAACTTTGAAAATTTCCTTTCAAAATATTTTGAAAAAAATCAAACGTTTAAATAGTATAAAATAGTCCGCCTGCTGCATGGGATCAATTGTATATCCCCACGAAATTTTCGTTTTCTTACACGTTTCAGTATTTATTCTGGCATATAGAAAAGGTATTAGAAAACGTTTGGAAAAGGTACTAGAAAATGAAGCCCAACTTTGAACGCAATTTTCTCGAAACGACGTTTTTCAACTGGCCGCTAGTTAATCTCGGAACTTAGTCAACCAATCAATATTAGTGCGTTTCATTTATTAACAAATTTCGCAATACAGCTCACCCAATTCGACCAAAAAATTGGAAAACAAAAATTTTCACGTAATAGACCATAGTCTATTTAAATATATTGAGTACGACATTACTTAATTTATTAATTAATTTAGGAGTTCAATAGCCACATTTTCCTTAAAAAACACTAAAACGATCATGAATAAGTTGGATTCATTTGAATGACAAATCTACCCAAATACTCGCATTCCTATTTGATTTTAAAGTGTCTTGGAACAATTCCTATACAACTGCTGCTTTAGTGAACAACGTTTCCTCATGCTCCACAAATGTCTAATCTAACTTTTAAATATGTCCCAGCTATTGCCCATAAAATTCAATAATTTTCAAGGTCGTTGTTTATTAACTTCCCAGTATATGGGAAGTTCTTGTAATCGCCTCGAAAATCGAAATTGAAATTTTCAACATTTCTGCCCGTTTTGAGGTCTATAGAGTATATATAAAGTGTTTTTAGAAAGGGAGACGTATATGTGTGTGTGTGTGTACGTACGTACGTACGTATGTACGTTCATGGACAGAGTTTTCTACGAGCATAACTCACGTAAACGAAGTCCTATCGACTTCGTTGAGGTGTCAATCGAAGCGTCTTTGCAATCTTTTTGGAAAACTTCGGTCGGGGGGGTTTGTTGTTTTGCCCCTTTGAAGGTCATTTTTGTCATGCACTATATCTCGCGAACCAAACATACGATTTGCATCATTAAGGTGTCAATCGACGCGTATTAATATTTGTGTGAATCTATCAAATTTTAAAAAAAATATTTGGAGCCGTTTTTTAATTTAAGGAAAAAAGTGCAAAAAATTAGGCTTTTTTTCAAAAACACAAAATATTTAACCTGATTTTCAAACCTAAGTAATCAATGTTTATATAATTTATATACTCCAAATAATTCTTGTGGAAAAACAGCCAAAGTTTTTTTTCATGATTACAAAAAAAATTAAATAAAAAATAGAAAATCATTAAACGTTCAAGGTCATTTACGTCATTCATTATATCTCGAGAATTAAATATAATCTTTCCATCATTAAGGTGTCAATCGACGCTTATTATCATTTTTATGATGTTTTTATATTTTAAAAAAATCGTTAAAGCTGTTTTCTAATTTTTTAAAAAAAAATTGGAAAACATGTATTTTTTGAATAAAAAAATTTATTTTTAACCTGATCTGCACATCGTAATAATAAATGTTTATAGAATTTATAAACTTTTATCAATTTTTGTAAAGAAACCAGCAAAAATTTTCTCATGATTACAAAAAAAAATTAAATAAAAAATAAAAAATCATTGTTGTAAAGTCAATCAAAGTTTATTAATATTTGCAAAATTTGAGCAGATTTTCAATACTCTTCACAGCACCATGTTCAACTTTAATGAAAAAAACTGCTTTGTAACCTGTCCCCCCTCCGATTGATCCGCGTGAATAATCAATCAAACCAATGCACCAAAATCCTTACGTAATCAATTGACGCTCGCGTAGATGTTATGATTAATATTAAGTCATTCCAATAACTTTTATAAGAGGTACATTTTTATTATTTGAAGTAGTATTATTTCCATAACTTTTATTGTGTTTAATATTTTTAATATTTATGTAGATATTACTGGGAAGTTGACCGTGTGGACCTCATGGGTCGCACCTCACGGCTTGTTTATTGATCATTCCATTCTTCATTAGAATTCAAACAATGTTTTTTCCTATTATCAAATTCCAAGTATCCATGACAGTCACTTCTTCTTCTTAAATGAATCGCATAAACGCCTTTTGCGTTGGGACTCGCAGCCAATCTTTCCCGGCTATTTTTCCTTCCAGGTTCCTGTTTGGCATGCACAAATCTCGGCCTGGTTCCCACATTTCCCGGTTGTTTATCGATTTCGCCGGCACTTAAATAGACAAACAGACAGACGTACAGAAGTGACTGGTCAGTAAACTAGGTGTGGAGTTAAGGAGACCAATTTAAAATACTCCTCAGAACGTAGTTGAACCCAGCGAGCCAAGCCATAAAAGTTTAATGCCACGAGTCAATTAGATATTCATTGGAGGTCCTGCAACAGTCGAGGTGTTTCCCATGAATAAATGTTTGGATGCGGACGAGCAATGAAACCTCAACAATTTGTCTAGAATTGTGGCATTTAATTGGGAATTTTTGGCCTCCTAAGCATTTCCACCCTAACAAGCATCTATAAATTTAGTAAATTACCTCACCCCAGTGAAATGATAATACGGTTTGGGTCTGCTCGGCTCGTGGCAAAATATCCGGGGAGCACGCAGTTGCTGGAGCACTCAAATGTGGGTAATGTTCGCTCCAAGTCTTCAAATTCATCTTTACCATGCATTTAATTAACACAATACTATTCTATTGTTCTCTGTTCTTTTGAAGGGATGTTGTACAGGAATGGCATGGATTTATCTTGGATAAAAGGTTATTACAGCTCTTTGTTGATTTGCGGACAATGGGCTCAGATTGAAATAATTCTGGGTGGAAATGAAAATATTGCTGAATAAGATAAAACAAAGGTCTCAAGTTTAAGAAATTTGTTTTTGATGGGATAATACGTCTGTGTGAGATCTTTCGTGAATTTACATTCATTTGAGAGGTTTTCATAATTGTTTGCATGAAGCACAATAAATACGGAGATAAATCAACTACTAGCTACAAATTTCTAAACCAAAGTGTCCGGAAAAAACGAAATTGATATAGCATCATATGCCCAATTGTATTAGGTGTACAACTTTGCTCCCGCCGTTATTTTTGTAATTTTAAGGCTTTGTTTAAAAAAAAATAGTTACATATTTATGCTTGAAAATATTGTCCATCGCTTGACACTACTTTCGCTCATCTTTCGGGTAGCATACGAATCCTTCGCCGGAAAAACTTCTCATCCTTTGCTGAAATTCATTCGTCATCCAATTTTTGACTTCTTCATAAGAGTGGAAGTGCTGGTCGGCCAGGTCGTGTGCCATCGACCGAAAGAGGTAGTAGTCAGACGTAGCAACATCTGAAGAGTACGGCGGGTGAGGTAGAACCTCCCATTTTAACGTTTCCAAGCACGTTTTGACCACTTTTGCAACGTGGGACGAGCATTGTCGTGTTGCAAAATTACTTTATCGTGTCTCTCGTTGTATTGCGGACGCATCAATTACGTTCGATAAAGTGCACCTGTATTTTTTCAGTCGTTTTTAGCAGCTCATAGTATACGATACCGAGCTGATCCCACTAAATATAGAGAATAGCCTTGAAACCGTGAATATTTTGCCGTGGTGTGGACGTGGGAGTATGACCGGGCAATCCCCATGCTTTTCTGCGCTTCGGGTTGTCGTAATGAACCCATTTCTCATCACCAGTTACAATACGGTGCAGAAAACCCTTCCGCCTTTGCCGTGTAAGCAGCTGCTCACAAGCAAATAAACGGCGTTCAACATCTCTTGGCTTTAATTCGTGGGGTACCTAGTATCCTTCCTTCTGGATTATCCCCAAGGCTTGAAGACGTTTAGAGACAGCTTGCTGCGTTACTTCCAAGGAAACTGCGTATTTCAGTTGACTTTGGCACGAGTCTTCATTCAGTAATTCCTCCAGTTCTGCATCTTCGAAAGCTTTCTCTCTTCCACCACTGTGCCGGTCTTCAACAGTAAAATCACCGTTCTTGATACGTTGAAACCACTCCCGACACGTTCTTTCACTCATTACACCATCACCATAAGTGTTTGTAAGCATTAGAAATGCCTCAGCAGCAGATTTTTTTGAATTAAAAAACAAGTAACACTTCCCGCAAATGTCGAGCATTCGGCGACATTTCAGAAAAATGAAAATATTATGATAAACTCCGAAATCGGCTTATATTATTGTCGGGTTATGTTTCCAAATGTCAAAAGTAAATGACTGACATCTGTAGTCAATTTATTTTAACCCTTTATATCACCGTGTTACATTACTGTAACATACCGAAAATATGTGAATTTTTATTTATTTAAACCTACCACAAAAACAAACTATTTGATAAAATATATGCAGTTGAGTTATAAAGAGTTAACAACTACACAATACTAACTTAACCTACATATATGAAAACGGCAGGAGCAAAGTTGTACACCTAATATTGTATTTTATAAGTATCTACACATGAATTTGGATACAACAAGTATTTCACTCTGTTGACTAAAATTTCATTTGATAATTATTTGATCGTCTGTTTTCAGTTACCCACGCCTTGGTCACACTTAAAAATCCTCACATGGTGCAGTTAATATTTTGACTATATTTTCTATTGATTGTATCCTTATTACGTTCACATTTCCTCAACAATATCGGCAAAAGATAAATCGTGCCGCTAAATACTGGTCACTGTTGCCGAGCCCTCACCTAAACCATTTAAGTTAAATGGGTAACATTTTGTGGAATTTGACGCGATTTTGATTTCTTGGCGGCCTGGTGCTATAAAGAACTACTCAGGGGTAATAAATTGTAGCTGTGAGTCATGAAACGACTAAAAGGTTTTCATATCAGCTCTGAAATAGAGTGCTGCAAGTATCGTTGGGCTAATTTCTAATGATGGTAACTATTGGATACTTGCTTTTGTATCACAAAATGGAGTGTTTCGCTTCAACTTTCAAAATATTTCGGATTTTAAATAGAGAATCAAGAAGATTACTAAACACGAATCAAAATGCTTTCTGTATGTTTTTGCGTAGTTTGCTAATTTGATCAAAAACGCTATGCGTTGTCCTTAAAAAGGTGGCGTTTATGCAGTGCAAAATACACGTTGATATTTTTCGCTTTATTCATACATTACAAATCCTGCATGTACTCGATATACGAAGGATGGTCCAAAAGTAATAATTGTGAATATTCAAGACGAATTTTAACGGTTAAAACTGTAATTACTCATCCACAAAGCGTTGTAAGAAGTCGATGCAGTTTGTACATCTTTTTTTCAACCCCGAACATCCTTAGAAAAAAATTATTCTATAATAGCTGTTACATTGTTAGAATTTTTGTCCTCGAGCTTTTGTTTGAACTCAAGAAAGAGAAGTAAAAACCACTGAGGGCTAAATCTTGAGAATTGGTGAGGGTTTGAGCATTTGCAATCCTGCTGCTCGAATGATAGTCATTCCAACTTCAGTTGTATGCGAATGCGTTGTTTTTATAAAATACAGTTCATATTCGGAGTTAGCACTGCATTTTTGTTTGCTTTGAACACCCCAATATGTAATATTTACCGCCGTGCTTTTGCACTTTGAATTTATTTAATGAAGATGGTCGCACGCAAGCCAGTGACATCTCAGAATTAATGTAAAACATGTAGATTTCTTTCATCCCCTAAAGTCGCGGAAAAATATATTCCTATTATGTATGGTATCTTATGAGATTAACTCTTGAAATGTTAGCTCGTTTCTTCTTTTGCTTCTCGGTACTTAGTGTGCAGATATCTTTCCTTATGAATTTTACTGGCAAGCCTCCTTTAAATGCTGACATTTGAGATCCCTTTATATCATGGTCTTTGATCTGACAACACAATATCTTCGAGTTTTCCAACGTTCTCTCTTAGTTAGTCAAGCAGACGAGCTTTCACCATGGTGTTCATCTTTCATGAATGTTCTGCTTACCTTAAGTACGGGGTGACTAATCTCACTCAGCAATCAACCGCCAAAAGAGGTGGGAAAATTTTGTTGTCTTGGACACCACTCACTTTATATGCGGAGACTATTCGGGCTTCAAACCCAAAGTGAAAAAGGGTTTGTCTCCTTAAATTTACCAGGAACAGAACCATATCTAGAAACAGAGGAAATCGGAATGCAATAAAAACAACGCATTATATTTGTTGGCTTCACACATTTTTCAACGCAAAGAAATAACAAAAGAAAAGACAATTTAAGCAACTTACTTCGACCTTAACTAATGACCAGCTAAAAGTAGAGCACTCTCGCAGCAGCTGCTAACACCGCTGTTTTTCTTCGTCGTGGTTTCCGCTATTTCTCTTATTCTTCTAATCGTTAAAGGAAATCTACAATTGTCTTTTCCCACGAGAAAATGGTCCATCTAACTTCACCATGCAAAAAAGCTGTCAATAGACCACGGTTTGTTCGCCGCACATTCAATGCATTATTCAAGTATTTGGAATTGTTTGTTCTTTATATATAAAAAGTAGACAGATTCGACCTTTTCCATTCATGAAATTAAAAATAATTTCCCCTTCCACTTCACTTTTCGAAAAGGTGGTTGAACTTTAAACTCAACCGCAAGTGATTTCCCTGCAAAATCTTTTTATGTACGCACACTTTTTAAGTGTGGTGAGTTTGGTGTTCATTTTCGATAACAAATTTGAAAAACTGTTGGGATTATATTTATTTGGGTGTCACGAGTAGGCCAGGGAGATTGTTGATTTGGATATTTGCCTCTATTTGAGGCTATTTGATGGGTGGATCAAGAAGGATGAGGACAAGCTAATGAGCACCAACTATGACTCAGCGAGGCTAGCGATGTGGAAAACATGCTTGTAATCAACAGTCGAGAAAGAGATCGAAATTGAATCAACTACCGAAGTGGACCGCGCCAGGCTTTGCCGAGTTCAGTCTACGGCTCATTATAGTGAAAGCTAGAATGGTCCAAAAAAATTGTTTTTGATAAAACTTGCCCCAACAACCGATTGCTCCTCCATTGATAAACGACTAACAACCCCAGACGTTCTATACAATAAAACCCTAGACTAAGTTTATTTCCCTCTGACCCAGCCAATTTGATGTAGTTTGAACGGTTATATTTTTGAAATAGAAACGCATAAATAAATATAATTTAAATGAATTGTAATTATCAACTCTATTAATATTAATTTTCGATTTACCGCATTTGAAGCTACTTTGAAGCATAAAAATTGACCTTTGAATAATACAGACTCGAGAATTTGATCAAAATTTTTATGAAATCGATGAAATCGGTTTTTTAAGTCTGTTATTTGGGGATAAACAATATATACGCGAACCTTTCAAAGTTAACTTTCTTCTCGATTCATAATTCATGAGAGGTAGCAATAGAATTCATGCAAAAACTGCTAAGAAAAAATCCAGAAAGTTGTAAATGGATATTTCTTTTCATTTCAGCTTGGTTTCATCTAGGTCATACAATATGCAGACTTTCTTTTTCTTGCTTAAATATCAAGAAATCAGCGCAGAGGAAATTGAAAATTTAGAAAAATAAGTCTTATGAAAATACCCAAATAAAACTTTAAAACCCTGTTCTTCTAATTTTTCTCCTGATTGTCGAGTAGAAACTCTAAATTCTGCGTGGAAAATGCTGATCCAGAGTCACTGCAAACAATATGACATGTTTCGCTTTAAATATTAGTTTTGCAATTATTTTCATATATATTTTGATAAGAAAATATTTGCCAGGTTTGGATATAGTTGTGTTTCACACAAAGTTTGTTTTTCTTACAAAACAATTCAAAGATATTTTAGCAAACATCGTTTAGTGATTAGCCATAAAACAAATACACACATTTAACATATGATTAAATAAATGAGGAAATTGTTGCCGCTAACGATTTTTGCAATGCGTAGACTGAACAAGAAAAGTGTGAATGATTAATCGTTACCATTTGTCGTTTATTTATTGATTTTTAGATGAAGGGTTCATTTTTTAGTATTGATTTTGATTTTTGTGCATGAAATATGAAGAATACCTCAACCTGTTGACTGTTTATTAATTAAATTGCGTTATTTAATCGATATGCCTCCACACGATATTAAATAGTTTCTTGTTTTTTTTTCAGGTGAGCAATTTTTCTGTCGTCATTTGGTGCATGGTTGTTGAATATCGTAGCAAGACCTGGTTTCCACTGATACCAGAAGACAGAGGGTATGCGAATAATTTGATTACATTACCTTATTAAGCTGAACATATTTCAATGGTGGGATACTATTGAGTAATCCTGCACTCGTTTTATTTTCAACTGTTTTTAGTTGTTTATTCGAGACTGGAACCAAAAACATGAGATTAAAACATAATTTTTGACCTGATTGTTAAAAAATAAAAAATATTATTACAAATTTATGTTAATGGCCATTTTTGTGGGCATGCTATCAAAGTTTTTTCAAATAAACAAAGCAAGCACGTGAGCCATCCTACTGAATAAAATTATTTGTCAGACGTAAAGTAGCAAAAAATCATTTAAGTAGTCGCTAACATAAAAATTCTGGCGTTAAATAGCGAAAAGAAATATTTAAATGATTACTGCATACTGAAATTTTTGTTAGTGATGACGATATTTGAAATTTGATTCAATCGAAAGAATTCAACATAAATTTTTAAATTATTCGGGATTCAAATAACATATATATAGCATGTGCTATACAGATCCTTAGAAATTTTTGAATACAACTACGATTGGAGTTAAAAGCAAATGCTTTGACGGAAATTTTTCCATCAATTAAATGGTCATTTAGGTGTCTCTGATCTTTTTCAAAATATCTGATTCAGAGTTTTACCAAGATAAACAATATCTAAAGTCAAAATTACCGTGCGAATTCCCAAAAATAATCCTTTGCAAAATTCTTCTCTGCAAAGAAAGGCCAGTACTTAATTTTTCCAAGTTTAAGCTATATTAGAAGATTTAAGATGTCTGAGTTTGAGTTTCGGCAGTTCATTGTAGCACATACATACATATATAATCAATTTATCATAGTCATCAGCCTTGTTCAAATTTTTGATTAATGGAGTTCATCCGTGTAACTTTTAAGTTTCAGTAACCTACACTTAATCAAGTCCTTAGAACATTCTAATAGACTCTCGGGATATCAATAACCTTTGAGGATTGATTTTTCGGTTTTAAATCTTTGCGTATAAGCTTTTTCCAAATCCCCGTATATTTCAAGATATTGCTGGATATTGCCTTTTAGAGTGCGCAACAGAGTATCGTGGATCTTTTGACGGCTTGCAGCTTTTACTTCAATAGTTACAAGTCCTTTGTCGAAAGTTTCGCTGAAGATTTTCCAGGTTTTTTACCAAATTTAGCTGTTTGCGGAGATCTTCCATAACGATATGTTTTATGAAGAATCCGAAAGACTTGAAGACTTTGGAAATAGAATTTATAAACACTTGAAACATTGGTTAATAGGCAAGCAGTCGAAATTTGGCAAACGAAATCAAATGCAAGCCCTGGATAAAATATTTTAATGATACTCCAAATGATTCGAATGTTAGCTTGAAGCTCACACAATTGCAGTCCAGTAAGACTTTTTCATCTAATATCCGTCCCTACGAACCAATTGTAATTTTTAAATTACAGTAACATACTCGTAATCAAGTCCTTAGAAAATTCTTATAAGACAAGGGCGGATCTGTAAAAAACGACTAAATTTGGCCGTTGAAAGGGGGCACACTAATTTTTGCAGGAAAAGTTGAGGAATAACTAGTATAATAATAGTTGACTTATATTTCCTCTCAAAAAAGTCAGGAACATTTAAAAAATTCGAAATGAAATTTAAAAAAAAAATTCTAATTTATTCACTCCTAACTTTAAAACGTTTCATTTTAGGTCACAGTTGAGTGGCAATGAAAGTTGCGTAATAAAATTTTGTATAAGATAGGACTAGGTAGAAATCTTAAAACATTTAATCCTTGCCGCAACATTGCAATAAATATATTTAAAAACAAAACACGGAGAAAAAAGCCTTTATTAATTTTTTTCACAACTTAAAATGCACTCAGGACCTTCATATTGCGGCTAAAAAATCTTCACAATATCATAAAATAGCAAACAAATTTTCATCAAAATTGATTTAGTAGATTGCCCATAATAATTGTGCAATTTAAATTTATTTGAAAAAAATTCAAAATTTTGAAAGCTTGCAAGTCATAAACTTAAGTTTATAGAAAATTGATTTTTTTCACATATAAAAAAGCGCGGATTCAGTCGTAGGAGCCATGATTCCATCAACAAAATCCGCAGTCGCCCAGCACTGTTTTAGAGTTTATTACCAAACTAGCGAAAATTCCTGAGGCCACCCTAATAATCCGTTTTTAATTGTTTAAAGTGTATGCGATAGGCGAAGTGATCTTTTATATGTGAAAAAAAATCAAACTTCTATAAGCTTAAGTTTCTGAAATGAAATTTTTGATTTTTTTTAAATAAATTTAGATTGCACATTTATTATGGACAATCTACTGAATCGATTTCGATGAAAGTTTGTTTGATATTTTATGATATTGTAAAGATTTTTTAGGCGCAATATGAGGGCCTGGAGTGCATTTTAAGTTGTAAAAAAATTAAATAAACACCGGTTTTTTTCTTTTCCCTGTTTTTTTCTATTCATTGCAATGTTGCGGCAAGGGTTAAATGTTTTAAGATTTTTAACCAATCCTCTTTTATAGAAAATTTTATTACGAAACTTTTATTGCTACACAACTTTGACCTAAAATGAACCGTTTTAAAGTAAGGAGTGAGAAAAGTAGGAAAAAAATGATTTTTTTAAACATTTTTAAACAATTTGATATTTTTTTAATGTTCCTGACTTTTTTGAGAGGGTGCATAAGTCAATTATGATTATTCGAGTTATTCCACAACTTTTCCTACAAAAATCAGTGTATCCCCCTCAACAGCCACCTGAAAAAAGATCCGCCCTGGTCTATATAGACTCTCGGGATATTGCTTTGTCATTCCCACCAGACGACGATCTTGCAATATTGATGAAATTTTCTTGCACCAATCGTTGTAGGTGCAGAAGATTGAGGTGTGTGGTTGGCTGTTGAAGAAAACACTTCAGTTAAGGTTCCAATTGGGAATGCATTTTATTCAAATTAAATGCTGCTGATATACTTTTTACAAAGACATGAAAAAGGTCAATTGAAAATTTCTTCTTCTCTTTCAGTAGAAGTAGCAAAAATATTTGTTGATATGAAATACGGACATTGAACTTGGTACATTCGTGAAAAATCTGATTGTCATCACAAATGCATCACTCCAGGAGACCTAATGTTAACCCAATCAAATTGATGTACATTGAATCACAATGTTTGAGTTCAATATACATATGTACATCGTATACAATGTTCGGTCATGTACATCCGTTTGTTTTTGTAAAAAATAAATAAATATCCATACGTCTTAGTTAATAGAAGACGTATCGCTTTTTGGGATTTACAGGGTTTCTGATAAGGTTTAGACAGCAAACATTAACTTCACAAAAAAACTAAGTTTTACGTTTCTTTTTTTCATACTCAAATAAGAATCTTTCTACCTGTTTTGATGACATTCCAGCGTTTTCATATGACTTTTGGACACCATATCACAGAATGGTCCTCGAATCGTCACCACAGAGTAATTCATGGCATCTGTGCTGACGTTTCTGTCCTAAAAAAATATAGTTACATGTGTTTGAAACTCTCATTTCGTTACCACGTACTCGCACACAAAACATGCATGCGTCATTTGCAATGATAGGTTGCTAACAGCTTGGGGCGCTGCCCTCCACTTTGCAGCCCCAAAACGAGTGCATCCTCGCTCTGAATGTGTGGTGTTGCGAAGTCTTATCCAATTTAAATGATTCGTGGCACTTGGGATGCAACAGTTGCCGCTTGATGGTAGTCCTTCGTCGTGGAGAAGATGCCGGTGGACGGGAACAAGATCTTTGCGGGGCTGACTTCAAAGCCGGCACATTGCGATACCAACGCATGCAATGTTTTCACGCACATGCTTGGAATCCTAATGCCATCGCTGGGCCCGATCCCCGATTTTCAATCCGCATGGGGCTGTTAACCGAATCGGGATCAGACAGACTCCGGCCTGGGGGCCACGCCACAGCGGAAGAACATGACCCACTAGATTGGTTGCTTGCCCATGGACGCTCGTAAGTATTTCTTCGTGACTGGAATGGGTTTTCGACAAGCACTTCATTAAGAAGTCGCCGTGCATGCCAATTTGCAGTGGTCGGACTGCTCCTGCTTTGCGCCGTCCTCCGCTAGCACTTCTTTGAACCGATGAACGATACCATTTGCGATAATCAGGAGATTGCACACGCTATCAGCCTGCGAAATCGCGAAGGCGAATCTGAATCACTTGCCGAGAAGACGGATGGATGGATGATGGCTTTGTCGGCGGAATCGAAATTAGGGAACTCTGTCAGCGACTTGTCAGCCCTGATCCCAACGAGCCGACTGATGTGGAAATCCCGTGGTCCACATAGGAGTGGCTAATGGAAGCTCAGTGTCCAGCATAAATATGCAGTTGTTGATTTACCAAGTGAATGTATCTCATGTTCAAGATAAGCCATTTCATCCGAATTGACGGATCATTCCGCGCACTTGAAACCGTGCAGTTCGCAAAGAGAATACCAAATCGCATACTCATCCACTTAAAGCTCTTGGCGCTGTTCGATACACTTCTAATTTACATTTTTATGAAAGACTGCCATCCACATCACATAATTATGGACATCCCCGCGTACTGAACAGATTTTATTATGCCACTCTGCCAGCCCCACGGGTTTCTTCTAAAAATGGATTCTCCGAACGAACACATATTTCAAAAAGATTTAGTGCAAAAATATGCTTAAAAATTAATAAATCTACCGAAATTGACTGAAATCGGATCTAATTATGCGTCCTTATTAGCATAAGATAGACATCAACTACCATGCATCTTGTTTTCGTCGGTGGACTTAGTTTTAGGGGCGCCTTCGGGGATGTTATTTATTATGCATGCATGCAATATAATAGGAAGACCTTTCGTTTGGGGCTCTGACGTAATGTAGAGTTGAGATACATAGTTTGCGTTTTATTGGTCACATCCAATGGAAATCCGAAAAAAATATAAATTTGGTACTTGGTCGACTGGTGTTTTGACAAAAATAGGAATTATTGGAAGCACCTCTATCGTTGGTAAGCAACTGTTGGATATTGTTTGTAATAATTAGAGAGAGAATAAGAACGATTCTAGGAAACCTGCCATACGACAAACAAACCCGCCGGATTCACTATAGGTTGAAGAAAATAAACACAAAAATTGATTGCAGCAAAGTTACCTGTTACCGAGTTCAGAGGTTAACTAATTACTGAAAAGGCTATTAAAAAATGTTAGTTCAAATTTGGTAAAAGGGGTTGATTGAGCCCACGTGCCTTCTTTTCTGTGCCCAACTACGACTGCAGGTGATTGAAAAAAGTGGCTGAAGAATTGAATTGATAATTTTTTTCATGTTGTTTATTGTTGACAAAGCTACTAAACAGATGAGTTCCAATTGAAACATAGTAGCGATGAACTAAACTAAGACTAAGATAACTCTAAAGAATAAATGAATAAATTAATGAAATAAGTATAGTAAATAAGAATAAAGAACAGTCGTGAATGAATTAGAAAATTAGAACTAAAATTAAGGCGGAAAATATAAGATTTCTTAATTTGGGCTTATAAGTATTTAAAGAGTAACCGAAGGAACCAAATTGCATAAGGTCATGATTTCGTTGTAAACTAGTCAGGGGTGAATTATAATATAGGTTAGACGTGGTGAAGGGAGGGGCAAAGATTGTAAGGTTTCTACAAGGATGAGAAGAGTGACGGAAGTGAAGTTCATTGCAGAGAGGAGTGTCGAGGATATTCAAAAAAAGCTTGCAAATGAGAGATTCGTCTAAATATATTCTACGTTGTTGTAAGGTGGCAAGGTTGAAATGTTTCCGACGAACATCGTAAGTAGCATAGGGAATATTGAATTTGTAGAATAGAGTGCGGTTAAACTTACGCTGAATAGATTCGATCAGGTTTGTATCACATTTGCTGTGTGGAGACCATATTGGGGAGCAGTATTCGACCAAGTTACGTACGAGAGAATTGAAAAGTTTTATACTAGTTTCGGGTCTCCGGAATACAGTGGAATTTCTTAGTAAGAGTCCACAAAGCCTTGACGCTTTAGGCACGATATTGGCAATATGATGATCAAATTTTAGTTTGCGATCGAATATGACACCTAGATCACAGAAATTATCGACTTCAACGAGAGTACTGCTGTGTAAGGAATAAGGAAAAACGATAGTGTTGAATTTGAGGGAAAAGGTAAGTTTATGACATTTTTCAACATTGATCGTTAGATTATTGAGGTCATACCAGGATTGGAACGCACATAGATCCTGGTCAAGAGTTTGACAATCGATAATGGAGTTGATTGTCCTAAAGACTTTAAAGTCGTCAGCGTACAGGAGGCAGGGAGACTGAATGAATTGAGGCAAATCGTTGACAAAAAGTAAAAAAAGAAGAGACGCAGGATAGAGCCTTGCGGAACACCTGATGATGATAGAAAGGAGCAGATGTATGATTGCAGAAGGAGACAATGCATTTACGGTTAACCAGATAGGAAGAGAACCATCTGAGTAAAGATCCTTGAAAGCCATAACTCTTCAGCTTACGCACTAAAATATTATGGTCAACGGAGTCAAAAGCCGTCTGGTCCAGGATTCACATTAGGATCAATTCCATTTATTAGGATGTCTAGCTCAGATTTAGAAATAGATAAATTAGAAGGTAGTAAGCAAGAAAAAGTAGAATAGGAATACGAGGGGGGACTTGCCATGGGAGATGAAAAGACAGAAGAGAAGAAGTCAGTGAATAAGTTTACCATATCCTGAGGAGAGCGAGGAATGAGGCCGTTATGAGTCAACTCGGTAGGGACAGGAGAGGACTTACGTAGAGAGCGAACATAGGACCAGAACATTTTAGTTTCATCCCTGGTCACAGAAGCTTCGAGGCGTTGAATGTAATCATTCGAGGAAGAGCGGATAAGGTGTTTCACCTTGGATCTACTGTGTGAGTATCTAATTCGATCTGAAACAAGTTGGCTTTTCAGCCACTTTCTTCGTAAAGTATTTTTAGTACGCAGAGCAGACTCAATTGCAGGAGAGAACCAAGGAGGCGGGTTCGATTTAACTTTGCGTGTTAGGGAAACATAGTGATGGATCAGGTCATTAAGTACAGAGTAAAAGGAATTTAAGGCAGTTTCGCAATCCAAACTGTGAAGTATATGTGAAGTATATGATGCCAATCATATGAGTTGTTGCTGCTTTTTGTGTGGCCAACAATTATTGCAGATTTGATGCAAGGTTAGAGTAGAGTAAGCGACTAGGGTGATACAGCTTTGATGATTAAATCGGTTAACCGACCACGTCATTCAGAACTTGTGGGAGTGATTTCAGTTCGAAAATAGCCAACTACCATTAATGATCAATTGGCTAGTTGGAAGCTATGTTTCTATAGCGTTTAGGCAATGTTGTACTTGCTAAAGAACTAGCAGTGGTGACAGCAGCCACAGTACGAAGTACTCTGGTCATGAAAGGAGCTAAGCTTAATTCAAGAGTAACTGCATAATTTGTTGAGTTAATTTTTTCGATCTATTTTACTAAGTCAGCGAGAAGAATACGCTAGCTTTCTATGTCGGTAATGGTCAGGTGATAAGAAGAAGAATTTCGTTCCAGTTGTTTAACTGGTAGCACAGATCAAGCTGTGGTTTCGACATTCATTGCCAGGGTAATCTTGGTGCAGAAACAAGTGACACCTCTTATTTTCTACTTGGCCACGCTCAACTTTGTTCCGCTACGTAAGTGATAGTTCGAAAAAAACAGGGATAAGACGTGGATAAGATTCTTCCAAGATGATATAAAATCTTTGAAGCACAACATAACAGGAAATTTGCAATTATTCGTGATTGTCATGACTGAATCAACACAGTTTGCTTTATTTAAATTAAATTTAGAAGATTTGATAAGTGTGCGGAACTTCACATTAGGAACTCGGGCGTCATATGGTATTCATCAACTCTTGAATAATTGGTAGTATCAAAAGCCAGGTAAACCAAGGATGTTAGACATAGTCAAGAGTACTTTACAATTTAAGAATCAGATGCATTGTTCAAATGAAAAAGCGTACTGCGCCTAAAGTAGTCACGTTAAGTAATTTAAAACCAAAAGTAGACGATGGCCAACCAATGGATAAAATGTTTTAATCATCAAGAAAAATAGGGTCAGATAAGGTGGACAGCAATTATATGTAGATTAACCTACAGCTTCAGCAAAGAAAAAACTTTACGTAATATGAAAAGTGTATTTGTGAGCAATCTGCACCACACAATCAAACACTTCATCCATCATGTCTATCGAACATTTCATTCAAAAAAGAACTATGATTTTTTCAAAAAACCTTACCATAGACAATCGTTCAAAAGGCGATTAAAATTTTTTTTGAATCACATACAAAATATAACATTTTATCTAGAAACAATCGTAATAAAAAATGTACACAAATTTGGTGAACCTTGACCCTTCAGTTTAACACAAATGCTTGATTGCGTGCCGCATATATTATACAAAATAAGTGTAATTGAAAAACATAGTCTCGATCAACAAACATTTCAACGAAAAATAACCATCAAAAATAGAAAAAAATCATAAACATCTCATATTTTCTGTATTCTTAAACTAATTACAATAAATGTGATAAATTTATGCAAATATGCATAGCAATTATTTTATAAATTTATATTCTCTTCCAATTAGAGATACTAAATCAAACTAAATTTTCTCATTTGCGTGCGTAATTTATGACTTCAGCTGCTCTATAAGAATTTTTCGACATTTTCATTCATATCCGGGCTTTGTGTTCTTTTGAAATGAAAGCGGTTGCCGGCAGCAGTTCAAATAAAATACGAAATTCTTCTATATTAATTAATTTTTTATAGTCATCTCATATCGTTGCATCGAAATCGTTTATTTAAAACAACACTATTTATGAGGGGCAATTCAAAGATACTTATGAGGTAGCCAACGGCAAGTTAACGTTGTATTATACGCGAATTTGTTAAGCGGCAGCTTGAAATTAACTTCTGGAATAAATTCTCATTAGTATTCTTGATTGCAGGGGATACACCCCCAAACATTCGAAAATTCTAATTTTCCGGGTAGAAAATTATTAAGAAATTCAAATGCCGAATTTATTTTCTTCACAACAGATACTCGTAAAAATGGGGAATTCGATACGCTTCCAATTCGACTAACGAGCAAAGTTTAATGTGCGTAGGAATTTCTATTCTTTTAAGGAATCTCGCATAAATTCTGGCAGTGACACGGTCAATTAATTTAGATGCACGATTTAGTTAGGAGGTGATCGCGTGGCTGAAGATACATCTGTTAGGAACTTGTTTTCATAATTCAATTATCGAAAGATGTAGGTGGGCCGCCTTTTGGAGTTCGTTGTTCTTTGTTAGTATTTATCTGCAAATGTTTTTCCTGTAATTTCAAAACATCTATAAACCCTAGAATAAATCGGAAATTGCGTTCAGGTTGAACTGCACACAATTTGTTTCGCCTCGAACGTTGCCAATGAACATTGCAAATAGTGTTTCGATTATGTGGTCACTCGGCGAACGGCAGAAAACCGCAAAATAATTCTACATTGGTTGCCTCTGAGCTACCTGTGCAGATTAAGCTACGGCAAGCAGGTGTGTATCTGATGTGCATGTGCCAAGAAAATGTTTTAGTTTTTTCAGATTCACCACAAACATGTACATTATTAGCACGAGCCAGAAACAAAGCCTGCCACGATTGGTGCTCAGGCTTAAACCACAATATTGTGGTTGTTCGGTCACATTATTGGATGTTCAAATTGTCTCCACCAATGGCACTTGAAAGTGAGGACGCAATGGGATCCATTGAAGTGGAATTGTAGCTGTACTACTCGTATCTGAAAAATGTTCATATTGTAGATAGATTGCAAAGTAAACTTGTACTTTTACTTTCTGGAGTAAAGAGAACCAACCGCAGGATGGAATTGATTCGAAAAATGGATAATACTTTTAAAGGCACTCTGGAGAAAATAGAAGCACGTTTTCATAGTGTATGAATAGGTTTGCTAGACACTATACTGCACAATTCCGAGCAGTGAACTTTTTGCCTGGCATAATTTCTGCAATTATGTCTATTTTTTACATTTAAAAAACTTTTGATTTTTATATTATAATACCCAAAATCGAATAGCATAAACAAAAAAGTCGAAAATATGAATTCTTCACTTTATTGGTAATCTAGGTTGTGTAGTGGATTTTTAAAGGTATATTATATGATAAATTCTGAAAATTGGCAATTTTTTGGCTTTATTGGCTCAAAAATTTTATGATATTTAGTGTTTAGAAATAATTTCTGGGAAATATGCACAGGATTTGTGTCTTAGGAAAACCATCATGACGGTCCATTTTGAACCACTATTTCCAGCATAGCCAGCTTTATTTCGCCAATAACTCGTGAAATGTTGGCTTCCACTTCATCAGTAGTTGCAGGTTTATCATCATAGAAAAGTGAGTTAACGTACTACCACAAAAAGTAGTCCGATGGAGTCAAACTACATGTACTGGGTGGCCAGTTAACAGGTTCACTTCGTGAGATAATTCGTTCACCAAAAGTTCGGTCTAATAAAAGAATGGTTTCACGCGCTGTATGACACGTTGGAACCATTTGTCCTTCAGATAATTGACATTGGTGTTGGCATCAAAAATTACGAATAATTTGTCGTCGTTAGAGATCGGCGTTAACGGTAACGTTGGTTCCATCTTCTGATTTGAAAAAGAAAGGACCAGTTACGCCACCAGCAAGTAAACCGCCCCATACAGTGACTTTTTGGGTTGTTTCAAAGTCTATTAAGGATAGTTCTCACACTAAAAAACGCCAATTTTGCTTATTTACGAACCCATCAAACCAGAAATCTGCCCCATCACTGAAAATGATTTGACGTTAAAAATGCGGTTCAACTTCCAACTCATTCTCAATCCATTCACTAATTGCTGCACTTGTTGCATCTAATATGGTTTTAGTCTAAGATCTTTCCCCAAAAATTTACATGCAGTGTTGAGAACGACATCGAATCGATATATTTAGATTCTCAGTCACACTACCCACTACAGCAGCGATAGCCGCCTCGGTACGCATTGCACGAGCTTGTGTTGGATGAACATTGTCCAATAGAGTATTCATGAATATACATCTTTCCATCGTATTGCGTATGAGCTACTCAGATTTACGATTAAGGGCACCTAAAATTGTACGAAGTTCATCAGTTTGACGCACAGAACGCAAATTTCCGAATTAAAGTTCCACTATTTTGAGACGTTATTCGGGTGTAAATTATTGCATGGTAATTTTCTAAAGTAAATGAAACATAATACCAAAGTGTAAAAAGTGTAATTTGACCACTACAATGACTGATATCTCTATCAGAAGGTCTATTCCTTTAAATAGACATTATGCATGGTCTAAAATATCTATAAAGATACATGTTGCTTAACATCGCATTGCATTACATTTTATTGCTACAATAGACCATTACAACAACAAATGGTACAATTTCAATTGAAAAATTATACGTTGATGAAAATGTAAGAATATGTTAGTAGATTTTTTTTGGAGTAGCTTTCAATCATCATAAGTATTTTGACAACTGTTTGGATTGAGCAAAATACAGATTCAAGTCGTTAAATCATTGACGGCTATTTAAATGCTTTTTTTAACTTCCCAGTATATGGGAAGTTCTTGTAATCGCCTCGAAAATCGAAATTGAAATTTTCAACTTTTCTTTACGTTTTGAGGTCTATAGAGTATATATAAAGTGTTTTTAGAAAGGGAGACGTATGTGTGTGTGTGTGTGTGTACGTACGTACGTACGTACGTATGTCTGTACGTTCGTGGACACTTTTTTCTACGAGCATAACTCACGTAAAAAAAGTCCGATCGACTTGGTTGAGGTGTCAATCGAAGCGTCTTTGCAATTTTAAGAGCTGATTAGTTTTTGGAAAACTTCGGTCGGGGGAGTTGGCTTTTTTGCCCGTTTGAAGGTCATTTCTGTCATGCGTTATATCTCGCGAACCCAACGTACGATTTCCTTGATCAAGGTGTCAATCGATGCGTATTGACGTTTTCGTGATTCTATCAAGTTTTTTAAAAAAATCTTGTAGCGGTTTTCAATTTTTTTAAAAAAAAGTGCAAAAAATTAGGTTTTTTTTCAAAAACAATAAATTTTTAACCTTATTGTCAAATCTTAGTAACCAATGGTTATAAAATTTATGTACTCCAAACAATGGTCGCAAAACCTTCATCAAAACTTTTTCTCATGACTACGTAAAAAAGTAAATTAAAAATAAAAAATCATTAAAAGTCATCATGATTTTTAAGGTCATTTTTATCATTCACTATATCTCACGAACCAGATATAATATTTGCATCATTAAGGTGTCAGTTGACGTGTATTAACATCGTTGTGAAGTTTTTAACATTATAAAAATTCTTTACAGCCGTCTTTTTAATTTAATAGAAGAAAATGCGAAAAATTATGGTTTTTTTCATAAAAAATATTTTTTAACCTGATTTGCACAGCACAGTGATACCAGTTTATAAAATTTATACATTCTTATCAGTTTTTGGAGAGAAACTGGCAAAATTTTATTCCATGATTATGAAAAAACTAAATTAAAAATAAAAAAATCATTCAAAGTTACCATGTAAAGAGGGTTCATACGAGTGCTATTACTTTATATCTTTTATTCTAAAAAAAATTGTTGTAAATTCAATCAAAGTTTTAAGATATTTGCATAATTTGAGCAGATTTTTAATAGTTTTTATAGTCTTTTAATTTAAAAAAATTGCTTAAATTTTGAAAACCAACAAAATTTTTCAACACCAAAAAGGCCCCCATCGATTGATCCGCGTGAATATTCAATCTGTCCTCATCGACCAAAAACCTTACGTAATCAATGGACCCCCCCGTAGACGATATGATTCATATTAACTCATTCCTGTTACTGCTATGAATACCTCTCATTGTTGTAATGTTGTTGATGTTTATGTAGATATTACTGGGAAGTTGACCGTGTGGACCTCAAGGGTCGCACCTCGCGGCTTGTTAAGGGAGATCAAGGACATCCGGGACATAACGGGTTCATCTATCGATGATTTGTGGAATATTGGATTATAAATGAATAACCAAAACGCATTTTTTGTTATCCTATTATTATTTAAGTGACACACTAGACATCATGCTAAAGTAAAACCTTATAATGAAGTATAATACAAAAGTGACGCACTGTGCGGAAATTTCATTGAAAGTAGATAAACACGGACAAGTCAATTGACAGAAACTGAATGAAACGCAATTTTTTGGTTCCGGTATCATTCAATAGTTAAAGAGTACAGATCAATTCAAAGTATAGTGATAGCTTAGGCAGAAAATAATTTTAAGTATTCCTATTATGTCCCACAGTTTTACATGTATGCTTTTTATACGATTATTAGTTGGCAATTGTTATTGACGATCATCAAAGTCAATAGGATCAAAAAAGACATTATTTTATTCTATGTTTCTTGAAAAGAAATTTGTAATTCATATTGCTTGAAAACTCTGAAACATAGAGCTGCAAATACACTTTTCAACATTATGGAAAGAAGCCGAAACTCTCTCTTCAGAAAAGGACAAGTATTTTCTGTGGAGCAAGAAAATAAGCTAGCAAATTATCAAAAAACAGAGATACGATTGTTTGGCATATCAATTATGGAGTTTCTTCAAATAGCCAACGAGTTAACGAAAGAAGTAGATTGCAACATAATTTTGACGCTGAATCTATGGTTGAACCGACGAGCTATTTCCTTGAGGATATACCGTGAACTTCATGTGAATCTCGTGCTATAGGCTTATGTGATATGCATAGTTGCTTAAAAGCTGATCAATATGAAAGAGTTTATCGAATAATATAAACTGAAAAAATATGCTTCGTAATATCAACGAGGCGCGTCATCTATTTTGGCGGAATTTTTCAATGGATCAATGAACACTGTTCTGGAATTGACGTAGTTTCTCATTAAATTTAATATTCAGAATTCGTAAACTATTCATAATTACAAGAAAAAGTCTCATTAGTTAGTCAATTTAAGGTTTTTTTCTTAGCCGTTTATACTTGTTTGACCTAAAGAGTTATGGTTTTACTCTGCGTGAATCGCACATTGCAAGTAGCATTGTGAAAATCTGCAAAATAGTAGATTCGATGGACGTATGAAGTAAATCAACAAGAAATTAACAAAATCACCAAAATGAGCTAACGTTAAGTGATATCACTAACATATGATGAAAAAAACTTTCATCAGCGCCACAAAATAGGCAAACTGAAATTTTTTTATTCAGATTTTATCCTACTATCGAAGGACATTTTTCATACCAATAACGAAAATTTTCGTAATGAAAAAAAAATGAATTAAGTTTAGTTGTGGTAATGAAACGTACGTGGGAGTTTTTCAAGGAAAATTTTCGTAGCATTTATGATGGTTACTGGTTTGGTGTACAATATCGTCAAATAGAATTTGCAGCATAGTCGAAAAAGTAGGTTCCCTTTCATCTGTTTTGAAAAACACGAACTATCACTCGTTTTTATTTGTAAATATTGTGAGGTTCAGTGAGTGTTTTGCGACAATTTGTTCCGTTTAGGCGTTTAGGTGAAAAGTGTGGGATTTTTTCAACTTTTCAAATAGTGATATGACATGAACTGTAACGAAGAAATCCACTAATTTGGTAGCCTTTACTGCAATGGTATGTAGGTTAGCTTTGCAGTAAAGGTTATTGTTTAGGTGGGCGTGTAAGTTAGTCAATTTTTGCCAGCTTTTTAATAGAGGTGAAGTCGATAAGGACTTTTAAAATTGAATTAGAAATTATGTTTTGAGTGTCTGTTTCATATTTCAGTCCCAGACAAATTATTCCGAAGCCGAATTTTGACTTGACTAATGCAATTGATTGTTTTGGATAGTAGTAAGCATTTTTTCAAGGTAGAATCAATAAGAAATAAATTGTTTCTGAGATATTTGTTTAGTTATGACTTGTTTTTTACTTCTCTTTTTATTATGAATGAGAACTTATAGCACAACCAAGTATTTTTAACTTCAACAGTAGAAGCAATAACAAGTGCAAATTCATTAAATGATAGTGATATACATTTACTTACATTGCTAACTAAATTGATTGGAGCTAGGAACTACTGATTTCAGCAATTTCGATGTTTTTTTAAATATAGAGATACCCTGCGAATTTCACTTATTTTTCAACAAAGCTTGAGAAACCGATTGAAACCAGTTTTCATTTCGTTGATCTACAAAGTATCCTTGCGAATGTATATTTAAACCGATTGTAAATTAAAATAATACGTTTCCAATAAACATCATTAAAGGCGCCAAGCAAGCAAATTGAAAACGAGACTATTAATTTGGAATTCTACAAAGTTATTATTCAGTGAAAGCATAAAATAATCGCTATTAAAATGTGTCTCTTGAGCTCCAATTCTTTACCAAATATCCATCCACAACCTGTTAGATCCATTGAATATCTACTTCTGGCTGCCACTTCCGATTGCTACGCCTTTAATATAGCCAAATCCTATTTAAACTATTTCGAAATCCTTTCCAGTTTTGCGGCCCACGTCATTAGACATACTAAATTTAATTTGGTGATCAAACAAAGCGAGGTGCATCAAAGTTGCTTTTTGCGATAACTTGTGATATTTTCGAAGATTTAATTTTTTTTCCGGATAGAAACATTCTTTAAGATGAATAACTAGTTTTTCTTGCAGTAATAAATTTGCCATCCATTGTCTAGTTAACATTTTTGCACTGCTCATCAATGCAAATTTGATTTTCTATATATTTTATTTTAATCTGCCGATTTTTGTCGCGCATTCTCTTGTGGATGATAAGGTACAATTTAATTCAAATTTATATTCTTATTCGCTTATATTCTTCCAAAGTGGGTGAGATTGATATTTGAAGATTGAAGTCATACTTTTTTTAGACAATGCATCGCAAAAAGTCGATCGTATATCATAAGATATATTTGATTGAAAGTTCAAACGATTTTTATGAGTCATGATGTCTTGAAAATAAAGCCTGTTTTTAAGTGAAAAGACTTAAGTTCAATTAAAAAACTTGGAAAGTTTAAGTTTATATACGAAAAATTATTTTGTGAAAGGAAACTTCTTAGTTTCACAGATGATAGCTCATTGAACATTAGTTTCCTTATTATTTTTAAATAAATAATCAAGGAAACCCTTTTTCTAGAATTTAGTTCAAACTTTTTTTTATTACACGAGGAAAAACATTTACTGAATTTTTGTCGTAGGAGTCCTAAGTTTGGGCTTCAAATAACTAAGATAGTGCACATACGAGTATGTGTGCCTTATTGTTGATGCTAAAATATTACTCATTCCTCTCAAAAATTATTCCTGGCCAAATTTTGAATGCATATTATTTTCAGATTAATTCCTTCAGTTGACAATAAATTTTTAAAGTGATTTGTTTTTAACAACACAATTAATTCATTTCTTCTTAAATTGTTTTTTTTACTATGTTTATAGTATGGTTCAAATAAATACTGACATTTTTCATTCAAATTTTATATTCATGAAAAATTGCACGACAGAATTTTCGACAAAAAAAACCATGAGAAGTTGATAAAAAAAGGCATGGCTCATACTATATATAAGGACTGGCTTGTCGCCGGGCCAGTCATTCCAAGAAAAGTATTCTAGGACCCGCCGGCGAGTTGAGTCGCACACAACGTGTTAATGGGATAATTTGCTTTATGGTTACAACGTATGAACATATTTCATAACAAGCTTGTTTATTCTTCATCTGGTAGCGTATTGTTTTCCACAGCAAGTTTGTCGTCAGAGACTCTTTAAATTTCAGTTACAGGATTTTTTTCTATTCGAAATTCATTAGCGTTTTCTGAAAATAGGAGAATATTCCTTCTTTGGATAACAATTTATCAATCCAACTGTCCTAGCCATTCGCTTAGAGTAGCCTATGTCTTGAATGGCTTAGTGTTTGATTTTAAAATCGATAGTAGATTTTTGCAAACGACGGTTTAAAATGCTGGAAGGCATGCAAATTTACGTCCTTTTTAATATTTAATGCTAATTTAAAATGAAAGTTTTCCACGAAAGCATTTTCAGATTTTCTAGCGAAATTTCCGTTAAGTTCCCTGGATTGCATTTTAACTGTTTTCCGATCTGTACCCAGATTTTTTTTCGCTCATATGTGAAGCTTCGGCAGTTTTACATTTAAAGTTTATACATATTGCTACTTTTTCATTCAGTTTTTTGTTGGATCCTTTGCAATCGCAACAATCAATTCACTCAGCATTTTTTGTGAACATTCGCCAACGGTTATGGTGTACATATTGTTGTAACTTCTCCAGCCTTTGTGGGTTCTTCAGGGATTTTTGGAATTTGGTCAATGTGCTTTCACTAGAAATTTATATCACACTTTATTCCTGATCGCTATTCACTTGTACACTTTATCACTATTACTAGTAAAATAAAAATATATTTGTTCTTCCACTTTTCGCGTAGGTAAAAAGAACTTTTACACCAACTAGAAAACTCCAGGTTTATGCCATTAGAGATGTGTCGCTCAACCAAGGACAATCTAGTTTTCCGGTTACTGGTGTTGATTCTTGGAGGTTAGTGTCTCTGATATTTCTAGAAAGCTTGATTGATCGAGTGATGTTTCTAAAACTTTCGAAAGCAGGATGAGTTGGGACCGTACTTGGCTCATTCGTACGTACGTTTTCAATGCATCCTCTTTTAAGTTGAAACTCTTTTTGGTGAACATGTTTTCGACACCGTCATTTGGAATGAAACAACAACAAACAATAACATTTGAAACATTACTCGTGAACAATTTAAAACAATTTGTCTTTGTAAAAAAATAAGTTTGTAAACCATCAACAATAGCAATAAGAAACTCATCATAAAATTTCCTGCTATCGAAATTTTTTTCACCACTTACTTTCAACGCATAAAATTGTCACCTTGAGACTCCTGAGTAAGCATTTGATAGGCAAAAACGAGGTAGATTCCAAGCAAAGCTGCAAATGAACTTCATATTTTTTCAAATAGGCACAATTGAGACACAGCTGAATTTTCAAACGATGTGAAATTTAAGCTTCAGTTAAATAAAATAATAATAATAATAATAATAATAATAATAATAATAATAATAAATAATAATAAAACATAAATGCATTTTTCCGGTATGAAGGGTTGAAAAACCAGTTCTAATTGACAATTTTATTGCTCGCCAAAATATGTCATAAACGGTAGTATTTCAAAATATAATTACAGCCGAAATGTTAACGTTGTCAACTTGTCAATCTGGAAAACTGACTATGTTATTCTTTTCATACAAGCCCTTTTAGGGGTTGAGTCTCGATAAGGAATTTTTATTTCTGAAAAAATCATTAATTCACAAGTTTGCCAATGATTTTAATTTAGTGCTTACTGTTGGACTCAATTTCTCCTTGAAAAAAAACCACCACCTCGTAATAGGTTTGTTCAAAAAATAACGGGAATTTTCGTTTTGTGAAAAAAATATTTATTTATTTGTCTACATTAATGTTGTCGCCTTCAAAATAGTTCCCATTCGATATTATGCACTTGTGCCTGCGCTTCTTCCAATCGTCGAAACACTTCTCAAACTCAATTTTTGGGATAGTCTTTAGCTCTTTCAGCGATGTGCTTTTAATGTCATATATGCTTGTAAAACGACGGCCCTTTAAGGTTCTCTTTATTTTTGGAAATAGGAAAAAGTCACACGGTGCCATGTCTGGCGAATATGGAGGCTGCGGCAACATTACAGTATTGTTTTAAGCCAAGAATTGACGAACAAGCAACGAAGTGTGAGCAGGTGTATCGTGGTGCAAAAGCCACGAATTGTTTTTCCACAAATGCGGGGGTTTTTTGCGGACTGCTTCACGCAAACGGCGTTGAACTTGTAGGTAGTACTCCTTATTGATCGTTTGACCTCGTGGCAAGAATTCATGATGCACTATTCTATTAAAATCGAAGAACACAGTAAGCATACCCTTCACGTTCGAACGCACTTGTCAAGCCTTTTTCGGTCTTGGCGAGCCAGGATGCTTCCATTGAGAAGATTGAGCCTTAGTTTCAACGTCATATCCGTAAACCCATGTTTCGTCACCTGTTATAACACGTTTCAATAATTCTGCATCGTCGTTGACTTCATTAAGTGACTCCTGGGCAACTTCCATTCGCCGCTGTTTTTGTTCAAAATTCAACAATTTTGGAACAAATTTTGCTGCCACGCGTTTCTCTCTGATTGTGATTCGGCGATCATTCATAACCATTGCTTTCATTTTTTCCACGTTTTAATCGGTTGTTGATGTGCTGGGGCGTCCGGAGCGTTCATCATCTTCAACGTCTTCACAGGCATCTTGGAAACGCTTATACCACTCATAAACTCTTGTTTTACTCATAACAGACTCACCATAGGCCTTTTTTTAACATTTCACACGCTTTGTTACACTTTATTTCACTTTTTACGCAAAATTTTATGCAAATTCTTTGATCCATTTCTTTTAACAAATGAAAATCGCCAAGCTCTTAAAAACACGTCTCATCTTAGCGGCTGCCACAGACAAAGTAAGCAATGAATACAGCTAAAAAATTTATCATACTTCAGAGGCATGTACGAGTATGCCAAAATATTAAAAAAAAATTGACAATTAGACTCTCCAAACCCGCGAAATTTTGAAATTGCCATTATTTTTTGAACACACCTCGTATAAACACATTTTTATGAAGCCCTTCGTAATATTGACTTGGTTATTACATGCAAATGTGCTTTAAAATGTAGACAACTCCGCAAATAATAAGCTTATAAGACCTAAAATTTGAAAATGATCAAACTTATCAGTTATAAATTATGCAGATAGCTATTTTTTGACTCATATCATCGCCTAAACACGCTCTCGCGTATCTCAAAAATATTGGAAATTTAACTACACCGCCAAGTGAAAGTTTAGTGACTCTATGAGTCCGCAAACAAATCTGAATTTTTTAATGTTATTGAATCAAAACTTACGTTTTAATTTGAAAAAAGGCGTTAAAGGCGTTCCTTATGCTTTTAGTTGATGATGTGTGTCCAGCTGTAGTTTTATTGCATGCAATTCCCGTGCGGTTAAGTGTTGTAACATGTTCTATTGTGTGTAAGGGAAGTAGATAAAAGTATTATTAATTTGACTTTGGAGCAAAGCAAAATAATTTGAAAGCTTCAACTCAAATTATAAATTTCCGTGTCCTTAATTTTTCTCACAAAATGTCATATTCTCGAAGCCAAATTATTTAATATAATAATATAATATAATAATATAATATAATTATATATATAATTATATATAATATAATAACTGCCGGAGCGTCAGAATATGTTAATTGTTGCTAATTTTACGGATGCACAAATAGCCTTGTCTCATATTAAAACATTAAGACAATTTAGCTGGCATCATCAAAACCTGTTAAAATGACTTCCTTGCATTTATTGCAGACTCAACAAAAAAATAAAGTATAGTGCAATAATGCACCCACATTCTTGAATTTCAAGCATTAAATGTCTCTTGTCTTGTTATAGCAGTTAATGAAAATGTTTACGGATTTGCTTCATTTAAGCAATTAACAAAAAAACTAGATTAACTATTTAAGCAAATTGTTTCATATCTAGACAAACAAAATATCAGACGGCGATCAATCGCTAAATTATTCCACAAAAATAAATAAACCTTATCGACGGGCCTCCAGATAATTTTTTAGCATTTCATGAATAACAAACTCAATATGAATTTGAATGAACGTATCGTTTATTTCGATGGTCTAATTAGCTTACTAACCGCCGGCTCGAATCCAGATAAACCAAATGGCGCAACTTAATTCCGGTTACATTTTCCCATGAAGAATAGTTCGGTAATTAGTCTAGATCTTTACGTAATGTCTAGTCTTTGAAGTCGGAACTAGAATTCGATACCTTTTCAAGGATGTTTTCATATTAAACAAACGCAGATCATAAAAAAAACATGTATGTATTTAAAATCTATTCATCAACCAGATCGAGAATTCGTTTAATCAAAAAAAAATTGAATCGGATTTCGTTTGTATGCAAATTGGCCAAGGTGACGTTTTTGGACGACTAGTAAGAATGAGTTTTTTTCGCGCCTTATTTGAATAGCGGATGATTCCAGAATACAGAGATGTATTACTCGAATCAGAGATGAGTTCATGAAAGTATTCGTCCCGTTTTCTAGCTGATTAGCGCTAATTCAGTCGCTATTTTTTGTTCTCGCGTTAAGTATATAAACACTGTGAATTGTTCTGCAAATCATCAGTCAGGATTCATTCGTCCAGATATCAACCACATCCAAGCAAAATGGTAGGCTTTGGAAATAACGATTCGGCTTAGCGGAAAGTTAACAGGCATTTTCCTCTCAATTTTCAGAAATTCTTAGTTTTGGCCCTTGCCCTCGTCAGTGCCGCTTCAGCCGCATACATCACTCCATTCGCCACCGGATACTCTGGTTATGGATGGGGACATGATTTAGTGGCTCCAGCTATCTCCGCCTACAGTGCGCCAGCTTACGTTTCTCCAGCTTACTCCCCATTCGTTAAGAACGTGATTGCTGCTCCTGCTTACGGCGGCTATGGTACCTATGGCGCCTACGGCACCGCTGCTCCAATCCTTCCTGCGTACCACGCTCCAGCTGTAACCACCTATGCTGCTGCTCCAGTAGTCTCCCACTACGGAATCGCTGCTCCAACTTTCTACGGTAACACCTGGGGAGGTGATGCTTTTGGTCTCGATCTCTGGAAGAAGAAGAAGGCTGCTGCTCACTAAATTGTTTGAAACGACCGAAAAATATTAATAAATTGACATGATGAATTGAATTTATTTGTTTTTATTTGAACGACGCTGAGTCTTCCTCGAAATTATTTTGCTAAACTCTGGTGCAAAAATCGAATCGGTCAAATTTGAGTTCAGTCTTTCTTTATTAAATGGTCTAAACTTTATACAGAAATATAATGTCAAGACACATTTCACAAAAATATTCCCATGAAAGATATTTCAAACAACGATTTCTCAGAAACACATTTTCCGGCTGAGCTTGAAAACCATGTGCGAACAAAAGTTTCAAGAAAATGTTCCAAGGCCCCAAAGCAACTGTTTTCTTCGTTTCTTAAACTTCATTGACATTTTTTAGACTGAAAGCGTGTTCATAAGGACCGATGCAACTCATGCCAATGTTTCAATGAAGATAAGGCTCAATTTGAGCTGGTGCTTCATAGATGATAATTTTCCAATTTTTTTCGTAATTGGAAATATAAACAAATATTTTACCAAATAAAAAAGTCAATTACAAAAACATATCAGCAACATGTCGGAAAACCCCTCTTCTTCACAACCTCTTGGCATTAACTTTACAAGTCTCCTGCATCGCTCCACATTAATGCACGCCCATGCTTCTTTCATCACTTCGAACAATTGGTCCGTGTATATGAAATTCCTTACTGATATAGCTTGTTTTATGTCTACCCACAAGTGCTCGATTGGATTTAAATCCAAATTCATTGAGGGACAGTCTAAAACGGCGATGCTGTTGTCCTGCAGAATCTTCCTTGTGTGTCGTGCCGCATAAGTGGGGTCGTTGTCATGCTGAAACTTTTAAATATTAGTAAGATTCCCCTCAGCCAATGACAGCATGTTGTTTTCGAGATGTCGACATACTTTTCCATGGTTGATGTTTCTTCTGTTTCTTCTTTGGTTCAACACAGAACCACAAGAAACATTCCCAAACATTAATGGAGCCAACTGATGTTTAGAATAAATTTTGTGTATGCTATTACTTTTCCATGTTAACAGCAGAGTTAGCTATTAACTACTGAGAAAAGCAACCTTTGAAAAATCAATAAATCAATGTCAATTTGCTGAAACGTACATTTGCTTTGACATTTTTATTAAATATTAATATCATTATATTGTTTCTTGGACGTTGACTTCAAACCGTGTTTTGAAATACATTTCTAAAATAGTTTTTTATGCTTCGTTTGATTCAAACGAAGAGCATAGTTTTTCTTTGTTTTATTTTCAAACCTGAATATTTGTGATTTTACCCTAGAAGGAATAGAATGTTATTTGAAAATCTAAATGAATAGAATGAATATTTCCATTTTTTAACCCGTTACCTGAGCCATATATGTACTCGAAATGATTACACTACAACCTCAAACACAGCCATCTCCTTTTTTATGGTACATCGGGGATATTCGCGATAAATCGTCAAAGAACTCCCAGCCGATGAGGTAATAATCTACAATATTCCTTATTCAATTCTCGTTTGAGTCTGAATCAACTCGCGTTCTATCCCCACGGACAATTTTCGCCAAACTTTCGATGACTATCCAATAAGAATTTTTTTTGTCACTAAATACTAACTCCACTGCGTCTACTCACTAACTAAACGTGTAATTTTCCTAGTCTAGCTTTGAATCGAATATCCGAAAAAATTCATCTTGACTACAATTTAGATGAAATTGTTTGCTTAATCTGAAAAGCTGAATTTTCATGATATCTTTGTTTTCCTTTCTTCAAGGCAATCCTTGCCCTTTCAGTGTTGATAGCGATAATCTATCGTTTCACAACTTAGTCAACTGTTGTAGGTTCTCAGAGCATTAAACAAAAATAAAAATGCAAATGTGACTGCACTGCATTTTCTGGACATTCCAAAAATCGTTACTTAATACGTGATTTAGCGGATAATCATTTGTTCTATTTATTTTCTTCAATCTTAACTAACTGGTCGGGATCGAAACAAATGATACAATAAATTTTCAATTTTATGATAATGCAATATGTCCTGGAGACAGAGAACATTCACTTCTCTATTACCTGCATTGCTTCATATTTTCAGCATTTTCAATATTCATTCAATTCACTGAACTAACACCGCTTGAATTCACTGATCTAACCCTTGCCAGCCATTTGAAGTTCCAAATCTGTACCCTTTTTATTACGATCAGCACTCAGTTCTGCCAACAACCGATATTAAATGCGAAGACTCGTTAGTATTAATTGTTCATGTGGCACACAGTATGGTTACCAGCACGTACCGCTGTCGCTGCAAGACGTTATTTTTTCACTCGGCGTCCCACCCGCCAAGGACCGCTACCGCCATTTGTTACTGCCCCTGTTTGGTGGAAAGCGGCATAAATACATTCGCATGGGTGAATTACTGTCATGTGTGATGTAAGTTTACATATAAATGATAAGACATTGTCTGAACCCTAAAGTTAAATTCAAACTGTTACGGCACAGTTTCTTCAGACACAGTAAAGCTTTAGTATTATTGTGTAGGAAATTATCATTTCTGCAGGAATTAACAATTATGAATTTTAATAATTTAAAAAATTCGATCTATGATTTACCGCGATCAAGGTGTTGGTAAGAACATATATGCTTGCATTTCTTGCATTTTTCTTAGGAACTTTTAGTTTATTTGTCAATTGACGCAACTAAAATATGTCTTTGTCAGTTGTTTTTGTGTCGTCGAAGTATCTTATGTGCAAACTGATTTTTTGGCAATGTTCACAAGCGTGCGATTTTGATAAGACGAACAATGCGACAAATGGTCATATTGTAATTTTTTCTGATTTTTTTTCTATTTAAACAACTTTACTAAACGTGCTTCGATTGGCTTGAAATTTAGAAGATTAAAATAAATTTGGGACTATCTTTGATACATTTGGAAGTAGGTTAAGACATCAAAGACAATTTAAACTGTTATCAGTCTAACAATTCATTGCATATTTGAACGATCCGAAAGCGAAGATTGAAGGATATTCAAATAAAATGATTCAAATTCATCGTTCGCAGCTGTAGCTATATCATTTAATTATACATAACTATATAACAACTTCGAGCCAAATTTACATTGAAACCAATCAATTATGTACTTTGACAAAAAAATCCTTAAACAAATTCGTTTCCATATTCAAATTCTCTAAAAATTAGCTTTAGCATACAACTTGTAAATAAAACGCTAATAATCTATTTACACATATACGAAAGTACATAGTTTTGACTCGATTCGTGATTTGGACCCTTATTGGGTACAAAACTACGCATTTTTCTACACATTTCCAAATTAAATATAGAACGTAATTTCGATAAAACTACGGATCAAAACAAGATTGTAATCGATGTTGCGATATCCAATAGATGTCGCTAGTTCAGACCACCACTCACTAAATGTCAAGCAGATACAGTGCTCTTACCAAGAATTCGTTCACTAAAGGAGAAATAAATCGAATTCAAACAGGCATGAATGCAAAGAACTGCTTCAAATATACTTTCATCGAACTTTCCTTTGATTTTCAAGAGGGACAATAACATTTCCAAAATTATCTTCAGTCAAAAGAGCCTTTATAAATATTTAGGCATTGATTATCTTGAAACCATCTCAAGGCAATGTTAACAGTGTAAGACATTTTGAAATGCGTCAATCATAAATACGTGTTCTCGAGGCAGCGTGAACGGGCTATAAGACAATCGTCAAATTAAATTTTACATTTGATGAGCTTTCGCAATCTTCTAACATTATAAACAAATTCAAACACACATTAGAAATTGCATACTTCGAGGAAAGCTCCCATCCAAAATATAATTTAGTGGAAATTCTCAAAAAGCTTAGTCATAACATCTAAAGTTCTTATGATTAGAACTTTTGCAAAAATTAGATTGGAAATTAGATAGATTGTGAATTTCAAAGATGTTTGATAATTTGATAATGTGTCGACTCAGGAACGAGAGTTTCATTTCTATACATTTTGAAAGGCGCTGAATAGGCAGAATCTGGTTTGATGAAAGATCGATTGACGTTAGAAAACTGTAAAGAAAAAAACCATTAGACTTTTATTTGTTACAGAAACGTCATTTAAGATATTCATGATATCAAGCCTTTCAATTATAATAATGACGAAAAGATTTCAGATTTTTTTACAAGCTAAGTGATTCATCTGTGATATCTATTATGAATATTTACTTGTTTCTTGTAATAACCCCTTACTAAGATTGAATATTGGAAAGCAGAAACTACGCTTGGGCTTTTAGTGCACAATGAATCTTCGTAGAAAATTAGGAAATGTATTTTTTGACATGCTATTTCCAATAATATATAAACAAAATATTCATTCGGCGCTGAATAATGAATGGACTTATGAGTATTTACTACTAATTATTTACTTCTTTTAAGTGAAATTTGTCACTGCCTACAATATTTTTCATATTCAATGGGAACCATAAAATTTCGAATTCAAATATTAAAAAAAAACACTAATATACTTTGTCTGCAAAAAAATTACTTCCGGGTAGTTTTGATGTAAATACTCATCCAAATATTATTTTAAAAAATGAATGGTGCTTGATTAATTTATGGTTTGTAAATATCTTTTGATG
This sequence comes from Oxycera nigricornis, assembly GCA_963942545.1. Lineage (NCBI taxonomy): Eukaryota > Metazoa > Arthropoda > Insecta > Diptera > Stratiomyidae > Oxycera > Oxycera nigricornis. The sequence goes on along the minus strand of OZ012663.1, from coordinate 27,208,398 downwards.
CCACATTTGGTTGTTTTAGTTTTGACTCAAAACACACAGAAAATTTCACATTCGATTTACCAAAAATCATTTGAGATAGACTGTTGAAAAATGCTGAAATATTCTTGGAACAGACAAAATTAAAAATGTCTTATTTGGTAGGATTGTTTCCCAACAGTGTGCTTAAAGTCCGTCTGCTATTGAATATTTACCCCAAAACTCCTTTAAACACTAAAAAGCCTGATGGCGTGAAGAATATTGTTTGGTCACGTTAGTAGTATCTTTTTGTGGGGATATAACCCTTTAACTTGCTATAAAGGATCAACACGTATTCACTGATACCTAGGAGAAAATGATGTCTTCTTATGTTATGTTATGCCGTTCAAATTGGCGGTTCAACAAAAGAACGCCCTGGAACATACAAGTAGAAAGATAAAAGATTAATTTCGATTTCAGGTTGTTTTGTGTGGAAGTGACTCTAGCTCTCGTTTCGGAAGCCGTAGTTAAGGCAGTACTGGTGCAGAAACGGGCTCATTTTTTCAATCCTCACGCCCCTTCTTGCTAGTGCAGGCAGGTTAGAATGCCCGATTGTGGCCAAAGTTGGCTGCGTCAAAAAGAGGAAATCATATTCACCTGGTTTCAAAAAAAGCGCATATTTGTGTCCCATATGTAGGACACAGATAACGAACGAAATAACAGTGACAGCGAAATTTAAAAATCCAAAAACTTGAATTTCCAATCTCAAAACGGACGTATCTTCCGCATCCGACCTTCCATAACGTAATCCTTACTCCACAACGCGTCCTATCCAACCAACCCCTGTTGGGCAAGGTTTATAACAATTCATTCATTGATCGGTTATGTTGCGCCTCTTCTCTTTATATCAAATGGCTGCAATAGTTCACCTAGAAGTGAATAATTTTCATCTGAATAATATCTCGAAAATGCTTCCCGTGATAAATATGTGTAGTGGAATCACATGTTCAACCACTTGTCCATCTGCACTCATTCATGCGTATTATGCCACGCATGCCCGTTCATCTCACTAATTTAAATTCAGCCACGCGTGCCCAGAATATGCCCACGAACAGTATTAACACATAAATCTCAAGGGTCATTTAATATGAATTACATACGGAGCAATGCCATCCCAAAAGTGACTAAAAAGTGTCAGGTGGACACGGCGCTCTTTTGATGACCACTTGCAAGGCGTTGGAATCCTTGCAATGTGATTATGGGTCAACATGTGAAATACGGAAAACTAATGAAATAAAAATCTAGATTTATTACAAACATATGCATTGGTCCTGTGGGAAAATAGTTTTAAGTCAATGTTTAGAAAATAGAAATTAGGCTAAGATTTTGTATAAAAGGAGAAAGATATTTGGAATAAAACAACATTCATACAAGTGAATTTGGACTGCCTGCATCGGCACCCTTTCATTTGAGTGTTCATTGCGGCGCTTGCGCTGTACAGAAATATAGGCAGCTCACGCTTGCCATCAGCTTTGGCGCTAGACGCCGATATTTAGGTGAGTCACTCCTTCCTCTTAATCAAATATCACAATGGCCCCTAACGAAACTTATTTCATGGCGATCCTGCCACTCCAAACTTATTTCATGGCGATCCTGCCACTCCAAACTTATTTCATGGCGATCCTGCCACTCCAAACTTATTACATGGCGAGCCTGCCAACTCGAAACCGATATATAGGCGATTCTGCTCACACGAAGCTAAAAGTTTCTTATTAACAGTAAGAACAAAAATTTGAATTTGTACATTGACGACGAGCAATGCGACCGAAAATGGAATTTCGACGTGAAATAATGGAGTTGGAACTTCAACCAAAAATATTGAAGACAATTGCAAATTGGAAGAAGGCGAAGATGAAGAAGTATTTTCTGCATTATTTGCGATTAAAGTAACAATCAATTTAATGATGATTTAAGGATTAATCGGCAACGACCAGAAATTTATAATTCAACACCAACTATTTTAAGTCAAACTTTAATTTTATATATAAAATGGACTGCAAAAGAATTAAAAATATTAATTTGAATTTTTCTAAGAAAGCATAAAATCATTATGAGAATTCTTATTAAAATTGTCGTAATATACACTTCATGTTTGAAAAGAAGAATATGATTTATGGAATTGATAATGATTGATAAATTTATAATAATTGTTTATTGTAATTGTTAATTGGGAACGAGCACTAAAATAAAACTCAATTTTACACTTTAGTAAAACAAGTCATCGATCGTAAACATATTCGAAATATTGTATTTAGACTTTGGTTTTTATCCATTCAACAAACAATTTGCTATCAAGTCAACACAAAATAATAGTGAAACAAGATGACATTACGTATAAAAAAAATGGAAAATCACATTCCTTCTTTAAATTTAGTTCCAAGCATTCGATAAATATGATAATTTTCAAAAATACGCTATCGTCAATGCTTAAATCGATTCTGCAGATTAGAAATCATCACATTTTAATTATGGTAGATGCAAATTGGCAAAAAAGAACCACTGAGACATCAATACATCTTCGAATTTGACACTTTAAATTGGAATATATATATATATATATATATATACCACAGAAAATCCTTTGAAAAAAAAACTACGCACTAGGCAAAGCAAGGTTGGATTTAATTTACCGATATATAACGCTAGTAAATCATTAGGTGAACATAACATCAACAAACCTATAATTGAGAAAGAGTTGCTTGCAACTCACTGGGGAATAAACTTCTGCAGACCATATTTGTACGGCAGAAAATTCATTTGTGGTGACTGACCACAGATCTTTGGTGTCATTATTCACGCACAAGAATCCATCATCTAAACTAACTACGATTAGACTAGATCTCTCCGATTATGATTTCGAGATTGTGTTTAAGCAAGGAAAAATAAATTGCAACGCGGATGCATTGTCACGCATCAAGCTAGACTCAGATATTTTGAAAACAATGATTCCTCCCGAAATAGACAAAAAGTCAAAAAAGTGTTGGCAATAACAAGGGGTATGTCTGCAAAACAAAGAACAGACAATATAAATAAAGATACTACGATTGATGAACCCGATACACCAGTAAAGTCTGATCAGCTTTACGTATGGGATTGCACATCAATATCAGAAGTAAGAGAAGTTAAGAAATTGAAATTTATGCTGCGCAAAAATAATAAATTCGATATCGTCAGAACAAGCGACGAAGTCATTGTATACTGTAGTGATAAAGTTACCGAGAAATACGTTTCCGCTAACGAAAAGCTATCAGCGAGCTCAAATACAATTAGATCGAATGTTAGAATCTGCAACGATAAGTCCAGTGCGATATACGTATCCACCATGGAAAAGTTGTTAGATAGAATTCTCGAGATGAATATATATGAATTAGCGTTATCAAATAATGATAATATCTTCGATATAATAAAAAAGGAAGATTTTAAAAATATAATAAATACGTTGCAACGAAGGAAAAAGATGAAAGTCGCGCAAAATTATGCATAATGTTATATGGACCCCCAAAGAATATAAAGAATCAATTGATACAAGAATATCATAACACGCCACACGAAAGACATCTGGGAGTTAGAAAAACACAATTTAAATTGAAGCAGAGATATTGCTGGAATAGCATGATAAAAAGATATGTGAATCAATACACACAATGCAAAGTGAATAAACAAGTGCGGCACACCAAGGAGAAAATGTTAAAACCCCAACCACTAGCTTTGAAACAATAGCCGTCGATGTAGTAAAACAAAAACGTGTCAGTAAACTAGTAAAGGCAAATCCAATTCATTTAAAAACAAACGATTTAGTTATCTTGAAAAAGGAAAATAGAAGAAAACTCGATAAACCTTATATAGGACCTTTTAGAGTGATAAATACCAATAATGTAAACAAAACAATAGAAGTTGATGGTAAACCAAGAAAAGTCCACAAAAATAATTTAAAATTGTACAAGATGATTGACTATAAAATATAAATATAAGAGACTAACTAGTAGCAATTTAGAATAAGTCAACAATATTAATTATTTTGAAATTACGAGTTATATGTAATATTAAACATAGTAACAAAATAAAAACACATGTAATGAGACTAGATATAAGCTCATTGAAGTATATTTTGAATTATATAACAATTAAAAGTAACATACTTATCCTATCTTTAGTTGAAAAATCCCATGTAACCCATGCATATGCAGCGCGGATAGCAAAACACTCAGATAATGATTTTTTGTGTTTCGCACTAATTACTCAATTAGTACGCAACACTTCTAAACGGTGAGGGTGTAGTGGAATCACATGTTCAACCACTTGTCCACCTGCACTCATTCATGCGTATTATGCCACGCATGCCCGTTCATCTCACTAATTTAAATTCAGCCACGCGTGCCCAGAATATGCCCACAAACAGTATTAACACATAAATCTCAAGGGTCATTTAATATGAATTACATACGGAGCAATGCCATCCCAAAAGTGACTAAAAAGTGTCAGGTGGACACGGCGCTCTTTTGATGACCACTTGCAAGGCGTTGGAATCCTTGCAATGTGATTATGGGTCAACATGTGAAATACGGAAAACTAATGAAATAAATTATAGATTTATTACAAACATATGCATTGGTCCTGTGGGAAAATAGTTTTAAGTCAATGTTTAGAAAATAGAAATTAGGCTAAGATTTTGTATAAAAGGAGAAAGATATTTGGAATAAAACAACATTCATACAAGTGAATTTGGACTGCCTGCATCGGCACCCTTTCATTTGAGTGTTCATTGCGGCGCTTGCGCTGTACAGAAATATAGGCAGCTCACGCTTGCCATCAGCTTTGGCGCTAGACGCCGATATTTAGGTGAGTCATTCCTTCCTCTTAATCAAATATCACAATGGCCCCTAACGAAACTTATTTCATATGTTACCATTCGATTTCTCGAAAAAATCAACATCCTGCTTAATTATTTCCTAACATTTAAAGTAACATGTAACGTTTCTCTTATTTATTAATTTTATAAAATGTTGCTGATATAATAATAGAGAACTGTTCAAAAAGTTATCAGATATGCACAGAAAATGACGTTACCAATTGCCGGACAATAGATGAGAAAAAACATTACTTTAGCTTATGCAGTTTTGTATTGAACTGTTACTATACGCCAAAGGCCAATCCGCTTCTGAACTAAATTATTTCTGATTGTTTCAAATTTTTAATAGATAACATGTTGTTCAATTATCACCCAGTTTGTTTAGTTTATCGTTTATGCTAATTTGTCCAAGCGCGAATTATAGTCTGTATTCTAAGCACTCTATAATCTTTAGGTTCATATTCATCCGGATTGACGTCAGATTTCATTTTCTTACCTTTCCAGCTTTTATATTTAGATGGTTGATTTTTTCAGCTAGCAATCCATATTATTTATCAAGTTCCTCTTCGGGTTCACTCACCATTAAGGATCGCTTTGCAACTTTTTTATTGAAATGAATTAATCAGGTTCGATACAGACTCGAAAACGACATCCGTTCAAAAACGAATTGGAAATTAGATCATCTTTACGATCGCATCCATTTCGCTTGTAGTCAGTCACCTTGGCGTAGCTAGTTAGTTTTTTAGTGATTGCACGCCAATTCAAGCCGTTTTTTATGACGTGAGGGCGAACTATATAAGCGACGCGAGATCCTCTGCAAATTATCAGACAGATTTCGTTCGTCCAGACAAATCCACATCCTAGCAACATGGTAAGTCTTGAAGGATTGACTTTGTGTTTCGACGAGGTGAATAACGCTTTACTTTTCTATTGCAGAAATTCTTAGTTTTGGCTCTTGCCCTCGTTGGCGCCGCTTCCGCCGGATACCTTGCTCCACCAGTCACCGGATACTCTGGTTTGGGATGGGGACATGGTATTGCAGCTGCACCAGCTATCTCAGCTTATGCTGCTCCAGCCTATGCTCATCCAGCTTATGCTGCTCCAGCTTATGCTCACGCAGCTTATGCTGCTCCAGCTTATGCTCATCCAGCTTATGCCACCCCAGCTATCTCTGCTTATGCCGCCCCTGCATACGCCGCTCCAGCTGTTACTCCCTTCGTTAAGAACGTGATTGCCGCTCCAGCTTATGCCACCTATGGTACTGTTGCTCCATTCGCCTCTGCTTACCACGCAGGTCCTGCCTTCGCACCCGCATATGGAGTAGCTGCTCCATCCGTGTATGGTAACACCTGGGGAGGTGATGCTTTCGGTGTCGATTTGTGGAAGAAGAAGAAGGCTGCTGCTCACTAAAAACTTTGAATTGACCGTTGACAACAATAAAAATTGATTTCCTGAAGAAAATGCTTTTATTGAGCTGAGTTCAATCACTACCTGAAGGAAATTGTGAATCAAGCTTAGGGCTGTGAAGTTCGTTCTAACTGAAAAATGTGGTGTATGGAAGTGAAATTTTTTTTGAAAAAGTTAAACTTACACTCTGCGTAAATTCTTTCAAATGATGGCCGAATCATATTCTGAATTTGTTTCAACGTTTAAAGGTTATTTGATCACATTGAACCCCAAAGGTCACATTTGATCTTCTAAACTGTTCTCAAAAAATTTGGATATCACTTACAGTTGGTGTTCCTGTGTTTGATTTCAATTATAAGTGAAGAATAGTGCTCAGTTTGGGCTGGTGAGCCATTGATGATGATGTTAGCCAAACTATATATTAAAACTAAAAAAAACTGGATGCGATTAGAAAATTTGAGACTTGAGCTGCATAGAAGCACAGAGTGTTGATCAATAAACTGGAAATACATATTCTCTATTTTCATGAGAATCTACCACTCACATCTTTTGTATCTGACCCAAGAGATATGCATCGGAAAATTCAGAAGCATCTATAAAACCTATCCTGGATGTGATCCTATGTCGTTTCTTGATAAGCCTGAGAATTTTTTTAAAAAAAAAATGCATCTGAAAATTATCGGTAAGGAAGCATGTATGCATGATAATAACCAATAATAAGCGACTAACACATTCAAACATGTCGCATTACTTGTTACATCAAAGAAATCGTACCACACATGGTGGAGTATGTGAACGGCGATGTTAGATGGAACATTTGAAACCCTACACACGTTTTGTTTGATGATTTGTTTGACTAGCAAGTCATATAACTTGACTGACTGTGCCACACTCAGATAAGAAGCAGAAGGACTGCCAAGTGATGTACAATAAATCCATTTCCCTCCTAGAAAATCGTGTCCGATCAAAAATCAATTATTCCTTCCTCTAGCCTTCATTCAATCGGAATTCGAAATCGGCAGGACTTTCTTTTAAGTTGATTGCTGATTTTTTTTTCAGTTGCCAAAACTGTTTTTTGTTTATACTTGAAAAATGCAAGACGGGTTTGCAGTTTGGGCCTTCAAATAGAATATGAACTTTCTGCTAATATCAGTTGCAGTGATTTCAATTTTGAATCGAATTCATGCAAATTTATAACATCAATAATCACCTGAGAACATTTACTAAAGTCTTATATTGATTTTTTTTATCTATTCTTGAATATCACCCGTAACCGATCATTAAATGGAAAACAGGCTCATGAATTAAATATGCAAACCAAAATTCACATATTCGGTCATTTGGTTTGAATTTTATGCAGTAAGATCATCAATTAAATTGGTGGATGATAGAATAAGAAGTAAATCTTCATTCAAGTGGACATACTATCTTGAAAATGTTATATGTTGCAGTTAGTGGAGTAATAGGTTTATTCAGATAACCCATGATCGATTTTTTGACTATCAGTTTGAATTAACGGCTGCTATTGAACTGTGGCCACACCTTCTTTTCTTTTGGCTGTTTGAATGGCACATGGTTGATAAATCGACTTGCATGCTCTTCAGAATCTGCATATATTTTTCTGAATAGAAGAGAGTATACTTTATGACTTCTTGATAGTTGTTTAACCTGTCTCATCATCGGCTCGATTATCTTTCGCCTTCGAATCTAATATTTTGCATGAAAATTGAAAATTAGATCACAGCAAAATCAGTCTCTAAGAGGTTTTTGGTCACCTTGACGCTGTCGGTCGGTGCTCATTTACATGTTTGTTCGATTCAAGACATTTTTTTTTAAATTGAAGTCTGACTATATAAACACTGATAAGTCTTCTGCAAATCATCAGACAGACTTCGTTCGTCCAGATAAATCCACATCCTATCATCATGGTAAGCATTCGGAATATAATGTTATCTTTTAATATTTTCATTGATTTTGTGTTTCTTTGCAGAAATTCTTAGCTTTGGCCATTGCCTTCATCGGCGCCGCTTCTGCCGGATACCTTACTTCACCAGCCACTGGATATTCAGGTTTGGGATGGGGACATGGCATTGCAGCTGCGCCAGCTATCTCAGCATATAGCGCACCAGCCTATGCTAACTCAGCTTATGCTCACTCAGCTTATGCTGCTCCAGCTTATGCTCACTCAGCTTATGCTGCTCCAGCTTATGCTCACTCAGCATATGCTGCTGCTCCAGCTTATGCTCACTCAACTTATGCTGTTGCTCCAGCTTATGCTCACTCAACCTATGCTGCTGCTCCAGCTTATGCTCACTCAACTTATGCTGCCCCAGCTATTTCCACCTACGCCACTGCTGCTCCTTACGTCAAGAACGTCTATGCTGCTCCAGCTTATGCTCACTCAGCTTATGCTGCTGCTCCAGCTTATGCTCACTCAACTTATGCTGCTGCTCCAGCTTATGCTCACTCAGCTTATGCTGCTCCAGCTTACTCAGCTTATGCTGCTCCATCTTATGCTCACTCAGCTTATGCTGCCCCAGCTTATGCTCACTCAACTTATGCTGCTCCAGCTTATGCTCACTCAGCATTGTCCACCTACGGCACTGCTGCTCCATTCGCCTCCGCTTATTCTCCAGCTATCTCGGCCTACGGCGCTGGTTCAATTGCATCCACATACGGATATGCTGCTCCATCCATCTATGGCAACTCATGGGGAGGTGAAGCTTGGGGCTCCGATCTCTGGAAGAAGAAGAAGGCTGCTGCTCACTAAATAGTTTAAGATCATTGAAAACAATAAATTGATTGCCTGAAGACTTCCTTTTTGATTATTTGATTAACTCTTTCAAACATAAACGTTCTAAAGCCTGCAACAACCGCTGGCTCAAAAAAGTCAACTTAACGATAAGTATTTCTTCAGATCGTGAACATGGCATAGCAACAGTTGACCACTAACTTGTGAAAAGAAACTTCTGCCAAGTTCCCAAGTCTTCTGCTGTCATCACAAATAAAACACGTTAAAGCAAAGATCACACTCAAGTTCTCCTGTACAATGTTTTGTTTGCGTGGTTGAACTGTTGCAAACAAAACATCTTATCTATACAATTTTTTTTAGTGAATTACTCAATTCCAGTCAAAGACGGACCATAGAATTTTTTGAGGGCGCCACTAATCTCGACCTGTTAACTTTAAAAATAAGCCTTAAAAAATATTCACTGTAGCTAAAAATTACTCAACGCTTAAACAAACTACTCTGAGAAGCAATAGGCATATGAGACTCAGGGCCTACGCTAGAGAACTTACCCACAACAATACGTGCCAAACTGAGCTGGCCTGCCAGCAACCATCGCACCTCCAGCTAAATAGATTCTGAATCCGAAGTGGACTGCAGGACAAAAGAATGCGTTGCCTCAGCCCTGCGACTTAACGTCCATGAGGTCATCAAGTCGAAAGTATTGTTGACTTGAATTTTCGTTACGACTCCGCTTCACTACAGATACTTTTCATTACAAAAGGACAGATTCATCGAATTCTTTGACAAGATTTAAATTATTTACATTTTGATGAACTTGAATGGGTCCACCAATTTCAGTTGCAATAATGACTTCCCTTCGGCATTAGTCAATAAGGAGTCATCCATATATTACGTAACACATCAAGAGACAGAGAGGCATTTGAAAATAATACTAAGTGTTTTATGGAGGGAGGTGGCTTTAGTTGGATAAAATAATTTAATTAAATTATAATGTCAAATTTTAAATTTATTTGCTGCACCACGAGGTGTCAGCAGGCGCGATAAACCAAATTTCAATGCATTGTTAATAATTTGTGATTAAAATATGTAAAAGTCTGTAGGGAGACGATGAATCTATTACTTAATAGAAGACGGGTGGCTTTGAAAATGTTACTATGTCTCACTTAGGGGTTAAAATACTCTAAAAATTGCATTACGTACTATATGGATGGCCCCTAAACAGAATCCAAATCTTTTTTTTTCCAGTCTTGAATCCATTTGAAATATGCTTCGTTAGGGGCCATAGTTTTTATTAGAGGAACGAGGGGATTTAGAGGAAAAAGGGACTCACCTAAATATCGGCGTCTAGCGCCAAAGCTGATGGCAAGCGTGAGTTGCCTATATTTCTTACACAGCGCAAGCGCCGCAATGCACAAACAAAAGAAAAAGGGTGCCGATGTAGGCAATCCAAATTCTCTACTATGAATGTTAATTTATTCGTTCATTATCATTTCTTTTATACTAAAATATTGCTTATGTATAACTTACTAACTAATCAAATATTATTTACATATTACTGACCTAAATCTATTTCCAATATATTCCCATGGTCAAAAATGCAAGTGCAAGCAATAAAGTGTGGTTTATTGGCTTCAAGAATCTTACTGCAGATGTAAGCGATAAAATGCCATCAACCTCACATTTGTTTTCATTGTTATGCCATGCTGAACCCGTCCGCAGTGCACATTGTTGGTCTTCAATTGTTTTGCTGAGTCGCTCTAATTTCATTGTTTGTAATTGGACTCGGGATATACCCAACACAGCCTGACTCACAATTGGTTTGACTCGTGCCTGGCTATCAGATGGCAATGTATGAATATTGTTTTGTTTGTTGTGGCTTGTATTACACTACACATTAATAAACATTTCGTTTCTTCAAAGCTCCTATAAAATAATTTTGCCTATATTTTCAAATTAATTTATTTATAACAAAATAAAAGCAATTTTGGGATTTGTTAATACAATATTTAGGCTTCTTTGTTCGAGATACATAGGATTTTAAAAAAAAATACAAATCGCTCTACTACAAGTCGAGAAAATGCAATTATTTATAACTTTTTACAACCTCCAAATGCTCGTCAACTTTGACCGGTTGTGTCTCAGGAACTGATGCACATAATTTAACTATTTTTTTTTCAAAAGAAGCGTCTTTTAGAGTACTTTGCAACCCATGTTTTTGAATTTAATTTTAATTAACAGTTACCATTAGCAAAAATAATGTTTATAATTTTAAATAAGTTCTGAGATAGCCATCATGATTTGATTTTAAAATTTGATAAGTGAAATGCTTTTTATACTTTAAAAAAATTTGAAACTTCTATGTGCTTTAGTTTCTGACTTGGAAAATTTCAAAACAAATTGAATTATTTTAAATAAATTAAGATTGCAAAATTATTATGCAAAATCTACTGACTCGATTTTGATAAAAATTTGTATGCTGATTTATTATATTATAAAAATTTTCTAGGAGAACTACGAAAGACCTAAGAGCATTTTAAGTGGTAAAAACATTAAATAAAAAAGGTTTTTTATCTTTATTTTTTAAATTATTGCTATTTTGCGGCAAGGGTAGGTTGGTTGGTTTGTTGGGTGTAGTGACAGCCCTGTTTATCAAAACATGGCTCACTTAGGCCACGATAAGCCCATTGTGATACCACAAAGAGATACGGGCGGCACTAGAACCTGTGAGATGACGAGAACCATTTAGATTCTCGTATGAAGCAGCTAATATTTAAACTGGCTACTTCCGTGAGGCTGTCCAGGTAGGGTGAACCTAAGGTTTTCATGCGTTTCCTGGACAGCGCTGGGCATTCGCACAGAAATATTTGGACTGTCTCTTCCTCTTTTTCCGATCTGCACCTCCGGCAGAAATTGTTGAAGAGAACGCCTAACCTTTCTGCGTGTCTGCTAATTAGACAGTGCCCCGTCAGTATAATTGCGGTAAGGATAAAATCTTCTACAATTTTTAATCAATCATATCTTATGAAAAAATTAATCACGCAACTTGTATTGTCTAACAACTTTGCTTTAAAATGAACATTGACAAAGTTAGGGGTGAGAAAAGGAGGAAAAAATCGAGTTTTTTTTTGTAATTTCTAAACATTTCAATTTTTTTATAAATGTTCCCGACTTTTTTGAGAGGAAGGATGAATCAATTATTGCTATACGAGTTATTTCACAACTTTTTCAGCAAAAATCAGTGTGCCTCCTATCAACAGCCAAATGTAGTCGTTTTTTTACAGATCCACCTTGGTCTATAAATGAATGACGTGAACGCGAAGGTTTACATTCAGACAATATTGTTTTTAAGAAATAAATTCTCAAATACTGTACTTTAGTAATTAATAAACATTGTTTTTATAGATATCATCTATTTTATTTTATCGACTCACAAAATATAAACTTCCTTTTGAGACACGCTCTATTACGTTACGATTCGATAGAAAGGGCATGGCATTCGTGACGTCACGGGGCTCCTCAGGTCATAGTACGTAGCTTCATCTAAATATATCTTCATGACTGATCATCATTTCCACCTTTAATTAAGCACCTTTTCGGTGTGTCTGGTCTTGGATCGGAGTGTGCTTTTGGTACTTGAAGCGGGTTTAAGAACAGATATCGTCTTAGGTCTTTCACACAAACTTTTGTGAAACACAACACGCAATCCTCAAAAATGGAAACACAATCGTTAAACGAAGCTATTTTGCTATCAGTAAATATGAAAAAATGTCCACCATAATCCGCGCAAGGAGAAAAGTTAAATAACAGACGAATGATTATGTGGCCTATAGTCAACAATGAGCATGGGAGGATGAAGAATATGGTCTATTGCTAGGTCATCCGCGCCGGCTATTCAACTGAAATTATTTTTCGTAGATAATCGAGAATTGTGTTTTCTTAAATAAAGTAACAATTATTTTCAAAAACATTCTAAAATGGACATTGATGTATTTAACGGTATTTTTGGTTCGGGTAAGGATCCTTTTTTGTTAACTTTCGATGTCGTCAAATCATTCAGATAAGCCCCAACGAACTGGGGAAATTTTATAAAAAAATTGACATGTAACCAGTTTCCTTTAAAGTTTGTCTTCGTGTTTATCATTACAGCGAAGCATATAATGAAACTGATTAAAGTTGTTTCCGTGGTCTTCCTATCTAAATTCATACTATTAAATATACAAACAAAACAAACTTCATTGAAGAATCGTCTGTGTTTTCTGTTCTGTAGTCATTAGTTTTCTGAACAGTAGTTGTGGCACCGTCTTGTCTGCGATAGGTATGCCTAGAAAAAAAGTAAGCATTGTAAAAGTGATGTTAGTTTTTTCTGCCCGACTATAAATCTTCGTCTTTTCCATTGGCAAGACAAACATCTAAGGCTGGTGGCAAAAAGTATCAAGAATGAGATTATCTTTACGATCATTTCAAACACGGCTTGACCACAGCGTTGCTGGTCTTAATTGCTTTACAAGTCGATCCCATTTTTTGCGCACTCCGGTGAACTATATAAGTCATGCGGGATCCTCTGCAAATCATCAGACAGACTTTGTTCGTCCAGACAAATCCACATCCTAGCAACATGGTAAGTCTCAAAGGATTGACTTGAGTTTCGACGAGTTGACTAACGTTCCTGTTCTCTATTGCAGAAATTCTTAGTTTTGGCTCTTGCCTTCGTTGGCGCCGCTTCCGCCGGATACCTCGCTCCAGCAGCCACCGGATACTCTGGTTTGGGTTGGGGACATGGTGTGGCAGCTCCAGCAGTGTCTGCCTTTGGCGCTCCAGCATACGGTGGTGGAGCCTTCGCCGCCTCAGCATATTCAGCTCCAGCTTACGCAGCTTCAGCGTTTTCTGCTCCAGCCTACGGTCACGCAGCTCCAGCGTTTTCTGCTCCAGTGTATGGCGGAGCAGCTTTTCGCGCTCCAGCTGTTACTCCTTTCGGTAACAACGTGATTGCCGCTCCAGCTTTTGCCGGCTATGGTACCGTTGCTCCATTCGCTGGCGGTTATGGTGGTGGTGCTGCCTTCGCACCCTCATACGGAGTAGGTGCTTCAGCTTTGTATGGCGGCACCTGGGGAGGTGATAATGTTTGGGGTGACGATTTGTGGAAGAAGAAGAAGGCTGCTGCTGCTCATTAATAACCTTGACTTTACCATTGAAAATAATAACAATTGATTTCCTGTAGAAAGACTTTTATTTTCAAGAAAAGTTTATAGAGACATAAAGTAGATCTCAACCCGTTTTTTGGTTGCTAAACTGCCTTCTTTAATTTATGTCGATTTTTTTAGGTTTCATGGCCATTTCCTTCAAAATCATGTCGAAGAGCTGAATCATATTGTTCTCTAGATTTTCTTGGGCAGCATTATTTTATTAGAATTCTTACGGATATACTTGTCGATTCATTCAAGAAATATCTATATGCAATTATATGTTAAATCGTTCAAACATTTCGTACAGCCTTTTGTCGACAATTTGCGAAAAATTGGCATATGAAATGACATCGATCAATACTATTCCCAAAGGAAGGTGAATTGAATGTTTTATAATTTTGATGAAAATACACCTACTTCAATTTCAGACTGCACACACTTGAAACGTGCAGCTTATCTCGAGCTATGTGGAAATATTTTTCTATCTTATTTGGACGATGTACGAGGCACGTCCAGAAAGTAAGTGTACTCAATTTATGTAGGGTTCAAAAAAAAAAAATTATTAAAACGAAAACATTTGGTTACACTTGTACATATGTAAGTTATTTTTCGACATAGTCACCATCCTCCTCGATGCAAGTGGTGAGCCGCGGGATCATTTTTTGATGCCTGCCTCGAAGAAGTCTTCCGCCAGCTCTTTCGCCCACTTCTCCACCTCCCCCTTCACCTCCTCGTCCGTTGAAATATTGTTCCCACCCATGTGCACCTTAAGGGAAGTGAAGAAATGGAAATCTGAAGGGGCCAGGTCGGGGGAAAACGGGAGATGGTTCAAAACGTTGTAATGAAAGAAAGCTGGCAGGATCGCCATGTAATGAAAGAAAGCTGGCAGGATCGCCATGTAATGAAAGAAAGCTGGCATATGCCTTGTAATGAAAGATCGTCATGTAATGAAGATGGAGATTTTGCGGCAGCTTCTAACGCCTGAGTCCTTTCGCTATAATTATTTGAAAGTTTAATTTAGGGGAACCGTTGGATAGTCCTAATGCACAAACCTACGCAAGCGGTCAAACCGCAGATAGAGTGGCGTGGAGAACATGTCTCTCGGCCGATATTTACTAAAGAAAAAAAACGCAACGATTTGTTGTATTGCGAAAGGATATGCTACAAGACTTCGACTTCGCTACTATTGCACAGCGTCGCGTAGTAATAACTCCGCGTGTCTAGGTCAGGAAAGCAAATCCTGCCAATCTATATTTTCGTTTCTAATTTATACTATTTTACAATTTCCAATATGCTTACGTACTAAATTAATTTGTTACCTTATGATCACACAGTTCGATGGTCTATTTGCCCATGCAGCAACATAGGTCATCGAATTTCATTGTACAATCTAACCATGCACCCACTTGACCCATGGCGCGATGCATGTTCTCACATTAGCCTGGTCAAGTGTTCATTCATAAATCGTTCACACTAATCGATGACATGGCAAACCTCTGCCTTGGCATAGGTTGCGTACATGATCGATGAGTGTAGCGGCAAAACATTCAACATGTGCGGATCGATTTATGCATGTGCAATTGTTTACAATTGTAGGATTTGTGACCTACTTTCTTATGTGGGCTAAGTTTTCTTACACTAGGTGATAATGAATATGTTACACTATACTACATTAAATGGTAAAGATTATGATACACTACACCTTTACCCTTTTTTGATGAGTCTTATACTTATTAAGACGAATCATTCGATCTGTTCTTTTGTACAATATAGCTTAATTCTATTTTTATGTATTAATTTGGGTGTTCCCTCTATGTCTAATAAAACATTACTTTTATCTATTTCAATTACTTTATAAGGACCTTTGTATGGTGGCTGGTGCTTTTTTCGGTTTTCTATTCTGATTAATACAAGGTCTTCTAATTTTATTTTCGCGGGATTTATGTCTGTATCTTTAGCGACTCTGTTTGTTTTTACTTTTTCTATGATAGCTCGCGCTTTCGTTATTGATGTTCTCAATCTTACCCTTAGCTCTTTTGCGTAATTGTCTAGATCATAGACCCTATCGTTATTTTCAATTAAATCATTTGGTAGGTAGGGGAGTTTGCCGAATATTAGCTCGTAGGGGGTATAATTGGTGTCTACATGCGGTGTTGTGTTATATGCAAATGCATAGTATGAAACCCAATTGTCCCATTGATAATCATCGGCAAATGCATACATGTATTCATTAAGTACACGATGATTTCTTTCTACCACACCAAGAGTTTGGTGATGATACGGCGTTGAGAATATTTGATTTATGTGTAATAGTTCGCATATTTCTTTCATGAGTTTATTGTTAAATTCCGTGCCTAAATCTGATTTTAAATTTTTAAAGTGACCATATTTTAAAATGAATTGATTGATTATACCTTCAGCGACTGTACGTGCTTCCTTATTTTCTAATGGGATTGCTACTACAAATTTTGTCAGTTCACATTGTAACGTCAATATATACCTATACGAGTTAGATATTCGTAGTGGTCCTACTGTATCTATTTCTATTGTTTCGAAACTGGTTGTGGGTGTTCCGGTTTTTACCATTTTCTCCTTAGTGTGTCTTGTCTGCTTATTTATTTTACAAGCTGTGCAGTTTATTACGTGTGTTTTAACCATGCTGCTCATACCTTTCCAACAGTAACGTTGTTTTAGTTTTAACAAAGTTTTGCGGATCCCTAAATGTCCTCCGTGTGGTGAATTATGAAATTCCTCAATAATTTTCTTCTGCTCGATTTTATCTGTTATTCTTGTGGGTGGCTTATATATCATTATCTTCAATTTCGTACGCGTACTTTTTGTTCGTTGCAACTTATTAAATTCTTTCTTGAACATTTCTTTGTTTATATATTCGAATATCATGTCATCCTTTGACAGTGAGAGCTCTTTAATATTTTCTTTATGAGCAAATTCCAATAGTTTCTCCATGATGGAAACGTATTTCGCATTTGGATTATCGCTATTGTGCTCTTTCAAGTTTCTGGTACCATTTTTATCATTTTTATTTGCTAGCTTTCCTTTGGCTGAAACGGATTTCTCGCCAGATATATCGCTGCAATATATTATTATCTCTTCTTTCGTACGTACGATGCATATATTTTCATTATTATTTTTGTTGCGCAATATTATAAATTTCAATTTTGTTATACCGGTAATGTCTGACAGACTCGTGCAGTCCCAACAATAGAGTTGATCAGATTCTATGTTAGATAGGGTGCAGTTGCTGCTGACTTTCTTCGTAATATTATCTTCATTTTTATTTTTATTTGCCATACCCCTTGTTATTGCTAGTAACTTTCGTTTTGCTTTAATATCGTTTTCTGGAGGAATCATTGCTTTTAAGGTATCAGAGTCTAATTCGATTCTTGATAGGGCATCTGCATTTGTGTTAATGGAGCCTTTCTTGTAAATGATTGTAAAGTCATAATCTGACAGATCGACACGTATTCTCGTCAATTTAGATGATGGATTATTATGAGTAAAGAGAGCAACTAGAGGTCTGTGGTCCGTTACTACCACGAATTTTCTTCCATATAAGTACGGTCTGAAAAAGTTAATGCCCCAGTGTATCGCAAGCAACTCTTTTTCAATAATTGGTTTATTGATATCGTGCTTTGCTAAACTTTTGCTGGCATATGAGATTGGTAAATCTGAACCTATTTCACCTTGTGACAGTACCGCTCCTAACGCGTAGTTAGACGCATCTGTGGTTAATATGAATGGTTTATCAAAATTAGGGTACTGTAACACTATCCCACCAGTGTTACATTAGTTTGGTTTTCTATCATAATTAAAATGCGACGATTTCTAATCTGCAGTATCGATTTAAGCATTGACTATATTGAATGCTTCGAACTAAATTTAAAGAAAGAATGTGATCTTTCATTTTTTTTATAGGTAATGTCAACTTTTGTACTATTATTTTGTGTTGACTTGATAGCAAACTATTTGTTGAATAGATAAAACCCAAAGTTTAAATACAATACTTCGCATATTAATACGATCTATGGTAAATCTAACTAAAGTGTAAAGTGTTATTTTAGTACGCTTTCTCATTTAACAATTGAAAATCGCTTATTATACAAATTTATGAATCGTATTCAACTTCATTAATCATATTTTTCCTTTTTAACGTGAGGTGCATATTGGTACAGTTTTCCTTAGAGTCTACGTAGTGATTTCATGATATCTCAAAATTTTATCGATTTGTTTAAAGAATCTATAGTTAATATAGTATTGTTCTTCAGTCCATAGCTATGAAAATTTAAATTTTGACTAAAAATAATTAGTGTTCAATTATAAATTCCTGGTCGTTGCCGTAAAATCATTTAGCCATCATTAAATTGTTTGTTAGTTTACTCGTAAATAGCGCAGAAAATTCTCCTTTATTTTCGCCTTCTTCCTTTTTGCAATTATCTTCCATATACTTCGATGAAGTTCCATCTCCATTATCTTACGTTGAAATTCCATTTTCGGCCGTATTCTTAGTCGTCAACGTAGAAATTCAAAATTTTCTTGTTCTTATTTTAAATAAGAAACTTTCAGCTTCGAATGGGCATAATTGCCTTGATTTAGGTTTCTGTGGTCCGCCTAACGCAGGGTCGTCAGGTGCAGGATCGCCATGTAATGAAAGAAAGCTGGCAGGATCGCCATGTAATGAAAGAAAGCTGGCAGGATCGCCATGTAATGAAAGAAAGCTGGCATATGCCTTGTAATGAAAGATCGTCATGTAATGAAGATGGAGATTTTGCGGCAGCTTCTAACGCCTGAGTCCTTTCGCTATAATTATTTGAAAGTTTAATTTAGGGGAACCGTTGGATAGTCCTAATGCACAAACCTACGCAAGCGGTCAAACCGCAGATAGAGTGGCGTGGAGAACATGTCTCTCGGCCGATATTTACTAAAGAAAAAAAACGCAACGATTTGTTGTATTGCGAAAGGATATGCTACAAGACTTCGACTTCGCTACTATTGCACAGCGTCGCGTAGTAATAACTCCGCGTGTCTAGGTCAGGAAAGCAAATCCTGCCAATCTATATTTTCGTTTCTAATTTATACTATTTTACAATTTCCAATATGCTTACGTACTAAATTAATTTGTTACCTTATGATCACACAGTTCGATGGTCTATTTGCCCATGCAGCAACATAGGTCATCGAATTTCATTGTACAATCTAACCATGCACCCACTTGACCCATGGCGCGATGCATGTTCTCACATTAGCCTGGTCAAGTGTTCATTCATAAATCGTTCACACTAATCGATGACATGGCAAACCTCTGCCTTGGCATAGGTTGCGTACATGATCGATGAGTGTAGCGGCAAAACATTCAACATGTGCGGATCGATTTATGCATGTGCAATTGTTTACAATTGTAGGATTTGTGACCTACTTTCTTATGTGGGCTAAGTTTTCTTACACTAGGTGATAATGAATATGTTACACTATACTACATTAAATGGTAAAGATTATGATACACTACAACGTCCCATCCAAAAGAGGGTGATTTAGGGCAAAGTTAGCAGCTGTGATATCAATCGCAACAAAGAATGTTCCGGTGTTGGCCGTAAAGTAGTTAAGGTTGAAGTGAGGAGTTCAAGTTTTGTTCCTTAATTATTTTGAAGAATTAGTCTGAAACCTGCATGGTGTCAGGTTTTTTCCTTCCTCGTTTTCCATTTCTGGTAGGATTGGTGTGAATGGCTGAGAATTCTCTTTGAAGCTCTTTCAGGCAGTTCCTAAATTTACGGTGCTGAACCCTCACTTCAGGCTCGGTACCCGGGTAGCGTTGGTGCATATCGTGAATGGAGCCCAAAACAATGTAACTAGCTTGTCTATCTTTTTGGGTGATTGCCGGGGAGGTTAATCAAGGCTACGGGACTGAAAGCGCTTAAAAGGCTGAAACTGTACTAGCTGGTATTTGAATGATCATTGGGCCTTGAGCCCAACTTAAAAGAAATTCGTTGCGGACATTGCCGAATATTCTACTGGATAGTTACTAATGTAGTTGCAGTATAACAAATGCTAACGCAATTCAAACTGCAATGTTTTATTCACAGTTTATTCCGAAGAAGCCACCTACCAACAAACGGACACTTTTGATTAACTTTTGAAATCGTTGAATAAAATCTTTGAGGTGACATGCTATTCATTATTTATGATATGGCTGTGGTCTGGATGATATCAATCCAAATCTCAAGTAAGATACCTTGTTTTTGAATATGATTATCAAAAACAATAAATTTAGATGAAGCGTGGCGTAACCTCACTATTATCAATGAATGCTGCCACATTCAAAATCATGCGATGAGTGTTTGGGAGACATGTGAAGATAGTTCCTGGCTGACAAACTTAATTATAACATTAAACGTATATTCTATACTAGAAAATCTTTATCAGTGTCTTCAGATCATTCTTCTCATTGTTTCTTTATTTTTTGCAATCAGACAGACAAAATTTCCAGTGAAATTGTCATTATAAACGAATAAAATCGAGTAAAATTTTCTTTGAAAACAGATTTCATGTTTTATGATGTTCAAAAAATTAAAATTTGGTGGCACTATTTATTTGATGTTATTATGCATAATAGTATGCCAGCAAACAAAGCTTGAAGGAATGTCGATTTCAATAAACCATTGGTTCTACATAACTATGTGGAAAAATTGCAATGGGAAACCTGTGAACAGTTTCCCATGTGCTCTTGAAAACCTTTGAGCTTCTCACATGCAAATGTTTTCAAACTTATCAATTTTGATTGTGTCGGTTAATAACATTTGTTTTGGATATTCTTATTGAATAATCACTAAGCGCAATCATCAACAAAGAGCAACCAGCCAGAACTTTTACTTTCAAATGAAATATGTATATAAAATATTTGGACGAGTTTAAATCCAGATTGAGCAGTTTCCTGTGAAAAGATAAAATCAACCAAAAATTAGATCACCTTTACGATCATTTCACATGCGTCAAGGTGACTGTTGTTTCCTGTTATCTCTATTAATTTGCAAGTCAATCCCATTTTTTGTGCATTCCGGCCAACTATATAAGTCATGCGGGATCCTCTGCAAATTATCAGACAGACTTCGTTCGTCCAGACAAATCCACATCCTAGCAACATGGTAAGTCTCAAATGATTGGCTTGAGTTTCGACGAGTTGACTAACTTTCCTGTTCTCTATTGCAGAAATTCTTAGTTTTGGCTCTTGCCCTCGTTGGCGCCGCTTCCGCCGGATACCTTGCTCCACCAGTCACCGGATACTCTGGTTTGGGATGGGGACATGGTATTGCAGCTGCTCCAGCAGTCACCGGCTACTCCGGCTTGGGATGGGGACATGGTATTGCAGCTGCTCCAGCTATCTCAGCTTATGCTGCTCCAGCCTACGCTCACTCAGCATATGCTGCTCCAGCCTACGCTCACGCAGCTTATCCTGCTCCAGCCTACGCTCACGCAGCTTATCCTGCTCCAGCCTATGCTCATTCAGCTTATGCTAACTATGGTACTGTTGCTCCATTCGCCTCTGCTTACCACGCTGGTCCTGCCTTCGCTCCCGCCTACGGAGTAGCTGCTCCATCCGTGTATGGTAACACCTGGGGAGGTGATGCTTACGGTGTCGATTTGTGGAAGAAGAAGAAGGCTGCTGCCCACTAAAAACCTTGAAAGAACCATTGACAACAATAAATTGATTTCTTGAACTTTATGTTTTTATTATGTTTGGCTCGAAAACGTTCACTCGGCTTTTCGAACCAATTTGACAATATGTCTTTTGAAAAAAGTCCTTATGGTCAGTGTGATGGTCACGCATATACATGAATGAATGATGAATCTATATTAATACTCGCAAACTGGACGACGCGGTCGTTGGACCGAGACAGAGAGATGGCAACGCCTTCAGGAGGCCTAGCCTCGATTTGGGCTGGTGCGCCGTTACTGATGATGAAGTATAAATGAAACTAGTTTCGATTTCCATCGTGCATCCTGGTAAAGGTTATGCCAAACGTAAATAAACCGAAAAAAAATATTTCAAGGATTTGGTTCGAAAGTAACGTCTTACAATATTTTATTGTATTTAATAGAAGTTTTCTGAATAACTTCAATCTTAGCTCGAATGTTACTGTTGATATATGTGACCTTTCCCAGTGAAAGTAAAACTGCAATATTTTGTAGCGTAAGTGGAAAATATGAAGAAAACCAAATACCCAAGAAGGTTGTAGTTTATGGTTAGTGTGAATGAAAAGCACAACCCCTCATAAAGTGGTGTATTCTGTGATTGTGGGCAAGATTTGAACACAGTGAAATGTCCTAACTCAGTGATCAAAGTGTCTAAGTGACTTCGAAAAAATGTTGTTTATAGCTGATCTTCATTAAAAATATCTGCGTTTATCTAAATTATGTCTAAATTGAACTTGATTCGACTTCAGTGATATGTTTTGCCAACTGCTGTGATTCAATCTACCCTTGACGACGATAGAAGTTCAAACGTGTTCAAACGTCGTCAAAACAAACTAATATATTTGATGAATTGAATTAATTGTATCAAATCATAAAATAATTTATCCATAATAGTGAAGTGCAACCGGTTTTCCTTTATTGGATCTTCGAGCGCCAATAGGTCTTCTTTGGATTGAACTTTGAATTAATGAGGTAGTTCTGGTGTTTTTTGTCATTAAGGCAAATAAAAAGTCGGTCGTTATTTTTTCCATTCGCGGTGTTACTTTTACTTAATTTGTGGCCATATTATTTATTCATCATCACATAATTATTCTGTTTCTTTTTTGCGAAACTGTTAAAGATACAGGTTTGTTAAATTAAAATTTTGGTTCATAATTCTGTTGAAAGGCGTTTTCAAAGGAGGTGTGGTTGTTACGCGAAGGTAAATACCCTTCGGTACTTAAACTAGTTTTTATTTTGATCAATGATAAATATTGATATAATCAGCTGAAAATTTGGTCAAATCTTGTATAATGAATGAAGCTGTTGAATGCTTGTCTACATAGTCTTTCATTAAAAAATCTGAATTTAGAAGTTATTATATGGATTCCTTCCAATTGGCATATTTATTCATGTTCCGCTCGAAATGTTTATTTATTTTTGTTATTTCGAGCCTTTCTTTCAAAATTATTTTCAAGTAAGATACATCTAATTTAGTAAATCCTAAAGAGATTGCTGCTTTCATTTAATAAAAAGGAAAAGTATTCTAGTATAACTCAATAATAACGCACCTGAAACTGGCTTCCATATGCCATAACATTTGACCCTTCAACCAACATATAAGACAAAATAAGCTTATTCATGCTTTCCAAATGTATTTTAAAGTTTCAATCAGTTTTCAAGAAATCAATTAAAAAAGATTGAAAATTTGGATTCTTCAACGAATTCAAAAATACAAAACATGTCGAATGTAGCTGAGATGAAGGGCTGTTCATTCCAACAACATATATATATATATATATTTTTCGTAACAAACTAGCTCTTGATAATGCGAGTAGAACGAACATCAGTAGTTTCTTACTGGTAATCAACAGAATCTTCTGCTACCGGCAGCAAATCGGTAGAAAACTGTGCGAGCAAACTCTATTTGCTGGTTGTAACTATAAGATGTCGCCGTGGGTGCGTCGCTAGAGTGCTCGGTTCAATCCCTGATGGCAACGGCTCCACTTCACACAATAAATTCATTCCGGCCGAATTGAAATTGCCTTCTGCGAATGTCGAATGACGGGTTTAAGGGGGGAAATTACATTTGACGGTTCAAAACATTGACTTTTTTTTATTGTAGAACTCAAACGTTTAGCTATAGAAGAGTATGCTCTAAAAGTTTGCGATCGATATTTGATATCCTTCTTATATTTTCGGGGCGAAAAATGAAGCGTGCTCGATTATACCGCACGGCCTGTTGAATGGAGCGATCGCAGACAAGCTGAGGATCACAAACCTGTCTAATATATCTTACTTTGTATGTATTGGGGCTGGTATTAGAAACAAGAAAATGTATCTTTGCTGGTATCCCTGTGTATAAAGAAG
This sequence comes from Oxycera nigricornis, assembly GCA_963942545.1. Classification (NCBI taxonomy): domain Eukaryota; kingdom Metazoa; phylum Arthropoda; class Insecta; order Diptera; family Stratiomyidae; genus Oxycera; species Oxycera nigricornis. The sequence continues at coordinate 27,184,136 of OZ012663.1, read as the reverse complement.
TAATACACAAGTCACGTCAATACTCAGTTTTTGGTAATTTGTTTTTGAATGCGTTTTTCTCGAAACGCGCTTTTCCGGCTGGCGTGCATTGTAGCAAAACGAATTTTTGACCGATCTTCAAAAACTATTTTTTTTAAATTCTTCTGTTTAATACAACACAACGGTGTATGTAGTTTCCAAATCATTGACGCTGCTGTACAGAATTCAACAATTTTCATTCTTTGGCCAAGAAACCTTTTTCGTTTAACTTCATTTCTGGGCAGTGTTGTTTTTGATTGTTTGCCCATTAACTCTTGCTAATATCCGGCCGAAGCGATCTTCCAGAATTTTTTTGCAACTGCAAATAGAGCAGCCAATCCTGGGTCATTGCTGCGCAATTCCTGACGCAACTTTTCCATGATTTTTGGTCCAGGTTTCTTTGAACAATGAATGCATATTTTTGACTGTTTACTTTAGAAAAGCTACTCAAAATCAAGTCGGAAGTGGGCTTAGCCTTTTTGAAATTTGATCATCCAGTTGATGTCAATCTACTTCTGCTGTATCTATACGATTAAAATATGTTTAAAATTTGTTTCTAATGAAAATATCCAATGTTTCAATAGGCCCATGAAGCTTCATCATATAATTAACTCTGAAACTCATATTTAGCGATTCGCCATTCAATTTTATTTACCAACCAGTCATTAAACTTTAATAAGAAACTTTGATAGCTTTGCACTCATAACTCCTATTCCTTATTTTGTGTTTCGAAATTACATTTCACAATTTATAATTTTATTTCATACACTCAATCTAGTACGAGGCCTGTTCAAAAAGAAGTTACTGGTTATTTCTCTCGAAAATGTTTATTTACTCGTCAATACCCATTTCGTCCTCTTCAAAGTAAAGCCCCTTAGATATAACGCACTTATGCCAGCGCTTTTTCCAATCCTTGAATCACTTCTGATATGTGATGTGGTATTTATGAGTATATCCTCAATCGTAGCAACACGTCGTCTTTTCATGGGTCTTTTTAGCTTTGGGAACAGGAAAAAGTCGCATCAAGCCAAGTTGTTTTTGGCCAAAAAAATAGGACAAGAAATGACGGGTGAGCTGGCGCATTATTTTGGTGCGTGACTATTTGTTCCACAATTCTGGGCGTTTTTCTGTATTACTTCACGCAAACAACGCGTAACTCCAACGTTATATTCCTTATTTACGGTCCAACCTTTTGGCAAAAACTCTGCATCACGCCATTGTAAGCGAAGAAAACATTTGACAGAATTCCCCCTGTTTTTTTTCTGACGTGGCATTTCTAAGCGTTTCTATAACGATAATTGGGCTTTTGTTTCGACGACATAACCATATATATATACTTATGTTTCGTCACCAGTAAGACTCTTTTGAGCAAAGCTGGATCGTCGTTGAAGACACTTAACATCTCCTAAGCGATGCTCATGTGCCGATTCTTTTGGGCAAAATTTAGCAATTCAGCAAGGAACTTCGCTGGCATACGTTTCATGTGATTCAAATCAATTTTCTTCACTGCTTCAACGTTTTCATCGGTTGTTGACGTTCTGGGGTGTCCAAGGCGGGCATCGTCATTAACATCTTCTCGGCCGTCTGTATCACTTATAAATTTTTTTTTGCTTAAAGTATACCCGCCCAGTGCCACAATCAGCATTTCAAGTGAGTCGGGTTCAAATACAAATTCTATTATTCATTTTTTTCGATAGCAAAAATTGGCAAGCACACCAAAACACGTCTAACCGTTGTATGTTTCAAAATCAAACTAAGAATGCCAAATGGCTGGTTATGTCATCATATGTTAGGGACATGTGTACCAACATAACAAAAAAATTCGCAAATCGAATGAGCACGTAGTCCGCCAATTTTGAAAAGTCACCTTTCGTTTGAACATCCATCCATCCATATATATGTTATATTCATGAAAATCATAACTGTTTGTGATATGGTCGAATTGTTCTTATTTCCAAAGTAGTATTTTTTATGTGCATCTTATTATTCTTATTGAATCATAGTAAATTCTCTTCAATCGTTTTTTTGTTGCATGTTAAATTGACCGCTACAATCTCCCTTTCTGCAGAATCCACCTTGTTCCTCTTGAATACGTCTTAGCGTGCAAATAGGTTTTTTTCAAATATTGTGTACCGAAACTTGCTTTCCTGATACTGTTTTGAATCCGTTTTAAGAAAATAAGCTATAGGCTTCCAGTGACTTTCATTCTCTTTTCGTAGTCCATGATTATTCTTGTTCTTTGCCTCTGACTGTAGCAATCTTTGGTGGATGGGAGGATAGTTAGGCTTATTGTAAAAAACTATAGATGACGTAGGATTCGTTTAGAGTAAGGCGAAAGTGCAGAACAATACCGAAAAAGGCATTTGGATTTAATATTTCAATTAATATTATAATAATTATTCAGTCTTTTTATTTATTTCGAATCCAATTTTATTCCATGTTTTATCCACGAAAATATGAAGCAAATCTGCATCTTTAGACTACAATGAATTCTTAACATCACTATGCATCATCATTAGTAACTTTTTTTTCTAAAGTTAGACAAAAAAACAACTTAAATTTCCGCAGCGAATCGTTGTTCGTTTGATATATGATCATAGGGATGTAATCAACATTCACTTAATATTCAAATTCAAAACACGGGCTTATAAACTCTCTTCTGCTATTGAATTAAAAAAAAATATTCATCCAAATTTAGTATTTCAACTATGAACCTAGCAAAAACATGTTTACAAATTTTGCACATATGCCAATAAAAATACTTAAAGTTTATAACATCATTCCTGATTTGACTTCCTTTTTTTGGCTCTGCCTGTTACATATCTAATTTTTCTTGGTAACATCTTCTGCTTTCCGTTGAAACTAGTTTTCCATTCATTACGAATCTACTGAAGAGAGTCGTTTGAAATTAGACAAACCCGTTTCGATCAATAGAAGATAAATCAGTGAACTATATTTTTTTCTGAATATCGAATTCAGCAGTAAAAGCTGTACTAAAAATGACAAATTTATGGTCGTGATAAAAATAGGTGCAGGTGTTCACATCTTGAAGCGCGAATATCTTATCGTTTGAGTATTCGATGGTCAAAATTCAAGATCAACGTTTTGAATAAGATCGAAGACATTTAGAACTGGTAGACACGCTTCAGTGAAGGAATCGAGCCCTTTTTAGAATTTTCAATGGGGAATACATCGTAGTACGAAGATGTGCTGAGAATGGTGCAAAATAGGGGCATATCAAAATGTGCTACCCTGATTTAAATTAACCAACGTTGGATTGAAAATTATCGAATTTAAAAACTATGTTGAAAAATGATCTCTTGATAAGTTTCCATAGAATGGTTTTTGGATAGGTGTGTCGATCTTGACTGCATTAATCTCCTGATTTTAATAGCTGTTCACTGAATCTAAGTATCTGAACCTAAGTAATGCAATAAGTAGTGAAGATTTTCATAATTTGAACCTTTCTAAAAATTTCCGAAGACAGACTGGAAGATGGGGTCTATTACCCCCATACCTGAAAATACGTAGAACTGTTAAAATTTCTGCTAACAAGATGGTATTGTTAGGAGACAGAGTGCACCTTAATTGCCCCAAGTTTATTAAGTCCAAAGTCTACTTAAGGCAATCGGCATGGTAACACAATCTTCTAGACGCAGCATTAACTGGGTGTCGCTTCTAACGAAGACATGCTTTGATGCCACCGGCACAGTTCGTTACTCGATGGATCATCTATCCGGCTTAGAATCTAGCGAAATTCTAAGCTTAACAGCCCACCTGAAGACTTTCGATTTTAGCATCTATCGCCGGTAAATCAAAAAAAAACGCCCGAAAAAACTAATTCAAATTCTACTTATATGCAAATTTAATCATTTAGTGTCCAGCGACGAAGACATGGGAGTTTTTTTACAACTTATTCGGAAAAGTGATCATATGAGAAGGTAGGGAATTAAAGCAGTGATCCAAAATTAGTTCACTAAATTATGAGATTGGAGATGTGACTTTAAGTCACCTTGGGTATAGCAACCTTGCTTAGTCCGCACTTTCTGGACGTTTTTTTATCGTTTTTTTAATGTTGCTTAGCTTACTATATAAGGTCCATGGATTCCTTTGCAAATTATCAGTCAGACTTCACTCGTCCAGATAAATCCTCACCAAGCATCATGGTAAGCGATTGCGAAGTGAAAACATTTTGCAACATTTTGGCTAACTTACTTTCGCTTTTTTGCAGAAATTCTTAGTTTTGGCCCTTGCCCTCGTTGGTGCCGCTTCCGCCGGATACCTTACTCCAGCTGTCACCGGATATTCTGGTTTGGGATGGGCTAATGGTGCCACAGCCGCCCCAGCTTTCTCAGCATACAGTGCTCCAGCCTATGGTCACTCAGCTTACGTTGCTCCTGCCTATGGCCACTCAGCTTATGCTGCTCCAGCTTATGCTGCTTCAGCTTATGCTGCCCCAGCTTATGCTGCTCCAGCTTATGCCAGCTATGGCGCTGTTGCTCCATTCGCCAAGAACGTGATTGCTGCCCCAGCTGTTTCCACCTACGCCGCTGCTGCTCCTTTCGTTAAGAACGTGATTGCTGCCCCAGCTTTGTCCACCTACGGTACTGCTGCTCCATTCGCCACCGGTTATGCACCAGCTATCTCTGCCTACGGCGCTGCTCCAATTGCATCCTCATACGGAGCTGCTTTTGCACCCTCATACGGAGCTGGTTTCGCACCCTCATACGGAGCTGGTTTCGCACCCTCATACGGAGTAGCTGCTCCATCCATCTACGGCAACACCTGGGGAGCTGATGCTTGGGGTTCTGAACTCTGGAAGAAGAAGAAGGCTGCTGCTCATTAAATAGTTTAAACTCATTTGAAACAATAAATTGATTTTGTGACGAAATTTTTTGACTGTTTGTATTTAGAGATCCCCAAAATTTGACAACAAAAAACCATTTTGCATCCATATGCGGATTTTCAAAAGGAAATTTTAAGCACCTTTTCGAAGATCTTGTTACCCAACATTGTTTTAATTCTGATCGTTTTTAGAGTATCAAGTTTTTTTCTGGATTTAGTTAAATGCCTTAAAACTCAAAAAGTGTTGTCGAAAATTTCACAGAAACAATCGGTATTGGTTCTATCAAAGCATCGATTCTCTGAGCATTGTTTTTTTGGAATCATTAATGATAGAAGTAAAATCAATTTTCAAATATAAACAATCAAATAAAATTTCCGAATGTGTAATTTTGAAACTAGAATATCGCCGAACGTACAAATCGTGTCACCTTGTGTACGTTTTTCGGAGAAATACTACTAAACTATTTTTGAATGAGCAATAAAAAGTGCAAATCGAGCTAGTTCGACCGCTGAGGGCTTAAAATGCGTGAAATACTTATGAACAGTTAATAGAAAGCTTGCATATCTTGAGATGACTGTTCTGTGTTGAGGTCCGATGAAAATTACAAACGATTAGATTAGCACAAACACAAGTAAGTGAAAAACTTTGCAATTGATTAATCCAAAATCATAGTATGAAGGAAATTCGAGCTGCGAATTCCATGATTAAAATTTCCACAACCATTACTCTTCGGCGGGAGATTGAAATAATGTTTTATGCTTAGGCGTATACAAATTACTATTCATGTGTCCCCTACCCTTATTAATTCGCATTAACTTTTTGGGATATGTATTTTTAATGCATATGCCCACCTATCAGCTAAATGTCGCAGGACCAATGTTCGTTGAAAAGTTTCAAATTTCATGAGTCATTGGCACTCAGTTTTTGCTAATACTCATTGAGAAAGTCAACTATTGTCAAACTCATACATACTCTATCAAAAAAATATTGGCCCAAGAAAACGAGAAATTAAAATCATATATTGATTCTGCTTGTTCTTTATTATGATTACTTGATTGGTTTTCAATATAATTCACACCGAAAAATACAAAAGACCAATTTAATAAAAAAATAACAATTACGGACTGTAGTGCTACGAAAAATGTATCCAACAAAATAATGGTTCATTAGACTTAAATTTTGAATGATCGTTTTATGAGATCTCCAAATACAGTTTTCGAGGTAACAAAATCAGATGATACCACATAGTTTTGTAGTAACCATAAAAATATTTCATATATCAGAGATATAGCTAGCTGAAGACAACTTGTTATTGATCATGTACTTCTTAGACTATAAACCAGCACAAAAACGTTACTAGACCACCTTGGATACCATAGAGTGCTATTTGTCGACTTTTTCCTGATTTGAAATTCACATCAAGACAAAAAACTGTTCATCCTTGTCATCTTAAGAATGCAATGCATTTTTAGACCTCGATTCTACTAGTAACTTGCCCAAGGACTACACGTCAAAAAGTACACTTCTCATCATTATTTTTCTAGAGCCCACTGAAACCTGAAACGCATAGACCAAAGTCTTCAAAGGCCTGATTGCGACGAATGCCTGCAACAAGGCACGGAGGCATTCTTCATCGAAACAAGGCTTAATCCCCAGAAAATCCAGTTTCAGGTAATATAAAGGTTTTTTTTCGATTTCTTCCAATTATTTGATGATCATTCGAGTTGATCGCTTAAATGCGCTGCTAATGAAGATTACATCCTATAAAATAACATTCAGGCATCCAATAGATTTCCCGCTACAGTCGATGGTTTTCCATCAGTTGTTTGTAATAACATGGTATAGGGGTATAAAGTTTCAATTTTATGAGGACACAAACAGCACAGTGGGATGTTTTAGGTTTTTGTTGAATTTAAAAGAGAAAACTAGATGATTGTAAGTGTGATATCAATGAAAAATATGTAAGGACTGATTTATATTGTGAGTCAATGAAATAAATATTTTCATAAATTTTCGGTTACTTCACTTGACCATGAAAATATCCCTTTTGGAATTTCTTGTAACCAGTATTGAATGGTAACCTTGTCTATAGTTCGCTGCTTATGCCAACTTCTCAAACAAGATACAAATCCGTGCCTCAGTGTAAACTCTTCTTCATGCGATACTAGGACAAACCATGAGCGTTGAAGCATCTCACTTCGGACCCTTGAAGTCAGGATTCCATTCTGCTGAGTTTTTGTTCAGATCAGATACCCATCGTCATGCTATCTCAAGTGATCGCGATCTATCGGAAGATGTTGTAGCCGGCAGCCTACTAGTTAATAGCCATATCATTATCCATTTCACTACCTTGGGCTGTCTTGTCTTTGTGGAATCATCTGCAACCAATAAAAAAGGTAGTAACCAGTTTTCTCCAACAGCAACGTATCTTAAACTCTTCATAGTATCTTCAGAGTGGCATATTGATGGTTGAGTGCACTGGATCCAACAATGTGCTACAAAATGCAATACAATGTTGTGTAAGCAATTTGAATAACATGAACTGATGATCTTCTTTCAATATTTTACCATTTACCATTCGGAATACATAGAATGCGTCCGAGGTTAGTTCCAGAGTCAATGATTGTCGAAGAGTTTTAAGAGGAATCCATGAAAATCACGCTTGTAGTGGATGCAAAAAAATTGCCTTTTACACAATAGTTTTGTTTGTCGAACCTCATTTTTGAAAATTTACCACAGACTACATTATGCAACAGAAACTTAATTCAGAATTTTTTTCTGAACTTTATAATTACTGCACATTGAATGTTTCCTGGAAAAAATTCAAAGTGCGTAAACTTATAGATATTTTCCAACTGAAAGTAAAATATTTCTCTATGTTCCTTAGACTCATTCTGAAACGTATTTTTAGAGAAGTTTTCAACAGATATTGATCAAAGCTTACCGTTTCCTGTTTATGCATCCAAAAATTCTCCAATTTAAGATCTTAAATATCGTATAAAACTTATTTATATATTATGTTTTATAAAGTTTGAACATTGCCTTGACCTAAAAAGGTCTTAGAGTAGATCATTTCAATCGATTTTCGATTTGAAAAGATTTCGTTGTTTAAGTCGAGCAAATAATGGCAATGTTTCCGTATCAATAACATCATATCATTCGAACAATAAAGGGCATCCTTGTATTCTGTTTGTCTGACAATCTTTCGAACTATCTTCCACATCTTCGCAATGCAGATTTAGCTTCGTATTGAACTACTAATGTGACCCGGAAACACTCCTTGAAGACCAATTAGAAAAAAATAATTTTAAAACTTGATAATATGGTGAATGATTTAGGGGAATGATATCAAACTAAGAAGATGAAAGCTATGCAATTCATTTTTTTTATAAACTTCCCAGTAATATCTACATAAATATTAAAAATATTAAACACAATTATGAAAATAACACCACTTTAAATAATAATAATTAGAGGTACTCATAACAGTAATTGGAATGAGTTAATATTAATCGTAATATTTACGGGAGCGTCCATTAAATACGTAGTGCTTTTGGTAGATGGGGTGTGGATTGGTTTGATTGAATATTCAGCCTTAAAGTCGCTGATAAAAGCCTTTTCTACGTTATGTGTTATTTTCACATCGATGCTTGAAAGACAAAAGAGCGCTAGCAAAAATGAATGGAGTTTTTTTAATTACTCCCACTGAAGAGATTTTGTCGCGTGATGGAAATTTTGAATAGTTTGGTTGAAAATCGGCATGACTTCAGCATAATCATTGAGTTTGTATTTTTTCACGATTTTACAAAAATCAGTCTAAACTTATTTCTTATTTTCAGCTGGTCTTGAAAAACATTGAATGTGCAGTCAATAATCGGTTTAATTGCATGTAAAAACCAAAGAAGCCTTTCGAATGATGATGGAGGAAGTAATCGAAATCTTACGAACACTAAAGAACAAAACTACCAAAACTACAATTTTTAATTTGATGAAAGCTTTTTAAAGCATATGATCTTGCAAAGTATTGACCACAAAATATTTCACCATTCAAAGCTTTCATTACAACAAATGTAAATTTGATAAATTTCTTTTGGGTTTTCAAAATTTAGGCAGTTTTTTTATTACAATTAAAACACGGTACTGTAAAAACTATTAAAAATCTGCTCAAATTATACAAATATTAATAAACTTTGATTGAGTCAACTACAATGTCTTAAGAATAAGAGTAATCATGACTTTGAATTATTTTTTCTAATTGTTTTTTTGTAATCATGGAAAAACCTTAATTAAATAAAAATCGCATGTTTAGTTTGTGAGATATAGCGGATGACAACAATGACCTTGGAAGGGTCAAAACAGCAAACCCCCTCGAACGAAGTCTTCCAAAAACTAATCAGCTCTTAAAATTCCAAAGACGCTTCGATTGACACCTTAACGAAGTCAATACAACTTTGTTTACGTGAGTTATGCTCGTAGAAAAAACTGTCCATGTACGTACATACGTTCACACATACATACATACATTTCTTTATCTAAAAACCTTTTAAATATACTCTAAAGACCTCAAAACGTAAAGATATGTTGAAAATTTCAATTTCGATTTTCGAGGCGATTACGAGAACTTCCCATACACTGGGAAGTTAACAAATAAATAGGATATATTTTTATTTAAACTATTTTATTATTTTATTAATTGGTTTGCATTTTTTCTACTACATATTTTCAACGTTTCACTATCTTTTTGATTCCAGATTGATAGAATTATAACGGGTTTCGTTTGGAATAATCTGTGAGAAGATTTTTCACATTTTCACTGATGCGGTACTCTTACCATTCTTATGTACTGATGATATTCTGAAGGCACACGTTATGGAAAGTGTGATAACAGTTCCTAAATTTCCAATTTCACCTCATCAACATTTTACAATGTCTTTTATGTAGTTTAACACTATGATGGTGTTTTTTGTTTGTTTTACTGCTGTATCCAATTTAGTGAGTTGGACACTACTTCTCCTTCTACTGTTATGGTTTCTATCAAATGGTCAAAGTATCTCAAAGTGAAATTATGCCCCTGCAATCCTAACAAACCTGCAGAAAATCTCATAGATATACATGTGGGGTGCTTAGCGTCATATAACATACAAGCCCAGATTAGTCTAGGATGTAACGTCTATTCACAGAAACACACATACACTAGTCTGCATTCAATCCCATCACTTTTCCTTCAAAGGATTCAGTTATCAATATATGTAACTGGATAAATCATATCATCGTTTAGTGATCCGTTTCAAGTAGTTCAAGAGTAGTGTTTATATTTCATCCAACGATTCTATGCTAACAAAGTTTTTCCCTGACAACTGTCAAGGATGCTTGGCAGCCTGGAATATATTTCAAAACCCCTTGAAATCGGAAATAAAAAAGAATCCAAAGAAATTTCCCTTCATCCTCGTTTGATATTTGAGGCAAGCCTCGATACTTCCGCGTCAGAGTAAAAAAGCGGAACCCGTCAAGGATTACAGACAAAATCCGGCAGCTACTATAGAACTCGCCTTTATCGGATCATGACTGTCTATTATTCGCAAAATGCTTGTTGGCAGGCGTTGTGGGGGTGGCATGTATTTGTGGATTTCCATATGTGAACGTTTTCACTATGATAGCAAGCGAATTGAGATGAGGCTTAGTAGGAGTTGATTCCGTACAACGTTGATGGAATGAGGCTGCCAGAAGTCAGGTAAGCTGATATAGATTTCGCCAATAGCGTTCGGAATGATAGTGGGATCCTTTTTCCGAAGAAAATGTTTTCAAATAATGTTTAAGCATTTCATGTTGTACTTATAAATTTAAATCAATGTTTTGTAAAGATTTTTTTCCCATTAATGAGTAGGTGTGTACCTACATAAAACAGTAGGCCCTTTTAATTTTTTTTCATATATGAAAATTCACGCAGAATGCTTGGGCGAAACATCGATACTACACGTAAACATTGCCCAAAAGATGAATTTAGTTTTTCCACCTCAGATAAAACTGTCGAACAGCATAGAGATTTAAACATTTATCAGAAATCAGTATCTTTGATTGTGTCTTCGATATGTTTTTGAAAGGTGTTGAGAACTCCACTTGTGCCACTTAATGAGGCAGATTGTCTTCGCAGTTGTAAAAAACAAGGATATATAATTTATAGTCGTTAAGTAAGAAAATAACAGACAGCTTGGCCTCTAGACTAACTAGACTTTTAAATGAAAACGATGTCGACTATGTTTAAAAGTTGAATCTGGAAAACCATTCCTTTTGCCGCTTGAAGGCTGTTATTTTTATATATTTTCCTGGAAAATGAAATAATTGCTTCTAAAATTGAAAACATTATTCCAATATATGTGACCTTAAAATTTGAGGTAAACATTTGTATATAATATGCTTCTTGCCAATTTTTTTCGAAATTTTGTTAATCAAAAAAATTTGCATCAGAAATTACTCAGTTCTCAAAATTTTCTATCATAAATACTGTCATACATTGATATTCTTGTATATATGTATACATTTCTTATTTAACATTTTTCTAACGTGGATAAATTTTGTTTTTTTACAGTAAATTTAACTTATTCTATTTTTACTTTCTATGTATTACGTGCCGATAAAATATATAATTTTAACGAATGAGTTGCAGCTGACTGTTGATTTCGTTTAACAACAAAAAATATTATTAAGTTTTAAATAATAATAAAGTCATTAGACTTGGTAGGCTACACTGCCCACTTAATTCCTGATGTCTTGCTTGTGTAGCTGTGGACGCAATTCAATTCTTGACAACTAAAAGACACACAAATTACCTCAAGAAGAATTCCTTGGATTGGAAATTTAGCTTAAAAATATAGACCCCGCAGCACTTACAGCTATTGGTGAGCATTTTTTTACTGCTCTTTTCGGAAGTGATAAATTTCCCAATGCAATAACTATCACATGGGTACAGTGATAAAAACAAACAATACCGCAAACGGCTTGTGATAAAATTGTTTTTAAATTTATTCAAAACGTGTTTCGCGGTAAAAGTGAAAACAAAGAGGTTGTGGCGCTCGAAAGATGAGCCCCGCTTTTTGAGAGTCGTTTTTGGCTTGTAACTTTTTAAATATTAGCACCACATGAAAGTAACGTATGCACAAGTTGCTAAAAATTCAATTTTATACATGTTTGCGGTACACAACTTTTTGGTAGAAGTCATGGTTTTTGAGATAAGGGGGTGTCCCACTTTCTTTTCAAAATGGCGCCTAGAGGATTGGGGGTGTAACCCCAGAAACTGAAATTTAAACTAACTGTTCAATCGACTATACATCACAATAAAAATTTGCTTACCAGCCGAAAATGCACGAATGACGCCATTTTCAGGAATAATGATTGGTTATTTTGTCCTTAAAATAAATCTGAATTCACTAGACCGTTACTACCATTTCTATCAATTCGATTGATGACATTCTAAAGGTGAATTTCAATACGAAACAAATTTGACCTTTTTTGGAGAAGTCTGGTTGAAATTCGATACGCATATGGAAAATTTAATCCACAAGGTAAATATTGTACGCTTTTAGATGCTTTTTAATGATTTCTTGGAAATGTTTTCAACACATTTTCAGGTTCATGTTGTGCAAAACGAACTCAAGCAGCTAGAAAGTTGTTTTCAATTTAATTGAGGCGGATATGTTTTTCCGGAAAAAATACTCATTGTTTTGGGTGCTTTTTATTTATCGTTGACTTGATTCTAGGAAAAGTATCGAAATATAATAAATGTTGTTCTTTTCGTCTATTATCAGACTTCAATTGATGAAATCCTTGAATTACGTTATGAGCAGTTTTTAAATTGATTCATGAAGATTGTTTTTATATAGCTATTAAACTGATTGGGTAGTTTTTTATTCATCAAATCAAGGTTTGAAAGTTGGAAAAATGTTTTTTTTTATTCTATAACATTTTAATGTTTATATAACACTGAAACTTAATAACAAAATGTCGAGGAGAAGTATTTAATTCAACACATGAATGAAGACTGGAGAAGATACATATCTTAAGAAAAGACAGTGAAGTATTTGACGATTCACAAGCATAACTTCTTTTAGTACTTCACTCGGTTGCTACTCTATATAAATTTCTTAGATAATGTGTTCAGCGATGAACCTTCAGTTAATAGGAATTTATTGATGACTTGTGGGAATAGGTAGTGACTTAAATAAAAATTATAGAAAAAGAAAAATGCAAAAATCAAATGAAAGGAACAAACTTAAATAAAAGATCAGATATTCATCAAATGGTGAGCCACATATATTATATTCAGCTTTTTTATCATGGGTTAGAACCTCCTAGTCTAGTCAAAAACTTCGTTTTATAGTGTGCTTTTGGTTCAGCTAGTTGCTAACACTCTTATTGCACATTAATGGAGGTTCTTCTTTCCAGACTTTTGGCCGGTACCATTATTAAATGGGAAGTGTGGTTTCGGGATGACGGATGGCGTCCTCTTCAGGTGCTGTCATTTACCATCCGCCATCAGAAAGCACGACCACGGTTAGGCTTGTTGATGGGTTAAGCTCGTTATATTTCAACTATTTTATTATTTGTATCTGCGAAGTAAAACGACTGTCAATTGGTTCGTATATATGCCTACGTCGCTATTCTATATTCATTTATATATATATATATATATATATATATATATATATATATATATATTAGTTTATTAATTAATTAAAACACGTTTAGCAAAGCCAATTCCAAACATCCAAATTGTCATAGCACCAAAAAAAACAAATTGAATGCATATTCAAACAAATTAAATTAATCAGTTTAACTTAAAGATAAATAATGAATCGATTAAAACATTTGCTAAGCTACTTTCAACTATTGCAAGGAAAGTCGAGAAAACTCCAATTTATATCCTATTGTGAGATTTATTTATTTATTTATTTATTTAGGTAAACAGAGTAAAGTTACATCAAAAAAGAACTTCCACTCTAGCAAATGGCAAGATAAAATTATATGTTTTTCGCTAGGTGGAACACATCCACGTTAATATAATTATGACCAATCTTGAACGGTAGGCATTGTTCCAGATAAATTTATCTCAGAGACAATGAAAGTATGTACAGGTACGATAGACGTTCATTATAAAGAATATAAGGAAGAAAAAAATGGCGAAAAAATTGGGATACGTTTTCAAGAGCTGAACAAACAATGCTCACAATTAATTGAACAACAGAACGAAATCTGAAGAAGAAACTCAATAGCTTGAAGGTCCTTGTATCAAAATTGAAAATGCGAGCATGAACCTTTAGTTTGCGATCGAATATGACTACTAAATCTTTCACGGAATTGAGTCAATTACATAATGGATGAAGACGTAGGAGGTCTTAAAATAGAAAAAAAACATTGCTTAGTACTTATAGATATTAGGAAAGAGAAAGTAAGCTTGACACTTAGTGAGACTAGATCTTTTTGAAGGTCCACGCGCTTTTCAAGATGTCGAATCACTTTCTATAATTTTATGCTAGCACTTTATCAAGGCTTCCATTATTGTACTAAGTAATTTATTCATATTCAAGGTGAAAAATGATTACTCACCGCCATTATCCATATATCCACCTTCATTTAATATGTATAATGCGCTGGTGAAAATTTGGTGCTCAATTATCTTTCGTTACTTTCCAATTAGTGTTATATACCTCACCGAAAATGATCTTACAATCGTGGGAGAAGTTTATGCGTCACAATGACACAGAGTAATACATAAAACTCCTAGTTCCTATTCATGACCGTCAAGGTTTGAGTCCCAGCGGTGATTTTCAATTTTTTCGCAAGAAGGTTTCCATCTAGTATTAATGAATCTACATCTAAATATACAAAATAAACGATATATGAGTATTTATAGTTATAGTTTCCAAGGAGATTGTGGAACAAGTAATGTAACAACGCGTCATACAAAGTACCGGTTCTTTACTAAACGGTGTGGAAGGGGTTGTTGACGGCGTCGGTTGGTTTAAAAAATATATGAATCTGAAGTTCAAAGTTTATTTTTGTGTGTTGCAATTGACGCACATTGGCAGCACTTATATCGTTCCAAAAGGAAACGTTTGTTTGGCTTAAAAATGCATTTTTGCCGTAATTTCATCTACTTCTGGATGCAAAAACTGCCACCAAAGTCCTTCAATTCACACAAACGATACTGCAAACGACTTGCAACAAAATATTCTTAAAGTTATATTTGAGTGCTTTTCGCAAGCAAAAGTAAAAACAAAGAAGTTTTGGCGCCCGAAAAATAAACTTCTTTTCCTGGTGGTTTTGGTTGATAGCTTTAATATTATTACATGTTACCTAAAAAGAATTTAGGTACAGGGCGTTGCAAATCAAATATTCTTCAAAAATTCTAATATTTTCGGATATGCCATCACTGGCTTAGAATAAAGCTCACCTCACACAATCCGCGCTGCCATCCTTACTCCAATCTGTACTCGCATCATTATTGGACCCTTGTGGACGCAACGCTGCTTGCGTGAAATTAAATGCAGCTATCACGATTTCTATTGGAAATTAAGGCGTTATTAATATCCGCATGTTTTTCCCTTATTACTCCTTAATATGGATCAAGTGTACTATGATAACTCAAATATGACAACATTAGGTTATTCAGTTCACGGGTATCGTTCATATAGAAATGTACTTTGGCGGGTTGAATTCCGTAGTGCGCGTCGCTACATTTATGAATGGCTTCAAATGAGATTCGAGTATGTATATTGCAATGTTTGTGATGTTTGGTGTTGACATTGAAATTTAAGTTGGCTTTTACAATAGATACACTACAGTAGGTACATGAGACACTCTTCTCTTCATTATCTTTAAATAATTCGAATGTGGTTGACTGAAAACTTAGAAGCTATTAAACAAATCATCAAATACGACCAAAACATATAAAATTTCGAATCAAAATTGTATTATCTGTGCTGATCTCGACCTAAATTCAGTCTTGCCAATTAACAACAACAATTACGATTTTGTTTAAAAAATCAGTTGTACGATGAAATATGTTTAGAAATCTTTTTAGTCAGTCAATTTTTGTTCGTCCTTTAGTTTTTCAATGTATCATCTTACTGGCTTCCTAGGTCAGCATGCACGCAAACTTCGTAATCAGGTTACACAATCAACGCTAGATATTTACTAAGTCTCGCCATTCCATAACAATTATAATCCCTATAAACGATTTAGTACCGCTAAACACCCTCAAGCTACGCTTTAAAAATGCAAATAAGATATCATTACATTTGAATGTTTCTCATTACATCAAACATTACTCAAACCTTTTTGTTCGAATCACCATTCGATGTTCTATACCGCCTCCCTTTCTTCTATATTTCTTTTGGGATTTTCATCATGATATTCGCAACGTCTTGAAACCTCCTTTGCAAACATTGTCTGTTCGAATGATAACAGCAACAACACGGTAATAAGACATTGCAAACAGCTTTTTATTTTTGTTTCGCCGTAGTTTACATGCAAATTTATGCAGGAAGATGTTTGCCACTCTGAAATGAATATGCCTTTTTCAAGTGATTCTTTTGGGAGCTGCTGCGATTTCGAGGAAGGATGAAATTGTGATGGTTACAATATTCAGATTCTTTTCAACGAGGAATTTTTTTGTTTGTTTAATGCTAGGATATTATTGCATCCCTTTTGCTCGGCAAATTTATTAGTAGGGAAAAGATTGTATTTTGTATTGTTATCGAATATTTTATTTTTAAGTGTTAATGTTGAAAGCTTCACTTTCTTATGTTTTTAGTCCCGACTAAAAAAATACAACAAATTTGTTTGATGGACACCCGGAAATTGAACTTGTATTATTTGCTTGCATGTTAAGCACCTTCCGATTTGATTTTCCAATTATCTTAACGAAGTTCTATTTCAATTTTCAGATGATTCTCATGCAAAAACAGAGGAAATTGTCATGACGATGAAGCCATAGTCGTCCGCCTGCTATCACAGGAACATCTGTAATCCGCAGCGATACCATAAGAATCAACGCACAACAACATGTCCTCGCAATCACACGTCAATGATCCTTCAAATTCTGGCGCCAACGAGCAGTCCTCGTCATCCTCGTCAAGCTACCACCCATCGCATCCTCCGGCCCCGAATCCAGCGTGTCATCATTTGCATCCACCTCACATGGTAGCGTCTGCTGTGTCGAGTCAATCGCCGCGGGCTTCATCCCCATGTCCTTGCGCCCATCACTTCCACCATATGCACCACCACCATCATCACCCACATACGTCAGGCATGCTGGCAGCACCTCAGTCACCACATCATTTCCGCCCCCCATTGTCGTCAGGACACCCTGGTATGCGTTGCATAGCTGTGCCATCCCACGTCCAACCACACGGGGAGGTGGACAGGCAAATTAGCGGGGAGCAACATGTCGCAGTCACTGTACACCAGCAACAATCGCATCAGTATCAGGCGCTGGACTCGCCCGGCGAAGAGTCCTGCGACTGCAATCAAAGTGGACAGGAGCAGAGTGGCCGGAGTTCGAGGATCGTGTCGACTGATGAAACGTTACCGAGTGGGTCGGAGGACAACAGCAGACGGAAGTGTACACATAGGAGTAACAGGTATGCATGTGTTTTTACGGAAGTAATATTGAAAAGAGTTTACACAGCTAAAGGACATTGTTTTTAAATTAACTATTGAAAATGAAAGTTTGTCCTTTCTGTAGATTTTATTTACTTCAACTATTTGACCACTAGAGGAGAAAACAGAAGTTGCTTTTTAGATATAAATGTCTGACGAAAATTGGTGTTCACCTGCACTCGTATCCTTTTTCTGAGTTAATTTTTTTCTTTTAACTGCATCAAGCATGAAACATTTCACCCTAAATCCTGAGAAAATAGGTTGTTTTGGTAAACAAGATCAATACATATTACCACAGAATGAGATTGACATTATTTTTAACACAATATCAAAATATGCTTCACTATAGGTGGTGAAAGATTCAAAGATATCCATTGAATTTTTACGCAAAATTAGCTCAAAATTGAGCTATTCAAGTTGCCAATCTATTACTTTAATTTTTGTTGATGAAGGTTATTTTTTATCAAGGTCTGCATTGTGTAGCCTTTTATCCTCTATATTATAAAATGAATATCTTACATTAATTGTGTCTTGCTCAGCAAAATCATTCAACTCTTAATTGTCTTCTACAATCTTACTTCGAAGACCAGATCCTCAAACTTGAAAATATAAAGACCAATTTGTAGTCAGTACTGATTGAGTCCTTGCATCTCAATTTAACTTTTGGATGCCCCTATTTTGTTTTTTATAGTGTATCTGGTATCGATTCAATCATGCAAACGATCAATGCCAAGACTTATACTGCTGGTTCGTAGGGCTTAGCATAAATTTCAATGTCGCTACGCTTTCACAAGACTGTTTTGTCCTGCATGTGTCCTGGAATTCACGCGAGTATTTTGAAAAATAATATAATACAATTCGTTTTGTCCACTCTTTGTCGCTGATGGGTGAAAAATATGTCGTGGTACTCCCACCTTTCGGTATATTTGATTTTAATGAATAAAACAATCTGCATGAATTTTCGAACGAAACCACCGCAGCGGTATTACATCATGACTAACTTTTAGCTTTAGCTGCATGATTTGTTTTTCGTTCCTTCACTCTTCTATTTTAAAGATTTGAAGTAACGCAGAACCAAATGGTTCTGGCTGGTAATTTTACCAACAGTACTCCAGTTCGTCTTGGATCTCTCCCACCACATACTTGAGTGAAACATGCGTTTCTAGTACTGGTTCTAGCATTCATATATACAGTGAAAATCCCGGATAGTTGAATATAACGTGTTCCAAGTTTTCTACAGACATACTGCACACTGCAAAATATGGTGATTTTTCAAGCCCAAATTGATATAGCTCTTGCAAACTCTCTATCTACATAATAACTGTTGTATGCGAATGTCCATTTTATCATATTAATTTTATTATTCCGTCCTCATTAAAACTCAAACGAACTTTGAGTACGTTTTCCCTACTTCTCTCCATTGCAAAGCTTGTTTCTAGATCACGATAACTTAAGAAATGACTATTTACTATATCTGCAAATTGTTCATTGGGTGTACTTTGTGGTGTTCACTTGATGAAACCCGATAGTCACACTTTATGACACAATGCCACGTTGTTTGATCTTGTCCTTTTTGTGACCATTTTTGCAATTTCAACACCAAAGTTAACGGATGAGTCTACATTTTTCAAGTTATAAATGCTGATCGTTATATTCTTTCTGATTAGCATTTTTTATTTGAATTTTGAACTTAGCCTTACTTCCGTCGACTATCATCCTTACTTCCTTAGCAACTGTATGCAGATCCATGAACGTTGTCATGCAGACGAGTTTGTTAGTCTCTCGAAGTTTAGAGGGTTGGCTAGCTAGTTTTCATTAAGATGAACGGCCTAGAAGATTGGTGATTCCTGTTAGGCCAGCTCAATTGGTTGGTTCGTTTTTTCATAGTCTTTGCCTTTGTCTGATAACGTGGCACTCAATCACTATTAAAGCTCGACAACACGAATTTCAAGAAATAATATCGTACAGCAAAGTGAATTTACTCAAAACTAAGCTTACCTTCGCAATACTAACTCCATTCTGAAAGAAAAGCTACCATAATTACGCGAACCAAACTTTATATCGAAAAAAATCATCAAGCAGCTAGAACAGAAAACATATAGTCAAAACCAATCTCATGAGCCTTTTGCTTCATCATTGACCTTAGCTAAACTCGTCAGACTTGAATGCTGCTGGCAGGGCCCACCTTGCTATGGCATTCGGTGTATGTTGCAGGCCCTCCATACATACTGAGCTGAAGGCGACTTTTCCCATGCAAACCAACGAAGAAAGGTTTACAAAAACTTTTGGAAATTGTGTGTCTTCAAATCCATTAAAACCTCAGAAACAAAAAATCGCAGTAACTTAACATTGGAATGAAATTCGACATATCAGTAGTAGAGGTTTCGGATATTCACCCTCTAAAGTAGGAAAGTGCACTAATCAGCCGTTTCCGAGAAAAATCTCTTAATGGTTTCAGTACTTTTTTTATCTATGAACGTTTTGGTCATATAACAGAGCGGAGCAGCATAGAGAATAGCGATGACGACTTTCGAAATGATAGCCTGGGGTTCAATGTTGGTCCATCGGTACCACGTTTTTGATTTTTCAAAATATTTTTTTTGGAATCGTAGTGATTTTTTTACAATACCAGGATGATAAAATCCTTCCGCATCTCTCGATATTGCGATCAAACTCGATCATGAGAAGTGTCCTGTGTCCTTTCAAAGTGCTTTACCAGTCTTGATTTGTGTGCCGCTAACATTACTTATTTTTCAAGCAGTTTACCTAGAAATCTACAACTCCTGTTCGGTTTGGCTTGCATACGGCTGTGGTACCTATTTCTAACTAGATCTCAATATGGTAACTGCGCTGTTCAGTTTGAAAACTTGATAGCAAACATGACCATCAGGTCAACTTTTCACGTTTTTCACAGAAGTTTCATTTCACAAACATTTTCTGGTGTAACATTTTCATAAGCCCAGAATCCACGTTAATATCCTGCGATTATCAACCACAAAACTTGAATTTCGTACAACCGATTTCCCAAATTTTTTACCACAATAATGGTCTCCAAGTTTGAAACAAACAACCGAATGAATGCAAGAGTGTCTCCAGAAAATCGCAATTAAGCCAACCAACCCATCATCTTCTTCTAAATTAAAAGTTCACCTGTAATGAAATTAAGAAAAATAATGAATAATGCTGATATAGATACGAAAGGCAATTCCACTTCATAAATAATCCTTCGCATTGAATTGCCAACAAGAAGATTAATTAATATCAGAAACTTTTGAAACACAACCGAATTGGAAACAAGTAATAGAAACCCTGAAGAATTATTATTAATGATAGAAAATCCTTTTGAATTAGATCGGTTTCCAATTCAATGTGAATAACTCTCTTTAATACGAAACAGAAACTTTGCCGTATGACCATATCAAACTACTCAAATGTTTCCGAATAAATCCTTCCAAACTATGCTCCTTTATCAAATGCTACCACAAACTTTCACACTTCACCTCCAATTTAGCTTTAATGAAAATTTTAATTAATTCCCTAGATTAAACGCGAGCGCGGAAAAGCAACGGCATGCCAAGAATGGTCCTTTGAAATCCTCGCAAGTTTCCAGCAGCACGGACGAGCGGAATTACTCAAGTCAGATAGAGGTTTATAGTGATGGCACGGATTCAGGCGTGAAGGTTACGGATGGTGCCACATCTGAGGAGGATCAAGGACCACCGTTGCCACCCCGACCGCCCCCTCGTCCACGAACTCTGCAAGCAAATGAAAATGGTAAGTGGCAGGTTTTCCTTCGACGAAGACTCCGGGTTAAAATCAACAGAATATTCTATCGTATGAAGGAGCGTCGAATTATTTGTGAATTTCGTTTTTAATTATATGATAATACTGGAAAAGGTAACAACAGAGGAAATTAAGTAGCAACGATTTGTGGTGCGCTTGTTCGTGTTCAGGACGTTTTCAAATCCATCAGCAATTATTTGCATTGCAGTCGAATAAGAGATAATTTAGCCTAAAGCTATTAATTACAGCAAATTAGAACACAGCGTGGCCGATCAAAGTCAGTCCGTGATTATCAAAGGCAATTTTGCAAAATAGATTACGGTAGTTGTCGCAATGTCCTGCACATTCAACATGAATTTCTATTTCGATTCAAACCGCTTCAGGTGAAAATTGTGAGCATTTTCATAGCCAGCCTACATCTCTTCATGCAATCCACAATCCGATTTCAGCTTCGGATAATTATTGACAAACTATTTCGTTTGTGAAATTGCACGCACGAAAAATATTAAAAAGATGTGAAACTGCTCGTCATAAATAATTCTCAGTGAAAAACGGGTCCTGCAACGTGCGGATAAAATCTAGGTTGCCGTTTTGCACCTACTGAAGAGTGGAAACAATTATTTAGGGTGCACATGGCACACGGGGTCTGAGCTGTCGCTAGGCAATCTAGATTTCTAAGAATGAATTGCTTGTGGACGTTAATAGGATTCTCGTCCCACGAGCGAGCCCACAGCCAAGGGACAAGCTCGGTGGACGATTTGTTGATAAAGGATGTGTATGACTGCGATTTCATATGTTGTATTGTGTATGTGTATGCAATAATTGAACAGCGGTCAGTTTCAATGTGCGATCATGATTGCCGCCGGTGGACTGCTCTAATAAATTGCATCCATTTAATCCAAAATCGATTTGAAACTAAGCGAAATGGTGTCTTGTTTCGAAGAAGGACTCTTGAATGTCCATGTTTTTGGGTTTGTAGCAATGAATATAGGACTTGTCTTATGAAATTGGTTGTGTACAGTACAGGACGAATTTATTAGGACATCAAATGAAATTATTTTGAAACACTACCTTTGAAATCCATAAACAGATTAAATTGAATATCATGAAATAAACTGTTTCTTGTACACGTTGAAAGCTAATATTGCTGAGAATGAAGCTATATCATATGTATATGCCACTATATAATATCTATTCATTCTCATTCATCTACAAAAACAGCCTTAAAATGTTGATTTGAAGAATTTTTTTGGAAATGCTGTATCATATATTTGATATTTAATGATGGTTTTCAATTTTTTCTAAAAACAGGAAAAATAAGTTCCTTCAACATTGCATACAATCAAATAAGGCTTCTTGGAAAGGGCGAAAAAAATCTATTCGTCTAATTTATTTTGGCTTTTCTAGACTGCGAACGTCTGAAACTCTTGCAGGTAGACTTCGATCTGCTTGAAAATTTACGCTGAAATTTTATGCCTGCGTACTGAATAGTCATAGCTTTTTTTCAGTTATTGATGAAAAATTGCATCCTAAATCAGCTTCATCGAATTTATTTCTGAATGCAGTTTTCCAATCAAACAATGTGCCAATACAGCACCGATGAAAATATCGTTTGAATTTTATAGCATTGATGGAAATCTCGAATTGATTGTGAATTTTATGTTTCTGTAAATGTTGAAACAAATTTTAAGCTGAATTATTACAAAATGTTCGCCACAATAGAAGTAGTACAATATCAATACGAGCTGAGGGATAAATCTATAATTCATTTATTAAGTGTATTAAATGAAATAACAATGGTGTTTGACTATATATTCAATGAAAACGTACTACGCACTCCTCAATGATAATATTAGTGGTGGTCTATTCTTAGACAAGAAAAAGATTTACAATTGTATATTTATATCTGCATAAGGCTAAAACATTCAATGATATATATTTGGAAGTATTTTCTAAAAAAAATTCGCTTTACTTTAAGACATAAATTAAGGTAGATATGAACACCATCATCAATAGTGAGGACATCATCCCACGTTGAAATTATGTCATGTCTCTGGAATCGTAGCAGTAAGATGTTCCCACTTGCTGAAATTCACTGATTTTCCTAAAACATAATAAGGATTTACAAGGCCAAAAAGGGTCACATTCTGCTTTTGAGTTGATGTCTGTGGTTTTTCGAGCTACTCAGTCATAGAAACATTCGTTCAAGTACTGCTTAACCTTACTAATGATGAATTTGTTTCCATGGCAGGCAGGGCTGCTAGAGGTTGCTGGGCCAAAGAAGAAGAGACTAGCGAAGTACAATCCTGAGAACTTCAAAGGGCTCATGGAAGCCCGACTTTATTAAGCCTTTCTTGATTGAAATTAAGGAACACAATGAATCAAAAACACTGTACCCAACAAGAGAATCTTAAATTTAGTGTGACTGACGGATCTAAGATGGCAGGAGGTGCTGCTAGTGCAGGAGTTAAATGGACAAACCTAGCTATTGGACCAGTCGGCAATGGTTGTTCTAGTGGAAATACACGCTCTAGACGTTCGTATCCCAGAAAGTATGAAAAATGGGAAAATAGGATAACAACCTGCATCACATCAATACAAACTGCCCTGGAAATGCTTTTCAACATCATCAACCTGGTAAAGAAGAATGATGTCACTCTAATTTGGGTACCCAAATAAAAATAGTCCAGTCAAATGGTCGCGAAAATTATATCGACCGCGCAGTTTGGGTAGTCAGGTGGAATTTTTTGCGAAATGTAGGAAGTCCAATAGTGTCCAGTTCTTATTTTTGAGATTACATCTTCCCATGATTGGTTGCCATCTTGGAACAAAATTGAATCTTCCTGTATCTCGATAACCCTTTACAAAACAATTTTCAGAAAAAACGTATAGATCATAAAAAAATTCAATGACCTTTACCGTCGTTATTGCTCAGTAACAGTGGTACTAATAAAGTTATGTGTTGAGATGAATAAGGTGGGATAGATTATCAAGGACTACCACCCGAGTTGATAATATGCAGTTTTCGCATAATATTCCGCTTAAGAAATGCAATAACTGCCACCAAAGTACTGCGATTGCTTAAAACGATACCGCAAATAACCAGTGACAAAATTTTCTGAAAGTAAATTCATAAAACATTTTGTGATCGAAGCGGAAACAAAGAAGTTAAAACGCTTGAAACGCTATCCTCCCTTTTTCGGTATGATTTTTGGCTTATAACTTTTTCTTTATTCCGAGTTGGTGCTCAATAAATAGTGCCTTGGTTTTCGAGAAACAGAGGTGTCTTTTTTCTGTTCAAAATGTCGTTCATGTTGAAGGGGAGGTTTGCAGGCCCAGAAGTTTGAACTCAAGTTTATCCTAGGATCCTTCGCAGATTACAAAAAAAAATCGCCTGACTACACAAACTTCACGGTTCAACTACCATTTGACTCTGTGATCATAGATACTACGAGCTTACAATCTTATGTCGAAATTCAAGATGTATATCATATTCTTTACAAGACTCATAACAGATTTTTAAACGGGTCGTTGTTAATTAAAGTACTATCTTCCAAAAATAAAAAGTTTCGACGATGAACTCTGTAAACTTCATCGAAGCAAACTGGAGACATCAGAGTATATTCTAGGTGAATGTACGATGCATCATTTCATAGATAATTGGAAAACCTGCACAAAAGTTACCTAGCCCGCAACAAAGCGTACGTACGTACGTTCGTGTACATTTTTTTTCTACGAGCATAGCTCACGTAAATAAAGTCGTATCGACTATGTTGAGGTGTCAATCGATGCGTCTTTGCAAATTTTAAGAGCTGATTAGTTTTTGAGACACTTTGTTGTTTTGATCCTTTGTTGTTTTGATCATTTCTGTCGTGCACTATATCTCGCGAAGGAACAAAGGATTTGATTTACTAAGGTATCAATCGACGGATATTATCATTAATGTTATTCTATCAAATATTGAAAAAAATTGTTGGAGCGGTTTTTTAATTTTTTAAAAAAGTGCGAAAAATTAGGTTTTTTTTTCAAAAATAATAAATTTTTAATCTGATTTTCAAAACGCAGTAATGATTGTGAGCAAAATTTATATACTCCAAACAGTTCTTGTAAAAAAACAAGCAAAACATTTTTTCATGATTACAAAAAAAAATTAAATTAAAAATAAAAAAATTATTAAAAGTCATTATGACCTTCAAGGTCATTTATGTCATTCATTATATCTCACGAGCCAAATGTAATATTTGCATCATTAAGGCGTCAATCGACGCGTATTACCATTTTTATGATGCTTTTATATTTTAAGAAAATCGTTAAAGCCGTTTTTTTAATTTAATAAAAAAATATGGAAAATTAGGGTTTTTTTCATAAAAAAATAAATTTGTAACCTGATTTGCACATCGCAATGATAATTGTTTATAAAATTTATAAACTTTCATCGGTTTTTGTAGAGAAACCAGTGAAAAACAATTTAATGATTACGAAAAAAGTAAATAAAAAATAAAAAAATCATTCAAAGTCACCATGTAAAAAGTGTTCATACGAATGATAATACAATACCTTTTACTTTTTTACTTTTTATAGGCACTTGAACCCATTTTTGACTGCATATTCAATGTTTCTCAAGACCAACAGAAAATAAGAAATAATTATTAGTTTCATTGATGTTAGATCGTGAAAAAATACAAATTCAGTGATTATGCCGAAGTGATGGCAATTTTTAACGCAACTATTCAAAATGGTCACCACGCGACAAAATCTCTTCAAATAACAACTAACGTAGAGAAGGCTTTTCAACCTGCCCCCCCTCCAATTGATCCGCGTGAATTTTCAATCAAACCAATGCACAAAAATCCTTACGTAATCAATTGACGCTCGCGTAGATGTTACGATTAATATTAAATCATTTCAATAACTTTTATGAGAAGTATATTTTCATTATTTAAAGTAGTAGTATTTTTATAATTATTATTGTGTTTAATATTTTTAATATTTATGTAAATATTACTGGGAAGTTGACCGTGTGGACCTCAAAGGTCGCACCTCACGGCATGTTGGATTTGCATGTTGAATTTTTTCGACCGGGCTTTCACACGAATAATGAAGAGACCAGAATTTGATTTGAAAATTTACTTGGCTAAACAATATATTCTTCCAAGCAGGAGGTTGCATTCATGGAAATCTCAAGAACGTAGAATTTGTCAGTTAAGAAATCCAAGGATATAGCACAAGTTTAAGACTGATGCAACCTCTTTAGCGGACCGTATAAGTTATTCGCCACCAGTGTGTTGGCTTTTCTTAAAGCTTATTTACACTACAAAACTACACGGTTTTGATTCCATTCGTGATTTTGACCATTATTGGGTTCAAAATCACGTATTTTTACATACATTTCGTTCATTGTCAGTTAAGAGCAATGCTTTGATTTCGTTTTGGTTGTTTCTTGTATTATCAGCTTATGGCATTGGATGCCATCGGTATTTTTGCTGCATATAGCTGAAAATCATTTTATTAATTTTATGTCCAGGAAACGACTGTTTTAATTAAAAATCCTGAGTATTTCAATGTTATCTGTATTATACACCAGAAATTTAAATAGATTTTCCTTTTTATACCCAAGGCTGTGTAATTTTTCACGAGAAGAGCTTATATGAGTAGTATCTGTATTTAGAGTTTCTTCATGAACCTTCACACTCCAAATTCTTTGACTAGTTCAGAACCTGTGTGGGCACAACCTTCACCAACGCGAAAGTAGTTTAGATGTTGAGTCAGACGAACAACAGCACTTTTGATTTGCATTTCGTGTATATTAACAATGACTGATTGTTGTTGTTGACACTTTTTTACGTGGCCTTATCCTTTTCAATACTTCTTTCCAAACACCCGAATCTGGTTTGGCATTATGTGAAAATCTTTCAATTTTTTCCGATTTTTTAACGCACCCGATTGTTTTCTTGTTTATGTTGGACACTACGTTGTACATGAAAATAAAACTGCCTCGGTATTTGTTTTTGAAAATTAAATATACGAGACTTTCACAGTTTCGCATAGTTTGATGTGATACTATTTTGTTAAGTTGTTTGAATAATGATTGCCGAACTTTCACAATTCATCAGATATCCTGGTTTCTTGCACATTAGTCATTAGTAACGGCCATATCCATCACAATAAACTATTCTTCACTTTTATGTAAATTTCGTTTGAAGCAAACAATAAACCCAGGCTCTTAACGTAGGTCATAAGGTTGTTGCTCTATACATATATCTTAGCTACAAAACTCAATACTAAAATTTCCTTGTAATCTTCTTAAGAAACAACCGTTTCATGGTGGATTATAATTAATGCTTGATTTCATTCAACGGAATAATTAAACATGCAGTCAAAGCCCGTTTGGTTGCTATCCTTGTAGTTTTTTTCTGGGCCAGTTTTAAACAAGTTCAAAGCCAGTTTGTGGGGCATTCAAATTTCAACAATTAAAGTATAAAATGAATGACGTCTTCGAATAAGGAATAAGTCACAATCCAGTATGGTTGATCAATCCTGAATTTTACGTTGCATTTACGGATACCCAGTGCAACATTTTAACGCTTCAGTTAGCATTTAAATTTTTGTGTACAAAAACTCTGAATTATTTGAGATTCCCATCAAATGATTCTATACAAGATAGAAATATACCGAAAAATATTTGTTTAAATGTGAAACTGGAATAAGAACAGAACAAGCGAAACTAGTTTGATAATTTTCTTTTGATTAGTGAATATTGATTTAAAAGAACAATAATCAACCTTTCCTGTTTCGATGAATTTTTTTTCAAAAAAAATAATTAACATGTGCAAGAAATTTCATGTAGAATTTCGAGTAAAAACTCAAGGCATGGAAACAGAAATTGGCACGGCTAAAGACTGCTAGAAACTTTACGACCTTTTCAAGATTTCATTCAAATTGGAATGGCTAATTTAAATATTCAATAATGCTTTTTGATTCATCATAGTTGAACAAGTTTAATATAAAATTTCATTCAAAAATACTCAGAATAATTGTCAGGAATATAAGCATATGCATTTTGAATATTTTAATGATACTGAAAATTAATCGTAAAATAGCAAGGCATGAATCTTTTTCATTTTTGCTTAATTTCGGATAGAGTTCAACAATTTTTTCTCACGTTTACTTTCAAAGATTCAAATGATATTTCCTGACAAAATTGAGTCGAAAAAATGAGTACGATTAAGTAAATACAGGCGAGCCTCAGTTTACGTCGTTTTCGGGACCGGGAAAATGCGACGTAAACCGAAACAACGTATGTCGAATCTAACTGAAATGTAGCCCATGGAAATGAACAACGTGTCTCGCACAAGATTTTTTTATTAACGAAAAGCAACATTTATATTCAATCCAACATAAAAAATAACAGTAAGTACAAAATAACATTATTTCAGAAAAACGTGACAAATAATAGTTATTTAACCGACGTAAATTGAAATTTTGTCGACGTAAATCGAAACTGGGAATTAAAAAGTAAGACAACGTAAATCGAAACGACTTAAATCGAGGCGACGTAAATCTAGGCCTGCCTGTATTATAAAATTATTCAGCAGGGCTAAATAATTACTGCTAAGTAAGAAAGTTAGGTATTTCGTTTCTATGAAATCAACAAAAATATGATTAAAAATTCCATCGCAATAAATCAAAGTGTATTGAATGTAGCGTCCATTCTGTCCCAATTTCTCCACCATTTACTTTTTTCTTGCGTGTCAGCCTAGGAGTATGATAGATGATCAATTGAACTTTCTAATTGAATTGATGAAAAGATAACGAACAATGTTGAAGAGCAGCTGCTGCTTCTCTACCTAACAGGAGCCTGTTGCGTCAATCGAAGCTCCATTCCATAGATATACCGTCCGGAGTTTGTGAAAGGACGTCAGTTTTAAATACATCATTTTCAATATGACGTTAACAACTGCTAACAGGATATTGGACTTTGCCATGCTGTAATAGTCATCAGCTTATTTCATCTTGTGAAATGGATTGGTGGCTCCTGCAGATACTTCTGTTAGTGATATTGCTCCCACTCCCACTCCACTTGGGTGGAATGGACACGAACAATACATGTTAATTTTGAGTTGCTAAGTTGATGGTCTATTGTTTTCTCTGAACTTGTAGAGCACCTCGCATACATATTGTATGTACGATATAATTCATCCGTAAAACGTTATCATAAAACTACCCGACGAGTATCCACATGGACGACTGGTAGGTATTGTTCTTAATGCAAATGTTGAAGGGTTTTTATATGTTTCGTTAAAGGCTACAGTTGCCTGAAGCATCCATTCAATGAATTTGAAATGGAATCCTTTCAAACTATTTAAAGAACTTTTTTTCCCAAAATTATTGTTTGAATGCTCAAAACGATACACCTTATTTTTTTTGATTTATTCCTTGATTTTGAAAAAGAAATTAGATAAACTTCCAGTCAACCCTTTAGTTCACAACACAATATCTTTTTCTGTGAGATTCCTGATAAAACAATATTAATTTTGTGATTTGTGATCTGATTTTTGATCGACATGAATAATTTCAGATTTTTGAATAGTTACGATATTTTATTGAGTGCTAGGTCCAAATTTAAAGTATTCACCGGGTATTATCCTTTTGCATTTAGTGTTGTTGATAGAAGTTTTTCGAGTATGTTGTTCGTCGTGCATTTGGGTTTCGATTGATAGTGATTTTACATATTAATATGTACGCTGTTTTGTAAATATAGTATGCTAGCAGAATCCATCCTTTAATTTTATGTTGTGAATCAAAACTCAACACGGCATACTTTTTATGGTAGCATCATAAATAGTCTTTTTAATAGTTGATACGACTGAGAGTTGCAAACATGTGTTTTTAGTACGAATAAAGAGGTTTCTATTGAAACACTTGTAACATTAATCGATTTCATTGAGTATTTGCATCTTATTATAAAATATAGTCTTTAATGTAGCAAAATGCGTCTGTATGCGTTGTTATATTGCGGAATTAGAGTTATTTGAATGGCTCCCGCAATTGTAAACTGTATGTTCATATTGGCTTCAATATATCCACTGAGGCTCGTAGAGTAGAGATTGAAATCATGTCCATGAATTTTTAAGTATAATTGTATTCCTGAATTCATAGTACGGTTAGTTAGTAGGATAGCGACCATACCAACACCGGGAGTAGCAGCGACTCCAAACTCAAAAAATATTCAGTTCATTGAAGATGAAGATGTTAAAATCGTCGATATTTGCTTAGCGTATTAAAATAGTTTGGTTTACGACTTATAAAAGTAGAACAAGTATAAAATCGATCTGTAGTACGGCGATCAGTGACGAAAGAGACGCGTGGGAGTCGAAACAGTTTACAGCAGTCGTGATGTACGACGTTCAAGAATAGTAGCCACCATAGCGATCACAAACAAACTCGCTAAAACTCACTCATGGATCGAGATATACTAGCTGAATGAACCAATTAAAGTGGGTAGAAAGACTCCACGTGAAGTTCTTCATCGTCAACGTTGGCACCAACTGGGACAAAAGTGAAACGCCATGACAAGAACGTCGATTTTGAAAATGTTACAATGGATTACATGGGCTCGTGGTGCACAGGCATTCACAGCATCTGACTTTTAGTGGCGCTAGAGTCGTAACGATTGGATTCAGATATTGACGTTAATTTCACTTAGAAAAACACACTGACTGAAAAGAAATGTCTAATGTTAAATGACATGTTCAGATGGACGCCCAAACACTCCACACAAAAACAGCACGTCTATAATGTTGGTCCCGAACCCATTCTCACTTCAGGTTCGGGGCTTGGGTAGTCTCGGCGCACCCAAGACAAAATCGTCCCATCCTCTTCATGGAAAAACGTCGCATGAGATTGCACACTCCCGGTCTAATTGCAGCTCCGTAGAAAATTACGCGTAACAAAGGGTTTTTAATGAAGCCAATAACAGTATTCGGACACGATAAGTGTGAATGTCGCCTCCAACTGGGTGGTCAAAAATACTACCCACCGCTAGCATTGCTGTTGCAGGTAACGGCAAATTGCTGGCGTCGAGGAATGTGTGGTAGTGTCTTTAAAAATTTAAGGAGATATGAGGTCCAAGAAAATTTAAGTGTATACGCTTCAAAAAATTTAAAACAGTTTCAAATCTAAAAAACGAAAACTATACATGGAAGATGACAGGATATTATGTTAAAGTCAGATTAGATCTGAGCTAAACAAAACAGTGATACATAATATTTTGTTTTGGTTTCCTTGAGAAGTTAAAAATATTTCAAGAATGAAAGACTTTTTGTCTTCTTTTCACCATTATTGGATCTGAAAAAATCATTAATTCTTCGTACTAAACGTCCTTATAACTCTTGATACCAGATTTTTGTGAAACAATTTCATTACCCAATATGAATTCACCGTTGCAAAATATCTCCAATCAGCTCCACAGGGTAGTTGCAAAAACTTTAAGGACGAAAAATTTTTCACTCATTTTTCGTCACTTGAAAGAATTCAAAAAAATCAACGAAAAAAATCCATACCCTCATAACAAAGGTGATGCAAAATTTTCTTGTGAAGCAATTTTTCACTCAAGATGATTACCATTTTTACATACATTCCGTTGGTAGCCGTTGTTAAAAATCTTCCTTCAAGTTCATTTTGGATCACTTTAAAGAATTGCAATTAAATTTATTAAATAAATAATACATATCCTCGCCCAAAACTTACCAACTTTTCGTATGGAAAGTAGTTTATCTGTTTTACCAAATTATTGTTTTTTTGGGAAAATATTTTTTAAGGAAAAGATGAAATGAGTTTTTCATTTGGGATAAACTTTAATTCAATTCGGGAATGCAGCATATCTGTAAGATTCAACTGAAAGAAATATTTAGACCAACAAAAATTGAGAGTAAGTGAAAACTAGAACAAGCACCTAGTAATATATCATTCATTTTGTAGTCTGAATCCCTGAAAACGACCTTATGGTTTCTCTTTTTTTACTGAGAATGACTTTTCGCCCAGCTAACAAAATGTGCTACTGGTGCTTGCTGATTAATGAATATTCATAACAGTTTAAACAATTTCAATATTACTGTTTATTATTACATGTACATATTTTGATCGAAAAAAGGTATCAGATAGAAAAACACACTTCTAGTAAGCGTGCTTAGATCACAATGGGCCTATCTTGGCCTAAATTAACCGCCTTTTGATAAAGGGGGTGGCCACTACAACCAACCGTGCTTTGATTTTTTGTCATTTGCAAAATGAATACCCTTCACTTATTTCACAAATCGTCAACAATGCAAAATAGCTTTGGCACTATACCTACATGAATACTAGATTGTAGGTTTATTTTCAATCCGCTAAAAACCCGCAACAATATTAATAATAAAGCCGAAGAATATTTCAATGGTTTCGCAAAATTTTCGAAGATTTAGTCCAAAATGGAAAAGCAATTAGAAATAATTTTAGTTCAAAAATATCCTTTCGTAAATATGTTCATTTATTTAATTAGTCAGACAGTCCTTTTCTGTTGCCAAAGATACTCTCGATTAATAATTCACCTTGCTTTGCATGCAAACAAGACCATTACCGTTAATTGAACATAACAAGCAATGAAAGAGCTTCCTTCCGTCTGACTTCTCCGTCTCTCCTCCAAAAGGCAGTGTTACTTTATTGATAGATTCGTACATCGATGTTTTTGTTTCATCTCAATTATTAACTATCTGATCACCTCATACCAACTCCTGCAACAATTTACTCACCAGAACCTTATCAAATGATTTATTATGACTCTTACGCAACCCTCGCCACCAGCGTGTCCTTGTTCGCGAAATACCCAACGTTTCCGACAGGCTTTTATCCTGATGCCGGCATTCCTTGCTCAACTTTGTTGGGTCTCCCCAAATTGATAGTACTCGCGTCCGTCTACAGGAACCTTTTCATTGCTAATAGCATTGTCTACCGATTGCTGCAAAAAAAAATCTACACTGATTCATTTGTGGGCGTAATAAACGGCGTCCTGGCCTGTTTTCCCGTATCTTACCGTTGCCCTTTATGGGGGTTGTGTATAAGCTGTGTGGTAGGTGGAATTGCCATTGGCACGGTTGCGGAAACACAATTTTCATCAGCTGAATAACAACCAAGAGTCCTTGCATCGTTTTCATCATTTTCACCGGAAACAAGGAAAATCGAAACAGAAGCTCCCAGTGATGCCGGAGCTGACACTAAATTTAAGTGAAATTGATCGTTATCAGGTTTGAAATCATTTTTTGTCGTTGTACACGTGATAGAGAGGAAATAATGGGAAAATGCGACAAAATGGAAAGACTTTTTTCAGTTAATTTTTTAATTGAAAGACGAAGAGATAGCAAGCGAACAAATGGCGGATGTAAGATTGATGAAGTCGCAAAAAATTCAATTAGGGGAGGCTTTCGTTGTTTGACCGAAATGCAATGAACGAATTTCGATTTCGTGGAATTGTTAAAGATCTTTTGTTACCAATGGAAATGGGTCGATGGTGAAATTGGTTTTCCTTTTTTTGCGTAGTAGAGAGAAATGTTATTATCACAGTTTAAATACAAAGCCTAACTGATTCTAAAAATCAATTGAAAATAACTTAATTTTGGTTTCGAAAATACAAGTATCATGTATTTTTGAAACCGAAATTGCTTGGAAATAGATCAAACCTTTCAAAGCATTGATTAAAACTCTAATTCTGTATGGAAAATTTTCTCATTTTTCATGCTTCTTAAAAATTCTCTGAAAATTCAGTTCGTCAAAGATAGAAAGTTTAATACGAAACTCAACCATGAAACCACCGTAAAAAAGCAATGTCTTTTGTTGAATACATTCTACTTAAATGAAAATAGCCCTCAAGTTATTTCGAAAGTTCGCTGAACCAATGAATAACGACCTTTATATAAAAAGAATTGGGTCACCAATTATACCCATTCCTGGTCCAGCAAACATCTTTTCCGATAAATGTTAATAAACTTGCAGGCACGCTACACACATCAACTTCATTATATCGATGTCAAGCCTCTTTATTAATCATTTCAGCCGATTACAAGGACTCGCTCAAAGTAACATGATCTCCCAATCAATTATGATTATCCGGGATATATTGACTGAAACTCTTCCACTCTCCATAGTTTCCAGCTACAAAATTAATACATTTCGGACCAAGCATTCTTAGATACACATCTAATCCAGGACATTCCAAGACGAGCATTCTGCCACGATGCTTGCACACTGACTTGATTATCAGATATAGATTACATGTGCCTAGTCTTGGATAAGGACGAAAAAATACATTATTCGGAATGAATATCGGAAGCGGGCCAAAAACAAGATCCTGAAGTTCTACTTTATATGCCATCACTTTCACATAATGTCCGCTGTTTGGCTTAGTTGGAAGCCTAAGAACAATGCCAAGCCCTTATGGTTTGGATAGGATTCGTCCGGATTATAACCGATATCATAAATATCTCATCCTCCATACAATTTCCGCCTGACCCAAGGAAAGTGCTGGAATGTTGTGCAAATACATATTTTGTGGAAACACATGCAGAAGTCTTTGTTGTGTAAGCCTTGACACAGTGTTGATAGGACAACTAAATGTCGCTCGTGCTGACCATTCGAAAGATAATATACACTGGATGTTGTAACAAAAGTTCTTTTTTGTGATTCCAAGTGATCTGAATTTGGACTTTAAACAACATTAACACTTTCACCCGAGCTACGTAAAATTAAATTGCAGACCGTATCATTTTTTTGGGGAATAATCATTGAAAAAATCAAAGGTTACAATAAACATTCATCTGTCTAACAAAAAAGACAAAGTAATCACTCTATAACTAGCACTTGCTGTGATCACCAAAACTTGAACATATTTTCTGTGATGAAAGATCCTTCGACAATCAAATCCAAAGATTCTTAAAAACGAACTGAATCACGAAATCTCTTCAAAATTTAAACTAAACAAAAAACGAAAACTTATTGGTTATTTAAACCCCTAAAACACATAAATAAGCTCCATTGACACACTCTTCTTACTTTTATGTGGACTAAAGGTAAACTGCTTTTGAAAAATTATCGGTCTAGATAATGTAAATGTGGCTTGAACAGTTTCCATTTGTCCTGGAAACAGCTAATGAAAATCCCGAAAAAACTATCAATCGAGTTTTTCCGTACTTACTTGTTATTATCCATTTAAAAATGGCGCTTGAGCTAATTAACTATTATGGGTACAAAGAAACTCTTTATATGAAACGAAAAAATACAACATAATTTTTTGGTAAAAATAAGTACTACAATCCTTCCATTGCATCAATTTCATCTGAAAATGTTTTCAAAATTTCATAAGAACACGAAAAAACCTTCGTAGTGGGGAATATTGCCAATTTATTCTGGGAAAGAATATCAGAAAATAATTTTATCGGATACTTTCTGCAAGATTTTTTGCTACAAATTATACTTCATATATTTCTTCGCATATACGTTTCAAAGTTGATGAATTGGAAACATAAACATGATAAAATTGATCTTAATTTTAAAAAATATATTGATTGTTGCACAAAAGCTCCAAATTAGAAACAGCAGCCAAAATTCAACTCTAGAACTTTCTCTTGCAGCCAATTTGCTTTGAGTACTTTGAGTAATTGGTACACCAAAAAAAGTGAACAACAAAATGAAATAAACAAAATTCGTATCTTCGACATATGTATCTTTTCTTTTCTGTTTTTGTTTTTCATTTAAAATAAAAAGAACTGCTCGCCATCTTTCCGCACAATGCTATTCGTCGTTTTGTCATATATTAAAAAGAGAGAGAAATGGTAGTAAAGCCCAAATTAGTTACAAGTCGGGACTTCCCCTATCGCTCATCTATTTGCCGTTTTATCAAAAAACGGATACAAGGCAAACGGTTCGTCCTCACTAAGTCTTATAGATTTTTTTCGAATAACGTTTAATGTCCTGACTGGATGAACTTGGCTTATTGTCGTATTCTTCCGAACGGTTCAGTGGCGAGAATTTTTAGTTTTCTGGAAGTTTTTTTGCCGAGGGCAAAGGATTTTGACATGCTGTTGTTTGTTTGCACTTTTATCCCATTGCGGATTTAGACCAAGGTGGGTTGACCCTTGTCGTCATCTTGACGACATTGAGCACAGGGTCTTCGAGCGCTCGGCAACTTTATGCTGGGAGGAAAGTGTTACCTTCTTTCCCCGACATTTTATTCGGTGCCTCTGGGCTTACCATGCGTTTCGTTTTCAAACCAAAGCAAGAATCAACAATAAAGTGTGTATCAAATATACCACGTATTCACTCAGCCCTTGAAATTCAATAACAAAGGGTATCCTGGTTTAAGATAGTCGAAATCTCCTTGTTCCCAAAAGTGTTTTTATACTTGATTAATAGCTTGGAGATCTCAAAAAAATAACCTACGTCATGGTATTAGCCCCGTTCTCCCCCTCATCGCCCCGTAATCCACCTTAAACCAAGTTTTTTACATTTTTTTAAAATCATTTAAATTGATCGAAAAATCTGAAAAAATTCAGAGAGGTGTATCTTTGCATCACAAATACACATGATTTTTTGTAGAATATTTAGAGCATTCTACATAACATACGAAAATCATTAAAAAATGTAATATTTTTTATTTTAGCAGAGAATTATGTATTGTATTGCAAAGTATCTGTGTGAATTTTTTCAAATTTTTCCGTGAGGTGCGCCACCTTCAAAAACCCGAAAACCCTATTTTTGGCTATTTTAGCGATTTTTTGGTCTTACAAAGAGCGCCAAAGGCAACGACTAGCCTAACTTTGGTTTAAAATAGTGTGTCTAGTTGTTAGACACACTTAAAGAGTATTTACATATTTGTCTAAATGTTCCACCATTTTATAAAATACGAAGAACCCCATTTAATAATTATTTTCACGATTTTGTAGCTATTATGTAGCTATTAATACCATGACGTAGGTTATTTTTTTTGAGACCCCAAAACGAGTAATCAAGTTAAAAAACACTTTTGGGAACAAGGGGATTTCGACTATCTTAACTCAGGATATCCTATATTTGTACTTTCATTCAGTCGTTTAAATTTAATGGTTTCAATTCTTTCTATAATAGTAAAGTATTGTGACAAACATGTTTAGCCAAAATATATTTTGTTTTTCAAGTTATTCGGGATGATGCCAATGAAAACTCAATAAGACCTCCAGGTATATCAGAACTAAACAGCTTGTTTTTCTTACATCGTTAGTAAACAAAACTTTTGATGATTCCAATTTTTTTTCTAGCATCTATCTCTATGATATCTTATATAAATGTTGAAACATAAACTATTAATTTGAATGTCATATAAAATCCATGTTCTGAGAAGAGATGTGAAAGCAAATTTATAGCAACCACATCCATCTTCTGCAAACTATATCAGGTTGCATTAGTTTAGATAAATTGATGGTTTGTCAATTATCTTTTGATAACAAGAAGCATGATAAGTCACTTGGGTGACATACTGTATGCTGACGAAGGAAAATATATTCGATACTATCTTGCATACGTGTGTGGCAATCTAGAACTTATATACATGCATAAAATCGGCTCCATTCCGATGGGATCCAAACAAATATACATACTATGAGCCACAATATATACCCAATGACGCTGTGTCGCGTCCGATGGGGACAGACCAACGACAATGGATATTCTGAACTTTCCATTTGCTATCATCAAATGTATCTAGTCTTTGTTCCTTGTCGTCGTTCTTATTGTGACCAGGCGATTTTCACGATAGATAGACCGGATAGCAGCTTGGATAATGCGACAAGTTCCTCAACATGTCCGACGATAGTTGAATGCTCTACAAATGGCTGTAAGTCCTTGTACTTGAAACGTATGTAGGTATCTACGTACAAACACATATCGTTTTCTTTGGCGGGCATGTGGGTGGTTGTGGTTTTTAACCTTCCAATTGAATGTAGGAATGTCTTTTTCCTGGATCAAATTGCCTTCAAAGGTTCTTGTTGCCCAACTGATGACTGCGATAAAGTTTTTGAAGCAAAGAAAACAGCATCAAACTTGTATGTGGGTGGATTGTATGTCTTCAAAAGTGGAGCGGAAGTCCAAATCGTTGAACTACAATATACTTTTGTTTTTGAAACCGCCTTCGTGACCTTTTCATGTATCTGATTCACAATCAAAAGAAATAGCATAAAGGTTCAGATATTTCCTGTTAATAAAAGTTCATAGCAAGCTGATAATTCGCCAGCCAGCCATAATACGGGGTTTCAGACCCCAAGCGGATACAACCACAAGTGGTTGTGCTGATTTTGAAATCAAGAATTGAAAGTATAATAAAATGGATTATTCTCAACAAGAAGACAAATCAATTTGAGAGGACAAACAAGAACGTTTAACTAGTGATAGGTGCCACTCGTTCTACTCTCGACACTCACAAATGAATACCACATTTTTACCTATAACAATTTTCAGTTCGCATTAGATTGTTTTTCAATGTATATCCTTTTAAAGTGCCACCATCCGAAATTCAAGTTTAAGGAACCGTTCAAAACAAAATTAATTCGAAACGAAAATTCAATATTCGTCGGAATCAGCGAAAGCTGCCACGTACATCTCCTTCATATGTACGTCTATGTCGTTTTTATGATTTCAAGCTAATTTACATAAAGACATTAGATACAGTTTTTCCCATTTGTCTGAACCTAAAGGGATGATGTTTCACACAATTGCCAGAATCGCTTTTGGCGAGAAAATCGAATAAAAAAGTTTGTAACCAAGTTCACCCAACGTATATATTGTGAAATGGAGAAGAATCGATATGAGGAATACAAAAAGGAAACCATCAGGAGAGGACTTCATTTTCTACAGTATTCTCAAACAATTGGATTCTTGCCATTTTTTGAAGGTATTCACAGAAACTTAGCTTATTGCTGGGTGAAAATTCGTTTTTTTCTTGAGATCGATAAAATATATAAAACAGAAGCGAGAATGGAAAATAATTTAATTTTGTAAGATTTCCTGTTCCTTCCATTTGTTACCATACAAAGCTTATAAATAAAGACTGGTAACAAATCTTATCTAGATTCGAGGCTATGATTCAGGTTTTTTTATTCATTGAGTTATAACATTTTTGTTTAGTTTTTTTCTCGAATGGCAAATAATGATTGCATCTTTCAAACTCTGAGATTCAACTTCATTTCAATATATTTAATCAATATGATGAAATGTAGGGTGAGCGAGATTCGCCTCATTAAACTCAAAGACATGCAGTCCCGGGGACAAGGCCACGAATCTTTTCTGTTGTGCAGACTTATTCGGGCTCGGCATCTAAAAAGCCTGAGGTGCGTCGGCTGCTGGTGGGCCATCTCAGTTTGGTGGGTAATGTCGTGGTTACGTAGCTCTATTTTTGGCCTCAAATCTCATTTCTTGAGAATTTGCCATCCAAATGCGCGTTTACGAAATTCCGACTAAAATCAAGCAATACCAAAAATCAACCAACATCTTTTTGAGGATATAGCTCCTACTTTACTCTACTTCTTAATTCTTGTGTGCTTACTGAGAAACCCGAGATACCGCTTAATGCCTACCCATGAGGACCAATTATCATCTACTTTACCAAACGGAAAAACCCAACTAACTCACGAAGATACGAACGATAGAAGCGAAAAAGATATCGCGCATGCAAAAAACTCTCGGGAAGGGGCCGTGCCACTTTTGACA
Source organism: Oxycera nigricornis (assembly GCA_963942545.1). Classification (NCBI taxonomy): domain Eukaryota; kingdom Metazoa; phylum Arthropoda; class Insecta; order Diptera; family Stratiomyidae; genus Oxycera; species Oxycera nigricornis. The sequence continues at coordinate 27,144,067 of OZ012663.1, read as the reverse complement.
GGAAGACGAACTTTAGCGAATTGGACCCGACGCCAATGTTGCTGCCTGGGCCCGCCCTACTATGGCCATGGATAATTTCAAATTCCATGGCGAAACTTCAACACTTTCAACCCAAAGTATATAGACAAGGCATGGTATGCTCCTCCGCGTGTCAATATTAATTGGTTTCGCGCATCTCCTCAATTTTTACGTCAAATTTATAAAAAAGAAATGAACTATTACCATGCCCATTAGACAAGTCAAGTCACCATGAAGATTTTGTCTGAGGAAGAAATGAACGGTGCATGCACAATAGCATAGTGTTGTCTATATACTTTAAAACCATGTAATTCAGAATAATAATGTTAGAGGAGACGTTTTCAACATTGACTTAAGGATTTTTTCAGCAGTTCGAAAGAAATAAGACAAACAACAGCTTATAATTTTAGTTTCCAAAAAAAATCTTTGGCTTAAATTACAACTGTTCTCATTTTAAGAGACGACAAACCAAATAAGCACGCAATATCACCCAAATGAAGCCAAAACGAAATAGAAAACTCTGCCAAAACGTTAAAAAAAGACTAAGATTCTAAAAACAGTAGAATTTCATGAACAAAACAACAAATATCTGCATAACAATATTCTGTTTTCTATTTATTTCTGCATTTCCCTTTCGAAAGTGTATCAATTTGGACCAAAAAAGACTAAATTTTCTTGGTAGATGATTTTAAGGATCTTTTAAATGCAGAAATGATATGAATCACTTATTCAAAATACAAAGTGAATAAAATATGTTGGCAACATTTTTGTCACTGTTCCTGACTAGGCTAGGCAAGCTAAGATAGATGACGCCAGATTTTTCTGTATGCAGTGTGGCACAGATTGAACGCTCGATTTACATTTGGATTGATTTTCCTACCATTAAAAACTATTGGTATTTAAATCATTGAAAACGATTTTAGAATCGTAAACTGTGCATTTTAGCAACGTTGCAAAAATCGCTTTGTTATATTCTCCGCAGGCATGCTCAACTCGTAGACCACCAGCCGAAGATCTCACCAATTTGAGCGCACTTCAACCGCACATCCACATGATGATGTAGATCTCATTTCAATCATTCTTAATTTGAATACAAAATCACAAGCAAAGTTTTCGTTTAACACAAATTATTAACTCTTCAAAATCTAATAATATTTAGCATATATTCGACTATGAGTAAGCAGCTGCAATCAATGAAATACTGAATAATTCTCCGTAAATACACATACCTTTCCATGTTTGGATTGCTAAACACGAGTTCAGTTGACATGTTGGAATGAAAAACTCCATTTTGATTCGGGGAAGGAGGGATGTACTTTCTTATCGAAGTATAGTCGAACATCATCTTGAATTGTCTCTTAATTTTTCTATCCTTCGCATAGTATACAGTTTAGAAAAGACCAATGTATCCTCTCACCAACTTTTAATTCAATAAACTCTGACATATTGACACAGATGAATTGCAAAGGTGAATTCGAAAAACAAAGGTTTAGTGAATTGCTACACCGGATATGAGTGAAATCAGGTAAATATATCCTATAAATGGGAGTATGTGATAAAAACAAGTAATTATGAAGTGATGGAAACATTTTCAATTGATTTGAATATATTATACGCAAACGCAACAGTCACATAAAACGTCTGCCTTTCAATCATGGGGACCATGGTTCAATCTTAATCGCTAAAATTTAGATTTCTCAGGGGGTGATGAGTTTTCCACTTTCAACCTATATGAATTGCTTGACAAAATGTCACTTTGCTAATTTAATATCTATAAACTGTTAAAACCATTTTTTTTTAATTTTTTGGTTTTATTCATTCGATTGGTAGCTCAGAATCAATTCCAATTTAGTGATGCATTGAAATACAATAAATTTTATAAAATAAAACGTTTTTTTTCAAAAACAATAAATTTTTAACCTTATTGTCAAGTCCAAGAAATCAATGTTTATATAATTTATATACTCCAAACAGTTTGTACAAAAATTCCATCGAAATTTTTTCTCATGACGACAAAAAAAAATCAAATAAAAAATAAAAAATCGTTAACAGTCATCATGATTTTCAAGGTCATTTTTATCATTCACTATACCTCACGAACCAGATATAATATTTGCATCATTAAGGTGTCAGTTGACGTGTATTAACATCTTTGTGAAATTCTGAACGTTATAAAAATTCGTTTCAACCGTTTTTTAATGTAATAGAAGAAAATGTGAAAAAATTATAGTTTTTTTCATAAAAAATATTTTTTAACCTGATTTGCACAGCACAGTGATACCAGTTTATAAAATTTATACATTCTTATCAGTTTTTGAAGAGAAACCGGCAAAATTTTCTTCCACGATTATGAAAAAACTAAATTAAAAATAAAAAAATCATTCAAAGTTACCATGTAAAAAGGGTTCATACGAATGCTATTACTTTACATCTTTTATTCTAAAAAAGTTGTTGTAAGTTCAATCAAAGTTTTAAAATATTTGCATAATTTGAGCAAATTTTTAATAGTTTTTATAGTCTTTTAAAGAAAAAAACTGCTTAAAATTTTGAAAACCAACAAAAATTTTCAAGACCAAAAAGGCCCCCACGATCCGCGTGAATATTCAATCTGTCCTCATCGACCAAAAACTTTACGTAATCAATATTAACCATCCACTGGTCGTCCAATCAAATGAGAATTTGCATTTTTTGTGATGCTTCATTTTTTGAAAAATGTGTTTTACTCAAATAAAAAGATAAATTTGAGTCTATTGTATCTCTAAGGATTATTTCTAGTTATGCATTACAAAAAAAAATTTCTTCATATATTTTTATTGGACAGTAGACTTTTTATTAACTTTCCAGTATATGGTATAGAAAGTTCTTGCTTGAAATTTAATTTTAAAACTCAATGCCTAAAATTAATTTTGGTGGATTATTTTTAAAAATGATCGAAAATATTTGATGTTACTACCGCTTTTTTGCAGGATTCTTGCAGGGACTACAAAATTCATCTAGTTTGCGTTGAGTGAAATAGGAAAAAATCAGCGGTTATTAATAAAAAAAGATACATTCTTGAAACTTGATAAAGAAGCTTGTTTAAAACTATATCCGCCCATAACTTTATTTATCGTTTTCATTATTATTTGATGTTGAAAAAATTTGATCTCTTCGTAGAAAGCACATTGGTAGCAAAACCATCAAACTAACGACCACAAAATCAAAAAAAAATCTAAATCTTATGGAGTGGAAAACCATCCTCAAATAGATGATTCTCAAAACACAAATCGATAGTTATCCTTATTGGTCTGCTTGAAATTAAAATCAATGAATAAAAATCAATTTAGTCACTTTCCTCCGCTTAGAACAAGTGCTTGCTCCCGAAAACATAGTCAACACATACTTTGCAACTGTCCATCCGTTTACATATCTTCGGTTACCCAAATTAAAAACTTCATTGCAAGCTACTCGACAATAGGTGTCGTCAGTGGCATCCTTCTCAATTTGTGTTCAGCTTTGCGCGCAAAATTAAAATCTGGATACCGATTTATTTACAGTTTTGTAGAAGCCACTTACTGAAATTCGTTCAGTAGTTGCCGTGTGATGCGTGCACAGACAGATATACAAAAATTCCAGAAATGGTCTTTATTGATTGTACTGACTCCAAATAAGGCCTGAAATATTTTTTTCTGAATTAATATCAATGTACAGCCCTCGGCCCTAGTTCTACAGTTTTATTATAACAAAGAAGAATTGATTTTTGTCAAAATGAAGGCTAATAATAATCTAGATTATATGTAAGAATTTTGACACAAAGTCTCAGTGTTTGGTTTAGAAGGTGGAAGTTAGTGACAAACCAATGGATAACCTTGCGACAACAATAGAATTTCTCTACTGAACGTAAAATCCCTTTTTTAGTTTATAGCTATGATTATCTTAGAAGTTGTAAGGAACTATCGTTGGAGTTTTTATAATAGTTCCTGAAATGATTGACTCTCAGCGAAAGATAAGATTTCACCTAAAACTTCCTGAAATGTTACCGCACGTCATATTCTAAAAAAGACAAGGTTAGGATCTATTTCCAAGCAACACAGCACGCCACACTTTTTCCACCCCATTTTTCAACATGAATTCAAATCCAAAGCAATCCTTTTCTACCCACCCACAAAGTGGCATTTCTCAAAGCTAAACATTTTTTCCTTCACATTTGGAACAGCATAGCACATTCAGCTTACCTTACAATGTGTTGATGGAAGCAATTCAAATCCTCGATTCTCCCAAGTTGGCTCGGCTAGCATTAAGGACGTGCCGTAACGTACACCGGCAATGCCAATAAGGATATAAATTAAAGGGTGCGCTCCAAGGCCGTAGCCAGAAAAATATTTCGGGGGGGGATGTGAGTTCATCTTTTTTTGGTGGAAATCTTCAAAAGATACCGATTAGCTCTTGCACCTCGGCATACCGGGTTTTTACCGACTAAAACCACCTCCGTCTCCTCCAAACCTCTGTCATGATCAGTCTGTGTTAATTACACTAATAAAAATGTGCATTCCAATGATATAAAATCATAACTTTTTACTTTTCTCACATGCATATTTGCACTGGGGCAACCAACTCACACATTTGGCATCCATTCACATATTAAATAACAGTTAGGCTCTTATTCTCTTTAAAGTTTAGAAGCATAGTGTAATTTCGTTTGGATATTGTTATCACTTCAAAAAATATAACAAGATTTCAAATTCTACTTTAGCTTACATACTGGAAATGAACGAGTAGTTGAAGTGCGAATTGAACAATTTAAGAAATAAAATGTTTTCGACAATTTGTTTCATGAAATTTAGAGTTCGAAATTGCTGCGTTTCTAGAATTTTCCCCGAAAACCAAAAAAAAATGAATGCCACCTAGATCAACTCACCAACATAGCCCGCTCTTGAGAAATGCATAAATAAAAATATGAGTAATAGCGATAATAGTAATAACAATAACAAACAATAATCATATTACAGAAAAGTAGGCATGTTATTCTTTATTGTTGTCTTTCACGTCAAGAAAATACCTTAAGAAATAATCGCATTCGCAACCAATCTTGAAGTTTTTTAAAATATCTGGACCTTGCAGAAAGCGCCTTCATGTACAATAAAGATGGCATGAGCAATTTTAAAACAAGACTTGTGTTTTCTTCTCTGTTAAATCAAAATGATAATTGACTTTAACAATAAAATAATATTAGGTTTTGACCATGAGATTTTGTCGAGAAACAGAACGACCCCGCATGTAAATACAAACATAGACACTTTCTTCTTTCCAAAATATATTGGAAAGCTTCCAAACGAAAACTGGTATGTACCTGTATTTTGTAACATTTTTCAGTAGCAATTTTTTTTAATTTTTTGCATTGGCTGCTACTGAAAAATGTTCCTGAATTATTTTTCAATCTTTTCGTATGTATGCTGACATCTAGATGAGACGTTTTTTATTTCTGTTAAGTTAGTCCTAAGAAGGTCCGAGAAAGGTCATTACTTCGCATTGTCATATAAGAAGCTGGGTTATTTTAATTTCATTTTCAACTAAATTAATATAAAATTAATCTAGTTAATTTACATTTGGTCTTTATTGTTGTCGTAGCACGATTTGTTGAACTTTAATTTCTATGTCTACAGTTTTAAGCAGATTTTGAGCAGTTTGGAAAATCAGTGCAAATCGTAAATCAACATTTCCGCGCATTTTTTTAAATGTTTTTGTTATTAACTTAACATGGTCTAAAGCGGCAACCAAGTCGCACAAAGGAGACTGCAATATTCTACATAGTGGTAATGTAAACGAAAATAACGCAATCAAGGAACATAAACTTAAAACAAATTCACTAGTCAAAATAAATTTTAAAAAGGATGTCGCTTCAGATGACATTTCACAGTCGGCATCAGTAGTGAACTCTTCCAACGTAGCAACAATTGCTATGAAAATTTCTTCAAATCTAATTAATCCGTCATGATTTTCAACCCAACGAGTTTCACACATTGCCGTAAGAGTTTGCCATTTGGTTTTGGAAAATTTTAATTGTATGTTTCTCTTCAAGCAATTTGTGCGTTTACAGGATGATTTCAAAAAATTTCCTAATGATCTTATAGTTCCAATAGTATTTCAACAAGATTGAATTGCACAGGAATGGCTTAAAGCTAAGTTCCATGAATGTGAACTACCATGTACATATATATCTTGTGGGTGGGATTGTCGAATCACTGCCTGCACACCGTTAAAAATATCTTTTTTATTTATTTATTTATTTATTTATTAAAAATTATTTATTAAATTTCATTGAATAAGCACCATCATATCCTTGTCCGATCGAATAGCTGGTGCCAACCCCTAAATATTTCAGTGTCGTCTGAATTTTTTCAGCCAAGTACTTTCCATTAGTGCTTTCAACAGAAATAAACGTTAAAAAATCTTCATGCTAAATAAAAATGTTGCCTTTGGGCTGGACGTATCGCACACAAATTGACATTAGGCCTTGCCGTGAAATATCAGTATTTTCGTCAGCCAGTAACGAGGAGCATTTCGCGGAATTCAAAGTTTCAACTAATTTTTTTGGAATAATTTCTCCACATACACATGCAATCAACTCATTCTGTATTGTTGAGCTAAAATAAGTAGCATTAAGCATTATAGCTTAATTTTGCTGTATTAAATTTGAATCTCCACATTTCATACGCATCCGCAATAGTATCAGGTTCAGGATCATTAAATTTAATTGGGCCTGAATCACATGTTCCTCCTAAAGACAATTCTTGCCGACCACATAATTTAATTGTTTCAATAATAGGAACCACTTTTGGATTTTCAATGCATGAATGATTAAACATCCTCGGGCTCAGTTTTGAGAGATATTTTTACCACTTATACATATACATTATTACATCGCACCAAATTTTGGAAAATCGTTAGATCTCGCGAAATTTCTCCTAAAATCCACGATTTTCCACACAAAAATCGAAACATAGTCGATCACAAATCAAATCAAATTCAAAAAAATCTACTTAAAATCTCTTGTTTGTGTGTGGCTATTAAGTAGTTAGATGTGTCGCTGGTATGTGGGAAATGTCGTCGGTTTATATACAGGAGCACCCGGTTCAATTCCGGGAAACTCTATTTGTTTGAATTGCCAAACAAAATCTAGACAAGGCGATGTTAATATTTGACAAGATTTTGAAATCTCAGTACCCCAAATCTTGCGATGTGATTGAACAGTATGACTACTTTTAATCATGGAAAAATTTCGGGGGGGGATCAAACCCTGGCTATCCCCCCCCTGGCTACGGCCTTGGTGCGCTCCTACTGCGATTAATCGACCGATGAATTTGAAACTTCCACTGGATAATTGGATGGTTTGTCGGTCGTTTGAATGGAATGTGAAGCCACGATTTATTGAAACCAAGCAGTTGCACGTTTGATGGCATTCGTTAAAAAAGGAACAATATTTTAAAGAAGGATTGAATTCGAACGGATGACGAGTTCATATTGAAGTCGAGTCCTTCTTTAAGTCAAGTTAGACTATACATTTGATACAAATGTTGTGGAAGCAATTTTTTACAATGGATATTTTTCAATTTATGTTTAGGTATTTTAAACAGTGCTTTAATATTCGCATTAAAGTATAGCTGAACACTTTTTCAATATTTTTTTTTGACTACAATCAACTTTAACCACGCACTTAAATAACAAACGCATTAATCAAAGAAGATTACAAATGCGTGTTTCAAGAAGCTTAAGGCGCACAATTATTTTTAAATCGATGCTAATCCCTGATTAGCAGGAAAACAAGCAATTCAGCCAAATAATCCCAAATTGTGTATCAAATATGTTACCTTTGGATTATTTACGGCTGAAACAATGCTAACAGCATCTTTGCTACACGTTTCGCCATCGGTTAGCTAGTTTTCAAGTGAAACCCGAAATTTGTTTTTACAGCTCGTGGTCAAATTCGAGCTGATTTTCAAAAACTCCATTGGCAGCAGCCTACGAATTTCGCTCAAGCACCATCATCACCATTACCTTATGGTCCATTGAAGAGATTTGAACTTTTAATCATGTTTTCCTGGCAAATAAGTTTCCCAAAATAAACAAACCTTTTGATAAATTTTTCGCCGGAGATGCTTTCGCGCAAAGAAATTGATTTGATTTCGTGCCGAAACCCTTGGAAGGAACTTGGAACGCGCTTTGTGCATGTACGCGTGGATTAGATCTCCTTTTTTGGTATTATCCAAGCTGATAGGAAACATCTTTTTATAATCATCGTCTGCTGGCTAAGCACTCGAGCAAAGAAGTGGAAGGTGAAATAAATTGCCTTTTGATTAAGACGCACACCAAAAAGCCATCATTTTCATCAGGTGTCTGCCGACATTGAACTACCTCACCTCCTTCCGTTCTTCAGGATAGGCGTTATATGCCATCCTGGATCCCTTCGATTTGTTTTCAGCCTTTTTTCGACTGGCTGAAGCATTCAAGGTGGGAATTTCTTTTCGCCCATCTTTGTTGCTTTTCTTGAGGCAAAGGATAATAGAAGAGGCAACTTACAATGATGGGAAGCAAACCTTGCAAGTTTCATTTCGCCGTTTTGTGGAAAACTTTTATCATAATTGAAGCCTGTCAGTTTTTCTTGTTAAAACTTTTGTGAATGTTCAAAAGGTAAATTCCAAGCGTGGAGTTTAATCCTTGTGCTTTGGCAGAGCATATTGTGTTCATGTTGTAAAAACACATAAAAGTGAATAGTGCGTTTCCGAAAGATCTAAGCAATGCTCAAGTGTTTCATATTAAATCCCGGTTTTTGAATAGATTGATATAAAATTTACGTTAAGAAGATAAAATGCTGTTATTGCGCAAAGCCTAGATATACCCACTTCATAACTGCCTTGGCTCCTGTGTTGTCTTTCAGTTAATAGATGCAAATAAATCCCTACTTCAATTTCGTGATTACAAAATTCGCTAGATAAATCAAACACAAACCTGAGTTGCTGTGTTTACAGCTGAGTATTTAACTAAATCTAAACTAACATAGAGATATACTTCAAACTACTTATAAGGATATAGAATGTATTTTCAGCATGCAGAAAGCTACGAGATAGTAGAACATTTCAACGACTTTTCTTCCATAGAGTTTGGTATTTATTTTTTTCCAATAAGATTTTTTATTGTTGGCACTTTTATAAAATATATATGAAGCAATTGTCCACTAGAATGTCTAGGATGTCTAGGATTCAGTCGTAATTTCTCACTCATCAGAACACTGATCACCATCATTAATTGCAATGGCATTAAAACTCAAGACTGCAACTACAAGAAAGATGTTGGCGGTAAAGGTACATGCTGGCGGCAAAACAGGGACGAGATGAGCAAGTATTAAGTTGCGAGTAGTGTTCTAATACTCATACAAGACGTTCATTAGAAAATTGAGTTCGATAGCTTGATTTTGTAGAGTTCTGAATGGGAAGAGTGGTCGACAACTTAACAACAACTTAACTTAAATTACACATACTTCTGATCCAGGCATAAAAAATATTGAACACAGATATAAAGTTTTCAAATCAAATCAATCAAATAAAGTCTCAATCATCACTAGATTGCTGTTAGTTAAGATTAAGCAAGGAATGCTCAAAAGAGTCACTTATTAAGATGTTGGTGACAACATGTCAGATAAATTTCAAAACTAAATGTTGTTACTCAAATTTGATTTCAATAAATCAATGCTTTTTTCCAGAATTATTTTCGAAAGCATATTTTGTTTGAGAACAAATGCCTGAACAGTTTTGCATTTTCGATTCTTATCAAAGAACTGTTGAAATATTTGCAAGTTAAACATCAAATAGTTCAGCCCATGCTTCCCTATTTTGCAAAATAGGACGAATTAAAGATCTCGATCGTAGCAAAATCACAGCAAAAAGTGATTTTGCGCAATAGCATTTTTTGCTCGACTATTAATCTAAACATTTCCTGGTGTGTAGATCAAAATATAAATCCTTGGTAGTCCCGTGTAAAAATGTCTTCTTAATTTTTATACCTGCTTAGCTAGTTAAGGGCACCAGGTGCACTGAATGACCAGGAAACGGATGCATTCATTGAAGCACTTCGAATTCGAGGATCTGAGCCTGTTATGGATGCAAAAGTAAGCGCACTAGCGTCTTCCGAGTCAGAATGAGGATTCTTGGCTTCTTTATGCTTTGTATAGGAAACCAGGATTTACAAGACAAAAAAATCTCCCCGACCAATGTTCGGGTAAACATTCAGTCAAATATCCAGGCAAATGTTCGGGCCAATGTTCTAGCAAATTTTCTGGCAAATGAAGGGTTCGTAAAAGGATCGCGAAGGGCTTGCGAGGAAAGCTCATTATTCCAGCGGATTTTTTTTATAGAACTAGAAATTCGCTTCAACAACCATCCAAAGAAATTGTTTTATATTTATTACTATTCTCGTAGCGTAAGCAGTAAATGATCGAAACATGACGGTCGAAATTTTCAAAACGTTGTCAAAAATGTTCCATGTATGTCGCGAAAAAAATCTCTATTGATTAAAACCAATATCAAATTTTTCCCGAACTCTAAAATTTTATTGCGACTGGACTATAACATAAACGGTGGATGTTCGAATTAAAAACTCTGTCACTCTTGGTGAAATGAAAATATTAGAAATTAAACATGATTTATAGAAGTTTTATTGACACAATTCATGTTCCATAAAAGCCATCAGCAGGATCGTAAATCATTTGTCCTACATAACTCAATAAATTCCAGATGCTCTTCAGAAACTTTTTAAATTCACTGAAAAAACGGCACAAACTTCAGTTCAGGTGTTCTGTGTAAACTTTATGTCCTACAATCTGGTACATCTACGTCCATCTCTTACTTCTACGTAGGACGTTCAACTGAGCTATGGGATCATTTAAAGTTTCCCTTGAATTCCCCATTGCATCCAAAAGAACTGACTGCAACTTGGCGCCGTGCCAAAAACACGAACAAACACTTTCTTCAACGTTCGAAGTGAAATGTGTGTTTGTTCTATTTTAACGTCGCGGCTTTTACTTCTTGCTGTTTTCATTTTTTCTGTTCTGAATCCTCAAACCAATGTAAATGGCTAAAAGAAGTATGTTCACTGGTGAAATCCAACGTAACGCCAACGTCGTTCAGAGCAATTTACGTTGCTGCGAATCTAGAAAGGAGTAAGATTAACCATTGAAATGTAAATGGTAGTTGAATGGCGCAAGCAAATTAAGCTCAATTTGACTTGAAGTTAATTTTCAACATTTCCTCCTTGCAATTTATTACATTGAATTGTTACAATTGTCGAAGAAGTCTTTTGCATTTCCTTTCTTTTCCAATTGCAGTTCAAAAAACACACTATATTCTTCATTTTGTCAGCTAAATGTAGGAATAATAAGATAAATCAATATTTTTTTCTCGATTGAAACCTTCCGAAATAGCGTTATTTTACGAATAATTCCGTAACTAATACTACATTTTAATGGATACAATATTTTTCATTCATATAATCCAGCTCCGACATATTTAAGAAGATTATTTACTTAATGCCAACGAAACAATTGCAAGCTCAATTTGAACATATTTTTCAATAATCGCTTTGTCCTTGCTGCGTCAAAAGCACATAATATTCATTTTCTTAAATGGATTAGCCTGGCTGAATCCCTAAAAGTTATTTCATGTTACCAAGAACTTCCCACAAAGCCCAGTTAATGGCGAAATCATAAACTAACGTCTTTAAGTAGAGTGAAAATAGACAATGCCCTCAAGAAGCACATCGATATATCCGCGTGCATATCCAAAGAAAACTTAGACGATGGCATTCGGGAGCGACATCAAGCACGCCCTCCTGAACTTTTACTTCGTTAGTGTCCCTGGTATTAACATCAGTTGCCTTGTGTTCAAACGATAAAATGTGAATTTTATGAAGCTATTATTCTTAATTTAAGATTCACCACGACATTCCATTCTGTCTGCAAGGAATAGCACCCGCAAAAATCCATTTTGCTCATCTAACATACTCATGCTCACCCCCAAGACGCAAATTGCTGGCTGGCTGACTGGTAGATGGATCAGGCAAAAGGATATAAAACACTATCGATTTTAATCCTGGACGGGTTTTATGTTGCTGAAACATATGATGCATAAGGATGAACTTTATTTCGCGCTTTGAATGACCTATTAAATTGTGCGCTGGCCGGGTGGCATTGAGGGTGGTTTATCGCTGGCTCGGTCATTGTTGGCTGCCAACTCAAGGCTCATTGGGTAAATTAAGAAGAAGGCGACAATTGAATTTGAAGAATGATGGGAATTAATGGCAAAGTGGCGCCTCTTTTTCCTCTTAATTGCACATTTTATGAAATAATGAAGTGCTTTGTGAAAATTGTGTTTGTTTAAATTGAAGCAAACAAGCATGGACCAGACGTTCGAAAATAAAAGGATTAAGATTATGTTTTACGCAAACTTCTAAGTTCCTTTCGGCGGAAGTGTTGTTTTCTATAGTCGTTCATTATTTTTCGTAACAATGAAGTTTCACCAAATCATAGAATTTTGATTGATTTTCTTATCATGTAGTTTCTAGTAAAATCCTTGAGTTCTTCCTGAATGATTCAAAAATCAATTAATTTTATATATGGAAATTCAGTGGTGTCTATATTTAAGTAATATAAGAGATTTTTGTATGAGAAATTTATAGAAAACATATTAAATTTGATGCAATTGCAATGATTTTGATAGAAATTTATAGAGCAAGTCTGAAAAATGTATGGGGTCGTCCTTAGGAAAGACAATTTTTTGGTTGACCAACTCTCAGAAAAAATTCAACGTTACAAGTTGTGAATAGGTTTGCCCAACATCTCGGCCCACTGACCAAAAAATAGAAGACTTAAACATTTTTCACCCGTGATGAATATTAGTCAAGGCTAAGGAAACCTATCGCCGGACCCGCCATTAATGACTATATTTGAAAATATAAGATTATCCACTGATGCGGGCAGAGTAGCAAATACTAAAATTGTATTTGAAATTGCAAAGAATATTACATAAATTAATTGATGATAGGAAGGAAGATTAGGCATGAAGAATTCATATAACATAGTTTCATAACTATGTTGTTTCTTGGCTAGATTATGCATGTTATTGTAAGAAGGTTATTTTCTGTCAGATTTGCTAGATAGCATTCCCTTACTGATGCCCTTGATTTTGGGGTATCAAAAGCCTCGAAATAAAGAAGCAGTTAATCCTTCAAGTACACTTCATTAAACGATCATCATTACTTGTGAAAATGTTCAAGTCGTGATGACATTTGAACCGCCAAATGAAAGAACAGAAGTCGAACACTCTATGTCTTTATCGGAGATGGCATCTACCATTTTTCGCGTTTTGTGTTCCATATAGTTTTGTGTACGTCATGAAATATTGTCGATGATCATGTACTTAACAAAATTACTACAAAACATTTATAATGATCTATGTTTTAAGGGGAGCAATTAAAACTGAAACTGAATCTTAAGCTTAATCATCTGAAGCGTTTTGAAGCACAACTTTAGGTTCTCTTCAATCCTTTTCTTAATGATTAAATGAAGAAAGTATGCCCTCTGTCCTTCTGTTTAAAGAAGCGTTGTTAGTAGACCATTGGCTTCAGGATATTTATTTGGTTTTTGTTGCATAAAGATTGCTATTATTTCTTCAACGGTTGGTATAGTGGAACTTACTTTTTCCATGTAAATATCTTTTGGAACATATGTTGACAAGTTTAAAGCCAATTTCGAATTTCGTCCATCCAATTTTAATGCCGCCTGGATGTTTGGTGGTATGTCCTTCATTGTCTTCGAATAGGTCAAATCGCGGCATATTTTCTTGTTCAATTCTTTTCATTATCAAATACGTGTGTTTCATCTTATATTTGAACAGATATAGCTTCTAAATGAGGATAACTTTATCGACAGAAAGTTGACTGAAGAGTATGCATTCGAATAATGCATTCTAATTTCATCCTTAGTTCAAAAAACTTACCAAAATTCACATTCGGAAAATAGTATTCACCAAATTATCATTTGCAATGAGAGCTTCAGCCATGTTGGAACTCATTTTTCAGTCGTCAATTCAGGATTATGCAAATACCTACATAATCATTTGTCACTGTAAAACATTCTAATCCATTGCAACTCGTTCCATCTAGCGTTTACAATTGCAAGTGACTAAACCAAACAGTCCATACAATTGATTGCTTTTTCAAACCATCCCTTGAAATTTGCCTACAAACGACCACATCGCACTTCCAACTCTTCTCAGTTGAAATTATTCATTTCGTCCTTTACTGACGAGGCCTCTTCAGACTTTCTCCATTACTCGGTATATTTATGTAAATACAAAATAAATTCTAGTTGAATTTATCAATTCTCCCTTCATCTTCTTTCACGTCGCAGCTTCATCCGAAGCTCCTTGTTCACACTATCCACTGCTTTTGAAATCTCTGTTTAATTCCTCAACAATTTACATTAAAAATCACGCTTGACAGTAAGCACAGAACTGTGTGTCTTTGTGTGTAATTCAATTGCTAATTAACTTATCTCCTGGCACAAAACCTCACATCCAGACGACATAACAATTCTACTTAATTACGTCATTAAAATAGGAACAACTCGAAACCAAAATTTGAATTTTCCTTGTTTAGCGAAACTAAGGATATTACTGCTACTCACTCCCTTTCACTTCAGCGAGCATGTCCTTGCCCGCACCAATGAGTGTTTTGGCGCTTGTTTGCTCAACCGCAAATCGAGGTTGTCCGAAGCTCGCAGGATTGCTGGACAAAGTATCGACGAACGATTCATCCGACGAAGTGTGCATGTAAATAAGGACTTCAATGAATCATTCACCAAAAATGCTGGCGTAGAGCATCCTGGAAGCTTGGCAGACGCCTTCACAAAGCAAATCCTGCAATAAAACAGTTTTAATGCTTGGTCAATCGTTGCGTGTGTGCCCAGTATACAAGTCCTGCGATTGAGCAATACGCTATTGAAGAGCCTGGTCTAACCAGATCAGTCGTTTTTCAGCCATGCATATGTACATAGGGTTGAGTATCAGCCACATTCTATTAGACTATGTTCGCTTCAATACATGAAACGCGGAATCGTCTTTCACAAGTTCCATGTCCTGCTTGGTTTGCAGTTGCCCATCCTAGGATGCAAAGTGATGTCCTGGGACCGAACACTGGAAGCTGCAACTTTTGTTACTACGCTCCTAGCATACAGCTGCTCGCTGCAAGGCATAAGTGGCTTTTATCAAGGATCCTTTTGACGAGAAAGACGACAGCTCACTTGTATGTTTTTCAGTCCAAACCTAAACATCATTTTGTTCTGAAGAAGGGTTTACATGACACTGCTTTTGAAACGAAAATGTTTAGACTAAATGGAACAGAAAACATCCTCCAAAACTTTATTGATTGT
Organism: Oxycera nigricornis; assembly: GCA_963942545.1. Lineage (NCBI taxonomy): Eukaryota > Metazoa > Arthropoda > Insecta > Diptera > Stratiomyidae > Oxycera > Oxycera nigricornis. The sequence continues at coordinate 27,128,592 of OZ012663.1, read as the reverse complement.
TCAATGTTTCAATATTAGAGCGTCTGCGCAAATCAAAAAGCTTTCATTGAGAGTGTATATATCTGGAATTGATGAAAGTTATTCTTGTTGCCACAAGAAGGTAACAGATTAGGTGTCAGTAAAAACGAAAATAAATCGCCCAAACATATTTTCACACAATTTGAAAAGCTCGATAATAAAACATGTTCAATTTTTGCCTTTCATTTAAATGATCTGTGGCTTTCCTGTTATATTTTAAATTGTCTTTCCAAAACATATCCGTAATTTTATAAGTTCCAATAATTTTTTTTTGTAGTATGTTTTCGAAAGAATTTTTTTAACCTTTATATTTAAATCCGCTCCTTTGTTTATTTCCAATAACATCAAGAGTGTCCTCTTTTTTGTCCCGGAAAAATCCCGCGAAAATGATTTATCGATGAATTAAAATAACAAATTATGACAACGCAATTGCTTTTTTTACTAAATGACGAATGAAAAGTCCTCTATGAAACTGTTACGGGTGGAAGTCATGCAATATAGAAATTTCCACAAAATGTAGTGGAATTGTTTGAAAATTGCTTTTCAAACTCATAATATTACGTGTGTCTAGCTCGAGATAATAAACACGAGTCTCATCAGTAAACTTTTTTCCTCGATTTTACACACGACTGGTTTTCAATATGGTTGAATTCGTATTCTCTTTTGTTTCTTCCCGTTGGGATGCTGCCCCACGACTGCTTATTACCCGATATCTGACATTGCTTAGTGACACTTTATCATGATCAAATAACATTGAAACTATCATAAAAATGAGATTCATTTGCTGCAAGCATCAACAATTGCCAACCAATTGTTTTCAGAAGAATCTGACAGCTGTCAAAATATCCCAAAAACATGAAGTTGGCCGTGAATAATAAATACCTATTTCGGGACTGCTTATTTACATTTTCTCGTTGAATTTAAAACCATCTGTTGGTTAAACTCTTGGGTATACCATCTTGGCAGCACGAATTCACTTGCTTAAAAAATATTTTGGCGTAGAATTTTTCACCAACGGCGACAACTTTCACTCAACAACACCCCGAAGAGGCTAGGCATGCGAATGACCTGTCATTTGCTCAGAAAGCTTGATGAATGCATGCCAGACCGCTACTCCTTCTGCGAACTCAAAAGCTTCCGGGCAAGGATATGGGGAAACATGAAATAGCGACACATCGCTTAGTTGTTCGGGAGAATTCAAGTGCTGCAGTCAACTTTTAAGGACTCGTTTTTCGTAGATCTTAGCGCGGTTTTCACTGGTAGGCAGTGTGAGGGCGGTGCTGTGCGACCTTTGATATTATTGCAACTCCTTTGCTGGAAGTGAATGTAGGAAAATAAAAAGTGGATTTCTGTATTGTTGTAAATGAATCTGGTGTACTAATGTGTGATTAAAAAACGTGAATATTGCAACCACAAAGTGAGTAGATTTGTGATAAGATAGGACCTCTTCCTCGGAGCTATCAGGCAACAAACATCAATGGCGTTGAAGTACTTCAAAAATACCGAAATGGCCAGCCAACGTGGAATCATTTCAAGTCCTAATTGCATCCAGATTAAGCACTTCAATTGAGTCCTTACTGAAAAACAGTGGGGAGGATATCGCTCACAATAATAGCTTGGCAAACTTAAATGTCTCGTTCCGGCTGAGTCTAGTTACCCATAAAACTGAAGATAGTAGGAAACAACTTCAAGCCTGGTTACCGCCTTCTCCACATGAACCAGACATATCCTTGCTGTTATTGCCACCGTCATGATGTCACACTTAAGCAAATGATATACAAACAAAAAGCGCGTGTAGTTTCTCATCCCCAGTGGTGCTGAAAACTGCTTATGCCACCCTGTTTTGGCGGCAGCAATCATATAAACTTTAAATTGCTCGCGGAATAGGACACTTGGCTGCGTTCTGATGGTTCGAGACGTAGACACTAGGGTAGTTCCTCGGAAATGAAAATAATAAACATGTCTGAGACGTTTGACTTGGACACAGCTCTTACGATTAAGAGGGTGAAACGGCAGCAAGGCCAACGCAACTAGCTAAGCAAAATGTAAGGAGCAGCTGCGACGTGCCATATCAAACGACTAAGCAGTGAATGGGTGTGGGAGGCTACAGCCCAGCCTTGCACCCGCTTGTTTTTGCCGCCTCCGTGTTCGTCAACAACTCCATATCTAGTTCTGCATCCAATCCAATCCTTATGTAGCTCTTTTTGCTAAGCACCGTTTTGCCGCATGAACGTTCGACATCTTCAGATACCGTGCCATCCTGATTCGACCATACCAAATAGATTTCCCGCACAAAAAGGGTAACGCCAAAAGATAAGAGGACATCCAAAGAGGATTAAGGAGCTTTGTCCTTGTGATTCAGTGATGCTCGGTGAACGCATGGTTCGATATAGTTGTGTTATGTACGTGGAATTATGTGGGGGCAAAAAGTTCGTGGAGAAATGCTTAAAGTGGTCCCCGAAGCTGGGTTGAGTTCATTTGTTTTTAATAAAGAGAAAGTGTGCGACATATGCATGTGCTTCTGGTGTTAGGAATGGATGTTTCTTATCGATCGATTCCATCGTGGTGAATGGAACTCTTTAAAAATTAAAAAAATCTTAGATTTGGTTTGAATTCGATTATTTTTGACGAGACTAAGGCAGATTATTGAAAATGCATGGATATCCTGTGATGCAGTTCGTCCAGTATAGCGTCCCGCCGTACACATGGGGCCCGCCAACAGAACCACATCGATCCCCATCAGCAGGTATGTGATGTGTTGTCTTTGTTCAAGTGAAATTTATTTCCTTATAAAAAAAATCTTAAAGAAAATGTTCGAAAATCCTTTTTCCTTTCTTGGCAATATGTCCACTATTTCTTTCTGGAAATTAGGTGAACACAATATGAATGATTTTGTATTGCAATGGTCTTGTGTGGCTAAGCGGTAACCATATGGTATATTCTGCATAATCCGGTAGTTTCTTTGTTCCTCGTTTTCATGTCGTCACATTTCCACCAATTTTTAAATCCATCCCACGCAAAAACCGCGAATCTATAAAATATCGAAAATTTAGTTTAGTATCACGATTTTGATGAAGCACCTTCTCCAGAAATTTTATCTCTTTAACTCCACTGAAAGGTAGGTTTTCCTACGGCTAGTTTTCGTTGCACCTGTAAAATAGCTCATTTTTCTTCAGCACTTTCACAAATCTGCCAGTAATCGTGGTTTCGTTAAAAAAACAAAATGCCGTGAATCTTTTCATACAAAACTTGAAAAAACATTAGCCATTTACGTGCCCGAAGGGTGGGCCCATATCATGCCAGGCTCAAACCTCAATCTTTCGTGGAAGAGAGAATGATCTGGAGATAGCTGGATTCAATCGAGTATCAAAAAGTGGACAGCGAGGAGCAACATTTAATATCTCAGAAGTAATCTTATCCCCTGCAACGCTAGAGACCAGAACAAGGAGGTCAAATCCCAGCACAACAGCGTCAGACTTTGCTTCGACCTTCATAAAGAGAGAAACTGCCCAAATACATCAATTTGATGAAAATATGTGAAAATTTGGTCATCGATCCAGAGTACCACGGTTTCTACAAGAATCTGAAACACTCGACAGATACTGAAGACTCGCTTTCTCAGCCGGACCAAAAATGGTTTGCATCCGATGATTATGATTAATTGACGGCGCGCAGTTACCAATTATCCTTTTTTTAAGTATTTATTCTAAATTTTTCCTTGTTTAGTTCTTACAAAATCAACAAACGAATTTTATTAACAATTGGAAAGATTTGTTGTATATTTTACACTTGTAAACCAAATTTACGCATTTAGAAAAATACTCTGACGAAGTCTCGAATCTGTTTTCTTAGATTTACGATGTCACGTGGTTGGGGTATATATTTGAAAATCAGCCTCTTGTATAATTAGTTTGCAGTGTTGTAAGATAAAAAAAACTACACATGTATTCGTTCCTTGACCCTGAAATTCTATGGTGAAAAATTAAGAAGCCTCTACCTCAAAACGATGTTATTTCAGATTCGGGGCCTTAGCATGTGACGGATTCATAGTTTTGACAGAGAAGTGAGGATATGTTCTTCGAAGAATACGCTAGTACAATTATTTTGCTTATTTAAGTAATTTGTAAGGAATTCCGCCTAAAACAAAGCAAAAAATGCAGGAAAAATACTCACATTGGTGCTGAGTTTTGAACCTTGGCTACTATGATTGAGGGAAGGCGCTCAATGTCACACTTTTTTTTAAACGTGGCAAAAATACATGTTCTACGATTTTAAAATATTTTCAAGGATAAAAATTTCAACTAGATATGGTCCTTTATTCTCTCGTGCGCAATTTTTTTAAATTGTTCCACTTACGTGAGTATTTCACAACATTACAAACCCAAAATCAACTGAAAAGGATCGCATCCACATAACACCAGGACTTCAGCTCCCACCTAGCAATTAAAAAAGCTTTCCGAGCAAATTAATTCGTCCAACTGTAATTATCAGTTTTTACTTTCGTAAATAACGTTGATAATTCCAGCTGAAAAAATATCTCTACCAATACTCGTCACGGCATTTCGGTTTGGTTTCATAATAGCACAATTTCAATGGAATTAATTGATGTTTAATTGCGAATTTCTCAACAAGTATTTGTGAATCGATTGACTTCGAAAAAATATTGAAAAATCAAGAGAACAAAACCGTAATGGAATAATAAAAACAGGAATAGTAATGTCCATTCCTCATAATCGCTTCTGCGTTTCTGTTGCTGAATTTTAATAAAGGAGTTTTTATGGACAAAGTGGGGTATATTTAAATTAGTTTTCCGAGAAATATATAACGAGATTTTCGAATGCTGCAGGAGATACTTACAGGTGTGTTATTTTATTGATGCAATCCATCACGCTACTGTTCAAGCTTCCTAAAAAAAATTAATACATACTGTAAATGTTTCCCAAACGTAAAACTAGACGACACAGATCTGAACATATGAAAAAGAAGTAATTAACTTCCTCATTATGTAAGTTTGAAGTTGTTATCGAATTGTGATTTTTCCCTTTCTGTTTTGGATAGTGAGCCGTTACACGCCTTCATGGAATTTCATAAGATTGATTCGGGATTGACACAGAGTGAGCTATCTGTTCGTTTCTTTTAAAGTTCGTGTTATTTCGACATTGACAACTGAGATACACTTGACAAATCGAATGAAATATAAAAATCTTAAACAATGCTATTGACAAATTATTTCTATTCATTTGGATCGCAGAACCATCTTTAGGAAAGAACCTCACATTCATTTTAAAGCTTTGATAATTAACATAACCGTTAATAATCAAAACTCTAGGTTGTGTGAATCTTTCACATGAATGCGAAAATTTACTACTGCAGCCTAGAAGATTGATTATTTGGTGTGGGTTTGGGAGTGGTAGCATGAAAAATGCCACCACTGGCCAATGGAGTTCGTTACAAAAATATTTTGAGGGATGTTTTTATTTTCATTAAATCGAACGGCACACTCTGATGACGAGTACAACAATTGTTTAAAAATACTCAACTATGTAGTTTAAATAGGAGCTTCAAAAAATCTAAAACCCCGTTTTTACGGTGGTCGGTTTATGACGTCAGTATTTTCATGGTATCCGGGTCGATAGTACTATCGTGGTGCTCTTTGTTCGTCGTGAGTATTCTCTAATATTGTGATATTTGGATGACAGACACTGAAATTTCAAATTTTTGGAAAGGATTGACCCTTCGGTAAAGGATTGACGCGGACAGAGCTATGATAATCCAGCAAACAAGACAGGAAAGGACACTGGTCTTTGTAAAAAGACTACAACTACTTATTAAATGAAACTATTTAGTTTAAGGTTTTGTGTCTTTTTATTGTCAAGCGATGTGTGTTGTCTGGCGGCTAACGAATAACTGAGGTTATACATCCCCGCTGATTCACCAATACCAATACATACAGGTTGTTGTCAAATGTCAAGTTATGGAACGTTCAATGTCAAGTTATGGAACGTTCACACTTATTACAGTCTTCAAGCAAGAAAAACAAAGAATGTGAATTCGTTTTTGTTTCATTCTAAATGATTTGTGTAATGTCGCCAAACTCTTGAAGCAAACACTGTCTGAATACTTTATTTATTAATGAATAATTACTATTACAATTGCTAACTATGCTGGAGATCTGACTGCTCGCGAGCCGCCCAGAGCGTAAACTGATTGACCGCATACACCACAATTTGGTTAGCAAAAAAAATTCAATTTTTTCTCGGATTTCAGCAATTGATGGAAAATTTTAACAAAATGTTTAGATGCAAATAAATTTGTGAAGTCTTTCTCTCAAACAAGATGGTTTACACGTGCTGATGCTGTTAACGTTTTTCCAAGGCTGATATGTATTTTACGAAACGAACAACTTTTCATATTACATGACCCGCTATTGCATGAAAACTAAGATTTATTGAATATTCTGTTTTTATTACATACTAGAAGTATGTAGAGAGTCTCACAATGTGGCCCAGTTTAAAGTAAAACATTATGAACTTCTCGCAAATGCAATAACAAACGATTTCAATTGTACCCGTTAAGCATGAAAAGGATTTTTACAAATTTTTCGTGTCAATGATCAGTTTGAAACATAGCTGCATAAGTACAACAATATAGTTCTTATTATGTTCCAAATAAGAACAGCACATAGCACATAGAAAATGCAATATGTATCCTTTCAATTAGGATAAAAATCATTATTTTCAGCAATTTGGTTTGAGCAGAAGCTAGAACTTGAGATCCACTTTAACACTATTGAAGCGCTGAAAAAAATTCAAATTATTACAGAAATTTCAGCCAAACTTTGCTCGAAATTCAGATTGTCTGTGTTTGTTGTAAATATTCTAACCTCTTTATTTGAGTTGCATATTCTAGAAAAAATTCTAGAAAAAAATCTAGAATATGCAACTCAAATAAAGAGGTTAGAATTCTTACAACAAACGCAGACAATCTGAATTTAAAAAATGCACTCTTTTTGTCCAAAGCTGTCTGCAACCAATATGATACTTAACCATAAAGCAAACACTGAAAATTGAAATGACAGTGTAAAATAATCATTTTTTAAAACATTTTTTTAAGCAACGAGTCGGAGCGGATTTTGACTGTCATTTGGTTAATCTAATTCGTACGTTCGCAAGCCTCCATCCTATATGCACAAACTAGCATACAAGCCGTTTCCCGATCGTAAAACCTGTTCTCCATACAAGCAGTACCCGGTTTGGTATTGCAATTTTGACATCTTTTAGGCTGGAGTACTATTACACTTTGGACATAGCCTGTCCCTATCGAACGTAGTGGAATCTTGTATGAAAGTGCATGTCTTACTACTTCTATTTGTCTTGTGCAACACACACATTCATTGGAAGCTTTTCCGTTAGATATTTTGACAACCTTGCGTCAACAAACGATTTGTAACCAGAAATTGTGACAACAATGATTTTATTTGTCATTTCGCCACACGTTCTTCCGAACAATACCCTTAACAACAGTAATTGTCTTCATTTATGAATCATTTTTGACAACAACAATTGGTAGTTTGGTAGTTTGTAATCAAAAAAGTCAGCTCATCAGAAAAACAAGAACTAATTTTTTTACATACTCATGTTTTTTTGCTCCCAGCTTTATTTACGTTCATGTTTAGTGTTCAAACTGTTCAAACGACAATACATAAAAGATGCATTTTTCTTTGACAATCAACAGAATCACAATTTTTGAAAGGAAATGTAAACGTAGCTCAATGGCAAAGGAAGCGTAGCATCTACGAAAATCTGGCAGTGTGGTGCCCGCATTGTTGAACTTTTTGAATCAAAGATGTAGTGATGTATCTGTCAAGGGAAGAGAGCTATTGTTCAATGATTTCAAGTTGTTTTTGGAGTAAATTGTTTGAGATGCAATTGCTTGACATGTGGTTTCAATCCAATGGTGCGATATGAGGACTTGTAACGAGGCTTTTACTCTATTTTGCTTTATTGAGATTGAAGTCCCATGGCAATATTGTTGTCGAGAAGAACTATTCTTATCTCGAAGACATCTTTGTTTTACGATTTGGCAACTTCAAAGTTTTTTTTGACGAACCGTGAATGTACGTTTTTCATAAGAACTGAATATTTATTGAATGGAAACAAAAATCTTTAATATTATTGGCAATATGTCCCAAAAAAGGCCACTGATGAATTGTTTAATTATTGATGACCCCTGATTTGAAACTATTAGAATTAATTTAAATTTGCCACGTACAAATATTTAGAAGCGGTTTATTTAGAAATTACTGTGGAAAAGATATGAACAAGATATTACCATAAAATGCGTATGATTAAGAAGGTATATCACCTTCGAACTGATTGGCTAAATGTCCCTGCTTAGCAAATTCTCACTCTTCCGCAATCACTTGTTGTCGCTTCTATTTCAACAAAAACATTTAAACAAAACGTATTTTCAATATATTCATTTTACTTTTCACAAATAAGCCACATCTTTGTCGTTATGGCTACTAACAGTATCAAAGTCCTGTGAATAGGCTGATAATATCTGGAAATAAGAATTAAATGGCACGTTTCAGTAAATATTTTATGAATATTCCAAAAAAACGGACTTTCAGTATTCAACGCACTCAATTGAAATTTTATTCTCTTCCGCAGCACCACATTCAACAGGCGTTCGCAAATACGTAATATGGTGTCTCATAGCCGGCGTGACATCCTGCCTTCTTGGAACAATGTTCCTTGCAGTATACTTTCTGCTGCGATCATATACAAGCACCTTGGGTTACTTCGAAACTGTACCGACATTTGTACCTGCCACACTGGTAAGTTTCACTGAAAATTTTACATAACTATTTGAGAATTCCAACGAATGAAAAAGAACATTTCTAAACAATTATGTAACTTGATTAAGAAGGTGTTTATTTTGCATATTTTCTAGCTGCGAAAAAGTATGATGATTGTTTTTTAATGGAATCACCTCGAAAAGATACTTACAGACATAGCTTGGAAAATTTTATTTTTTGAATAGATGGTCTTAAAAGCATCATTGCTTCGTGCTATATACAGCGGAGTCCACAAACATAGTTTTGAAAGTTTTTTTTGCACATAAATCCATGATTATTTTATTGGACGGATCTTGTTTTGATGATCTTGGTTCGATTTGGACTGTATATTTTTAAATTACACTCAAGAACTACATCCCTACTCCATACAAAGTAGCAATATATATACTAATTAAAACACGTTGCAACCGCGAATTATAAAGTGTCAAATTGTTCCCGTTCTCATGGCTATCTTCGTATCGTTATTTAGATGATGTAAGCCCTTTTACGTCCTGTGTTGGCCGCACGCCGGGCAAGCTCGGTGTCCACAACAATTATTATTCAATAATTTTCAGAAAATACAAAACAAAAATTATAGTTTCGAGGCGTTAAATTTTAAAATTAAATGGTGGACATATATCGCAGCGAAATTTAATGCTTTGAAATAATACAATATGTTTCGGGAAATTCAAAACATTTTCTTCTACCCAATTAATATTTCAAATAAAACATTTTATATATCTGATTCGAAGCAGTCTATCTGAATACTAGACTATTGTAGCCAATATTTCGTTGGTTTCTGGTTGGAATTGCTAGTAATGCTGCAATATTGCATTTAAATAATCATTACTTTCTGCAAAAGGACTCACTCTTTCCAGTTACTCATGAAGGAAAATTCAGTTAAATGCATACAGTAGTTGGTTTGGTTGGTTAAAGCGAGTGCATTGTTGATTGTTTTTGGCCCTATTTCGCAAATAGCTTATTTTCAGTTTATATTTAAGCTTATTTTTTACTTATATCGTTTTAAATGGGAAATATATGGGATCGATGTGAGAGATAGTTTCTTCTTCAGATATTGCCTCGCCAACATTCCACAGAGCAGTACGACCATTTTGAATATATAATGCGATTTTCAATAAATTCGCTCATTCCTTCCGATTTAGTTTTTCTCATAGAACTGTTTTAATTTTTTAATCAAAACAGAATGCTTATCGGTTAAACCTTTTTTATGTCATCTCCGTAACATTTTTTCTGCCCACATGAATACTTTGCACAATCACTTAGGTTTCCAAAAAAATCCCTTAGGTTTCCATATCAGTACAAACCGCTAGAAATTATATGAATTTATCTACAAAACAGCACGGCACATCAGACAATGTCGTCAACCACAAAAGATTTTACCAAATGAATATATCCTGATCCACCACAATGTCCAATATGTTTCGATAACCCTTCCCGGAAACAATAGCACTGACTGTCCATAAGATATTCTACTTTCTCTAATTCCCGAAATCCAAAACAAAAAATAAATGGAAAAGCTTGTCGTCAACAAACATTCAACGGGGAGAATGCCTTCAAGCATAATATCCGGCAAGGCCCCGAAATTACTGATTCATGAATTCGAGATGGAAAATTGATATGCAACCAATAGAAAAACTCGTCTTGATCTTGCCAGCGCCTAAACGACAGGCTTCCGCCCAAATCCATCCATCTAACAAGTTCCATATCGGGGATGGTAAATACTGCCCAATCGAAGGTCCTCGGCCATCTTCTTCAGCTGGGATAAACCGAAAAAGGTCACGTCTCAGTATAGTCATTCATTGGATTTAAGGTTTCTCTCTTGTTCCATTTGTTGTGTAAACAACCTAAAGCTTCGCAAGCTGAAATTTCCATTTCGGCGAGGGATTTAGCAAAAATAGTGGCTGTTGATCCTTATGATGAAGACGACGGTAGACTTTCATTAAGGGTAGTTGTCGCAAAAGCGTTTGTTTCGAACTCATTCCGGGCGCAAACACATTCCTTTGACCAGGAACTGTGCGACATCTTCGGCTAATTAAATGTTGAACATGGGAACATGCAAGGTTAATGGTTGATCCCACGCAGCCTTTGAGTCAAACGGAGAATGTCATCGGAGCTTAACATTTTGCTGAGCGGTTTGTGGATAACAACTCGAGTTTACGTTCATACGTGAGGGTGCCAACCCCAACTGGTAGATAATCAAGAGCGTAGTTCAAGCTCAAGTCAAAGGTGTTTGCTTCCTAATAAATAAGTGCGCTTGCATAACAACTTGGACAATGTGGATTATATTCAAACCAAGGTTAGTAAACACTTCCTAGTATTTTTTTCTGAAAACGCATAGTCAAGACCTATGAATCTTCTCGCAATAAATCCCTTGGGATCCGCAGCCGCGAATCCTGCTGAACAACCATAACGAGCCGACACCTTCCCCGAATCGCTCGTGCACTAAGCCAGGACGCCGATAAACTTAAGACAAATGGTGCCGCCGTGCAAAATTATGAAATCCCTTTCGTGGATGAGTTTCGCACGCCCATTATGTTCCTGATATCAATTCCGTTTGCCGCCGTCAAACGTGAGAAGTGCGGACATGATTATCCTACATGGCTGCTCTTGAAGATCCTTGCCTGCCGCTCAAGGGTGGGCCACAATATCCAAGACTACTAGGGCTCTCGAATCCACTTAACTCTTCCCAAATCATGATGATGACGAAGGGAATGCGTGGCTACCCTCTGCACTCTGACGTTTGCTCACATTCCAGGACTATTATTACTTACTGCTGCGCCTCAGAAGGTACCTCCATTGCTTCAAGTGGTTGATTTTCCCTTGCCTTCATTTTTATGGAGCTTGTTATTCACGAGAGATAAAAGTAATTTGGAAAGTTAGTAATGGGGTGGTGATTGTATTACAGAATTTTAACAAGTTTTGTATTTTGCTTCCAGTGTATAGCAAGGTGCCTAAAAGGTTAATCTCCGTGGATGGTTGGACTTTTCATCTGGGATGTGTTAATGGCATACGAAGGATGGCTGTTGTAAGGATGTAGGAAACTTGTAATTCGTTTTAAACTTGATGCTACCAGATAATTTCAAAAGGATTAGCTACAAACATGTATGTGCTAACCTACATGTGTGTACAAGATTGGAAGTAGGGAAAAGAATGTAGTGTTACGGTAAAGTTGCTCGGCTCAGCAAAAGCTTCAAATTTATATATGGTTTGGGTATGTTCACGTGTTTCCGTATTTTCTTTCTTCAGTGTTTATCAAATTCCAACCATAGTATCCTTTCAAGTTTATTGAGAGCTGAAAACTCAAATCCTTGAAGTTTAAATTGGATGTTATTAATTTAATAAGCTGGAAAAATTTAAGTATTTGATGCTTTTGTAAATACAAGAAGAATGAAAAATTTTATGGCTCTTATTCTGGCCTACACGTTAGCATTCAATTGAATCTGATTACATAATTGATTTTTTTTTTGATTGGAAGAGAATCAGATGATTACTTTTATACAGAACCTTATTAAATAAAGTAAAAATGGATGTATTGTGAGCTTTTTGTATCGAAAGATTCAATAATTAAAGCTTAACATTGCAAAAATAGCAAATGCTAGTTGATGCACACTTTATGTATTGCCAAAACATTACATCGAATTTAGAAAATTTATTTTAAAAATCTTTTGTTAAAGTTCTACTTAACCCATTTTAGTAGTATTTTCCACAAAAGTTTCCAAAACAGAAAACAAAAATGTATGAAAAACTAAATATCTACGGCAACAAGTTAAAAAAAAACTTTTTCGAAAAAAATATTTTACGAAATTGTCATTTTGCAAAGATTAAAAGTATGCAATACATACGAAACTCCACTACTAATATTTATTATGCACACTAACCACTTAATTGTTTTCTAAATTTATTTAATCCCCTAACATTTATAAAAAACTATTAATATTTGTTTTTTCAGGTTTGCGACTAAAATTTTAGATAAATATCAAAGAACGTTTTATCCAAACTTTGTTTCGAAAAAGGGTGGATGTTGCGCGTCACATCCTACATTTAAACTCAAAACCTTTCGTTTTTCACTAAACATCTTGTCTAGCTTTGTATCGTTCAATTTTTGTAGGGTTACTCCTTAATTCATCCATCCAGTTGAAGTAATTTTATTGATTATGATTTCGATATGATTTTTATGTGATATTAATCGAGCAAATGTTAAAAGAAAATTGTTTTGGCAAGGGAACAAGCATGAAATTTAGAGAGAAAATCACGTCGTGAAATAAACTATCATAAACCTAAAACATTACATTTGCATAATATAAGCATCCATTAATTCATACTCTTCAACAATAGAGGTAACTATGGAGTGGAACATCAACATAATTTGTGGTAGCATCTTCACTATGTGTTTGTGACACCTTCATGTAGTGGTTGGTTGTCATTGGCGGACGACATCGAAAATTTGAGGGACCGGAATTTTGTCACAAAATTTCATAAATTTTACATATCGAAACATTATTCAAGAATATATTACGGCAATTTTAGACCTCCAATGAAAAGAGTTTGCATAAATATCAAATAGAAACCGAAATCAATTATGCATGTTAGGCTACAGCCCACTCACTTCACGTTTAGATTCTGAACATATCTGATGAGTTCTCAAATACATGTAACATTAATAATTTTACTTTTAAACACAGCAAAAAACATGAAAATCATATGTATCTTCGAGACTTATTATAAGATGATTTTCTGTGGTTAATGATAAACTTTAAAAACTCGTCAATATTACATTAAACTACTCAATATTTAATATTAACAGTGAAAAACGAAAACCCTCGACTTAATTTGTTAAACTTTAAAGCCACCCTCTTCCTTTTACAACCTTTGGCAGAATTATGGTTATTACCAACATCGAATTTGAAATAAATAATTGATAAAATTCATCTCGTTTCATTAATTTCTAACACATCACTGATTGTCAATTGTACACAATTCTGGGAGATGTCATTCTTTGAATTGGATATTTCAGAGCACATAAATATATGAAATTTTCAATTAAAACAGCTTTTAAAAGTACTCAATCTTTTAAACAGATAACAGCGTGTATATTTACTGCACTTAAGTACGAAATTGCACTACCTTATTTCGAAAATATGATAAACAATAAATTTCGCACTTCATATCAGAAATTCTTGAAATTCACTAACTGTCGCGTCAATTTATCAACATTGTGTCCTTGGGGCTGCTACACCCGAGGTTAACACTTGTTTTTTGTCAGATAGTACTTCGAAACAAGGTCAGGATCTGTAAAAAGCCACTAATTTTCGATGAATACACGTTTTGCTTTCTTTTTGTTAAGACCTGTCAATGAAAGCCGTTTGACACTTATCCTCCTTTGACACTTAAGATCAGCGCTCTATTGATACCACACACATATAGGCGTTTATTCAGTTCGTTCCGTTCCTGTTAGTTTCCTGTTCCAAATCTTCAACGTTTCAATAGTAAACATATGAATGCGCCTGTCAATTCAACGAAACGAGATTCAAAAGCACCAATAGTTTTCCTGTCGGAACCTAGCGTGATACGACACAGTGCATATACATAATTGTTTTGAGCATTTGATTTGGGCAGTACTTGACCCATTAACTGATTTATGGGCTTAAGGCCAGCCGTTAGTTGAGCCGCAGGTCCGTGACGTGACGCAGGTCGACTCATGGTGAGTTTTTCACCGCAGTGTGAGTCACGGCGATGATCATCGCTAGTTGTAGCGCAGTTTTTCCATTCTTCTATCAACGAATTATTCACTGCCAACGTTCGAAAACTGCGAAGCAAAAACTGCGAAGCTAAAACTGCGCCACGCAGGCTCACCACGCGCAGGTCCTGCGTATGGTGAGCCTGCGCTCTAACATGCGCTGATCCCTTTAGATGTGTGGTTCGCAGAAACACGCCGTGAGTCGACCTGCGTCACGTCACGGACCTGCGGCTCAACTAGCGGCTAGCCTTACAGTGTGCTTCTCGGCATAGTCCTCTTCTAACAACTTTCATTGTTGTCAGTGCTGAGCAATCCTTCTACAGTTTGGTCCTGTTATCCGTTTAATTTCCTTTTTACATCTTGAGAATTGTTTTCCTGGATTCTTTTTGTCATCTTATAGATACCATTCTGTCACCTTCTTGATCCACTTTCATTTATCGAAATAAGTTAAGGACTAACCACTACAACATAGAATTAAGATATCGTCAAAGAAACTTGAAACCTTCCCAATTTTTAGGGAAACTAGTGTAATAGGTTCGAACATCGATTTTTTTCAATATTTTGGGGTAATTTTTGACAGAATGCTACTGACATGTTCATTCGTTTACTGAGTCATAACGTACACACACCTTTGTAGTGGACGCGAAGTAATGTCATGAGTCGTAGTGTTGGCTCTCCGATACGATCCCTTCCCCTGCTTTCGATCAGTGGCGAACATCATTCTTATTTACTCGATGGCTCTCTATAGAACGATGCTATGCTAGTCTCGAATAGTCGAGAACATCACCATCAACTATTAAACACGCCTCATTGGCTGACGGCGACTCACTACAGAACATTGCAGTATAGTACAAAACCAAGAGGCTGTAATTCAAACTGATAGAAATACGCTTAGAGTACTATCAGATGTTCTGAGTGCGATTTGAGTCTGAGCTAAATTAAGTTAAACATAAATGGTCAAAAGGTTTAAAGCTGCAATAAAAGAATACGATACGAACCGCAAAAGTGTTAAATAGTGAATAAGTAGCTAAAGAGCATATAATAAACAGTTTTAAAATTTCTGATGAATTCAAATTTACTTGTGAGCTGATAATAATGGGCATCTTTATGTTTTCAGCTCACTGGTATATTTTTACGCAATTTTTCAAAAGATATGTGTTTGCCTATTTGTGTACGTAAGCGCGTGATCATTTCTTTCTCGCACAATATCTCGCAAATGAACTTTTCCGTGTGAAAAATCAACGTATATTAATGTTTCAATGATTTACTTGATTCCGCGTTTGTTTTTAACAAAAATTATTTTTGTAGATTTACATTTTATGGTTTGGCAAAAAAGATTTATGACAGTTGATATTTGAAAAGATCGCACACTTTTAATGCATTTTTATCAAACAATAGCTAATGATTGTTTCTAATAGTAGGACATATTTCAAGAATTTTTATGGCTTTAATGCGTTTCAATTACTTAAAATGGTGCGTTTGAAATACCCACTGTTCATATTCTCAACAAAATTGTCTATCAATCAATTTTTTTCGATTAAGTACTTTTCCAAAACGTTTTTCATGTTATTTGTTTCCACTGGCCTGAAACTAACAAGCTAGCAAAATACAAATACACAATCAGTTCATTTTCTAAATATTATTCCGTCTATGAAAATTCACAGTGCATGTTGGTAGTCCTCTTTGTAAATGCAAATGAAAAGCCTGGACCGAATTTTCCAGGTAATTCTTGAGCTTATCTTAAGCATCCTTTGAAGCACTGATTTAAAATTTATTATCATCTTTCTTCATTTTCATATTTTCCTACGAAATAATAATATGAATTTCTTTTTCGGCTCATGGCTTTCACATCTTTAGTTATTTATTTTTTTAAATGACGACGTTCTCTTCTTCAAAAAAATATTCCATTCACTTTAATGGCATCGTAAATCACATGGAGATAGATATATAGATGGATAGATACGAGAACGGAAAAAGAAATGACGGTATCTTTCAACTGCTGGTATGCGTTCGTGCAAGCATACTCTCAAATGGATATCCAGTGAACCCAACATGGTTAATTCTCGTTCCGAAAACAATTTCTGCAAGGATAATTTCTACAGTTGAAGTATGAATGGTTTCAAGTGTATAAATAACATAGCAATGGCGTTTGTTGGATGGGAACGTTGTGAGGGGATAAATGTTTTCTGGTCTTTCTTTTAGAGCAAGTTGGTTCGGAAGGTAGTTATACAATTTTAAATAACGTTGCTTGCTAGTTGAGTTTTCTGTGATTATAAATGAAAGTTTTAAGTCTTCAGTTGAAAATTGGCTGTGTTAACTGAAGTTGAATGCATGTTTCTGCTTGGATAAAAAAGAGGTTGAGAGTTCAGTTTTTGAAATGTTTCATTCTTTTCATGAATATCCTCTATTCTAAGATATCTTTTAAAATTTGTTTAATTGTATAAACTTATTTGGGGCAGTATTATAAAAGGAGAAAAACTGACATCGTTGAATATGCCTGAATTCCTTTTAGCAAACGCAAACGGTTCTGCATTCCACTGAGAAAAACCATTAAAATGACTAACAATCAACATCCATCTAAAAACCAATTCTTACTTAACAGATATTTATACAGACGAAGTGTTGCCTTCCTCTAATATGCCTTGGCAATGTTTGACCGACAAATGACTCCATTCTTATACTGAAGAAAGGATGGTATGTTTCTTATGAGACAAAGCAAAATGTTGCCAGTTGGAGGATTTTTTATTAATGGGCTAAAAGTTAAATTCAGAGATTTTGAACATTATGATAGTATTAAATAAGACGAATTCGTCGAAACCTTTAAGTTCAAAAAAGATTCGTTGAATGCATACGCATAACCTACCACCCCTGCTTTAAGCAAAATTGAACCAAAGCTGATAAAGGAGGTCAGAAAGAGTTCAAGTTCTACCACCATTATCACCTATAGTTTCCACCACAGATTGCCAATTGCTTTTTGTTCACCGACAGCAGTTCTGGGTTAGCAATGGATAGCGCTGATGAATAAAGAGTAATCCAGTGTTAAGTGTTAACAATAAAGAAATTCCAAGAGAATAAAATACGATGTCTACCAAATTTTATCCGACAACCCTGAATTATAAGATTCTCCTTCTCTGCGTTTAACAGCCTGCAATTATTTTCTACGCCCACACCTCACATCCTTTTTCACAAACACATTAGGTAGCCCACAATGAAAGTAGTTTTCTCACAAACGAACGCTCATTCAGCTATCCACCATTAAATGCGATCCGAAGAACTGAAGAACAATAGGTTGGCTTCCATTAAGACATAACATATTGATGACAAGGTTGACGGGGCTGCAGGATTTATTATACCCCACTGGGCTCTGGGTCATGTGTTTTCCTCGAACATGCTGTAAAATGGAAACGTTCAAATAGTCCTATGTGCTCCATGCAGGAGTTATGTCATGAATCGATCAACGTCCGGAAAGCCCCAATGGAACTGGGATGGACTTAAGTAATCCCACAAGAAGGGATTATGAAATTTATACGTTTGGATAGTTGCACCGTTGTGTAATGCAGAAAAGGATTGAGCTCAAGGCAGGCGAGCACTAATTGTGTTCGGCTTCACTGCATAGTGAAGGTGCAAGTTTGCGTTCAGTTACAAGTAATCCTTTTTAGTTCTCCTTTAGTTTGTTTGTATGTTTGTTTACAGGTGCTGCATTTGTTGCATTTATAGTGTACTTTACTGTTCAAAGAAAGTTTCAATACAACTTTGGGTTTGTTGTACACGTTACAAGATGTACTTTGCCGTGTATGTATTTAGTTTTTGGCAAGAGTAAGTCCAATCCTTGCTTGCACAACTAGTTATCATGTGGATCAGGATATAATGTTTAAAGTTTATATCGCTTTGGGCATGTATCCATCCAATGGCTTTCAAATATAGACTATAGAACATTTTATTATTGTAAGGTAGACTTTCGCATTTTTAGACACGATATTAAACCATTTTGTTTAGAAAGAGCTAATCAAACTTCTTATTAATGCTATATCTGCAAATTGAGGATTCCTTTTTATTATAATGTTGAAAACTTTGCAGTCATCAACAAATAGAATACGATTCGTGGAAATTCATAAAAAATGCAACTTTTCTCATTCCATCTGAAATTACAGATCAACCCAAAAAAGCCTGTTATTTTTAAAAATGAAGATGCATTGACATTTATTGCTTTGTAATTATGATACATTATGAATGGAGAAAACTGTCTATTTTTCAAAAATAATGAAAATGAGTGACTAAAATTTAGCCATCATCATAATTCTAAGCTCCTTCATCAGCAGATTGACTTTAGCTTCGCTACCATAAATAGGAAAAAAAGGCACAACTCTAATTTTTCGAAGTGTCAACCCTAGTTTTTCCGCCCAACATGGATTTTTCCCCCGAATTTAACCTTCTATGATCTCATGCTTGCGATATCCCATTATATACGCGATTATGACTTTTCATATACTTACCCAGTCGGGACTCTCTTATATACTGGAAATTAAGAGTAAGGGCAAACAAGAAATTAGGTTTTACCATGTTGTAGTTTCTCAATTTAGCAAAAAAAAGTACAAACTGTTTTAGTATCAGATTCCATGGTCTTTGCCTATTACCCCTGAACTGAAATTGTGGTATTACTGATAGGTCATGAGGATAATCGAGCTCGAGTTCGAAGCTGTCGACATATTTCGGAGCTGCAAGTTCGAGGAAGAAACGGAGTAGGTGTAGCACCTTCTGTGCAAATATGCACATCTAACTGTAAGGAGAAATAAGCACCTAAGCGCAGTCTTTTCCGTAAAGCTGATTGAGCTAAGAATTCTTAAAATGAAAAAAATAAATTTCCGGGATGGTTTCTGATTGGCCCATACAATCATCAAATTAGAACACTCATATTCTAATTTATTTTTGTAGATATTTTGTTTTTAAATACATTTTGAGATAGCAATTATCATGTATATTTTCTTTCTTTCAATAGTATCTTATCTTAATTTGCCAAGTAAATGTGGTTCTAATATATACAGAAACTTTATTTATTTTTTTGTATATTTGTACGATTCCATTTAAAATCCATTGAAATAAATTGTTTCATCTTCAATCTAGGAAAAACAGGCGGTGCGTAGTTTAAGTTTTTCTGAGTTATAAGAATAATTGTAAAATTCTTCTTCCGGTAGATTGGTAATTTGTTAATACAGTAACATTTGTATACTGCAAAAGGTAAAGACCAGCAATTTTGTCAAAGTTGCAATAATTACATACAGAGATATACAAGATTGAAGAATATTGGTTGTCGCAAGCCCATGGGTTTCTAGGAAAGAAGGATTCTATAATGATTTTCCTGAGTGTTAAAGAAATTTTAGTGAGTACACAAGCGTATATATGTATATTAAACTTGTTGTTACCTACGTTTTATTTTTTATTTTTTTGATGAGCTTGGATAATTTTGGTGGGCAGCGCTTACATTACACCCTATAATGAAATTCCGAAGCAAGATTGGCTCTTCAGAAATTCTTACAAAATTTTGTCACTGTAACATATGAAGAAAATTCATTCGAAATGACCCATCTTAAAAGTATATTCTGTGAAATTGTAGAATCAATGGAACGTTAATCACATTTGCAACATTCTATCTTAGCCGTATTTTTGGGGTATTAACGCAAAGCATCTAAAAAAGCTATTTGGTATAAAATTGAAGAATTTAAGCTTGATTATCTCTTTTTTTCTTTTAAATCGTTCACAGCATCTACTGAAAACAAATTTCATCAAGAAAATGCCAGCTCATTTTCAACCGTTCAATATTGTTATGAACAACCAGAACATACGTTAATCTATACGTCATATGCTTTCGAATAGATAAGATTACATAGGAGAGTGTCTGCTTCTATATTTTTTAAGCGAAAATACCTTAAAACGCTTACCAACAGTCTCATGACTGCGCTCATGAATAATTCAATGTATTGTCAAAAAAAGTCGAATCCAACAATTTGAGTCTATACATACTTTCACGTGGATCAGTTTTACCCAGATGTACCACGCTACGTCCTTACTCCTACATTTTGGGCTTCCTTCCCTCTTTCTATTCGTGTATGTATTCTAGCAAATATAACATCTTCCCACCTCTATTCACGACTGTATTCCTTTACACCCTCACTTCAATTCACGGGAGCGCTCCTTAAATCGACGTTAAACAATGCCGTCAGGATGTGAACTTCCAACGTCAACGAAGTGGGATCCAACATGAAATACGAAAATCGAACGAAAAATCTGCTTTGTTGTTGTCCTGGGAAGACGAAATTGGGCAAATCGCAACAGTACGGCAGAAATCCAAGGGATGAGAGTGAAACTTCATATTCAAGATTCTGAGCTTCTGGAAGCCTATGTCCCTGATATGCATATCATTTTGCCTACAGATGTACTCATTGAACTCACTAATCTGCCGTGTAAGAAAAACTTCCTGATTCTGTAGATGACTGTTGTTTAGAGAAAAGACACAAATAGAAATGTAAGTGCAGTATGGGGTGTGGTTGACCATTTTTGTTTTCAATATTTTCACTTGTTTTTTTTTTCTTGGAATAATAAAGTCAGGGTAGGATTTTTTCGGAGGAAACTTTTTGAAAATTAAGGTGGTACTTGAAATTAACCGGTTGCCATGGAAGCATATATTACAGTCCAGGAGCTAACGGAAGCTTGAACTACAATGTTCACCTTACTGAAGAAAATAATATTGCAAAGACGTTAAATTAAGTTGGAAACTAATTTGAAGTGTATGAAGTTAGAACGTTTGTTATATCAACTACGTTATTGTGAATAGCAACTCCTGCAGCGCGATGTCTTCCTCATCTGAATTTGGAATGCCATTGAAGTTTGGAATGTCTACTTGTTGGGCATGACAGTGACATTTCGACATTTGACAGTTCACCTCACTTGTCGTGAGCGCTTCATCGTTTCACTTTTTCCGCGTTCACTTCACTCTATTGGAGGTCCGACCACTGCCATAAATAAGCTATGCTCCGAAAAATACGTTCAAAATAATTTGTCACTAGATATAACTTTTGAAATACGAGGGTCGGTCAATAAATCCTTAGAAAAAGATAGAAAAACATTTTTTGGGTAAATTTTTTTTATATCTCAACATAATCTCCTTTTAGATCAATACACTTTTCTAGGCGCCCTCCAATTTTTTAAGTCATCAGAAAACTATAATTTTGAAAGTTCATCTAAATAGGCATCTGTTTTGGGCGATGGACTCTTCGTTCAATGCCATTTTCTCGAGTCTGGAAATAAAAAAAAAGTCACTGGGGGCCAAATCCGAGGAATACGGTGGATGTTACAATAATTCGAACTTTAATTGCACAGTTTTGGTCATCGAAATAGGTATGCAGATATGCACTCGGGCATTGTCGTCATGAAATAGGAACCTTTTCCTTTTCAAATGAGGACGTTTTTCCCTGTTTTTTCTTCTCTTAGACGATTCATGTTACTCTCTAGTCATTGGTTTTTATTCTTTAACCAAGTTATTCTTGTAGATACATCCGTGTGCATCCCAAAAACCCGTGGCCATCTTCTTGCCAGTTGATTTCACCGTTTTCGCCGTCTTTGGAGCCCGTTCACTTCAAAAACCCACTGCTTACTGCTGTTTCGTCTCTGGAGTGTAGTAATGTATCCATGTTTTGTCCACTATCATGTATCAACGCAAAATCTTTTCAGATTTACGACGAAAAAGCGTCAAATTAGCCTCTGAGTCGATTACACGATTGCGTTCAAGCAGCACTCATCTTGTCGAGAATTTTTCAGACTCAATTTTTCGTGCAAAATTGAAAACACGATACTTTGCGATATGCCTGTGACTTCAACTATTTTGCGCACTTTGATTCGCAGATCACTCAAAACCATATCGTGGGTTTTTTTCGTTTTTCAAGCGTAATCGAAACTTCAAATGCGTTTTTCTCGAAATGACGTTTTTTTTTTCAAATTCTTCATTCCTGAGATTATCTGTCCGCAGTGGGACGAGGTATTTCTCGAGACATCAACTTCGGTGCCCTTTATAAATTAGTAGAAAAATGAAAAAATTAAAAAAAAAAATTTTGTAATCTTCAAAATGTGTGCAAATTTTAGAATTTAAATACATTGCAGGAGCTGAAAAAATATATTGAAAATTAGGCAGCTTTTTAGCATACTAACCGGTACTACCCCATTAAATCACAAATGCATCACCTTACCCTACACACATTTCAATTTTCATTAAATACCACCGAATCAGAAAGCCTGCCTTCCATTGATAACCCATCCTGAGCACCTCGACGCAGAACTCGGAAGATGAAATGGGAATACAGGATCCTTTACTCGTATCTTTCTGCCATGGAGCTTTCATGGAAATTAATGATTTATGATGAGTTTACGTGATTATTAATGGAAGCTGCACCGCAGGATGTGGGGTGACCCTCTTTCATCTTCACTTTTCTACTATTTCTGGCTGCTATTGCTGCTTTCAGCATCTCCTTCGGAATGTGAGAGGGACCAAAAAGAAACAACACGGAACCGAGAAAAATGCTCCGTTTCGTGGAAATGGTAAAAGTGTAGGTACTTGACGATATTGTTTTAAGGTTGCTTACATCAGATAAGCACTTTGTGAAAAATTGGGTTCAATGAAATATGTAGACGATGGCAAAAGGGTTGCTTGGCCAGGGAGAAATGTTGGGGTCTCGTTAACCTGATAATATATGAGACTTGAAAAAAGGATAAAACATTGCAATGATGGCTATAAATAAAAGTAATGGCGCTCTGAAAGTCATTCACCAAGGGGGATGCTAACAGAAGATGCAGGACTCATGTGTGTACTTTGTGCTGTTTTGTTTTGTTTACGAGTTGTTGAATGTTTACATGATTTCAGCGAAATGTGATATAATTCAATACAAATTGATATTTTCCAAGACATAAAAGCATTTTTGAAATTTCCAAGTACATAATTCACTTTGATGTCGTAACCATTCAAGAGTTTCCTCTTGACGAAGGAGTGGACAATCTAATGAAGAATATTCCAGGAAAATTCTCAAACTTCCTCATCAACTTCTTGGTATTCTTGATGCTATCAGAATCAATATTATGCTTCGGTGATTTTGTGTGGGATTTATTGTTGCTTTGGTAAATCTATAGATAGCATCAAATTTTGAGACTGGGGCTGCATTGGCGAAGTTGTCTTTAAATTGAAAATACATGTTTTTGAACGGCGATACCATCTCCATTGAAATGCTGGTTGTGTTTTATTCCAGTTTCACTAAGCACTCATCTGGCAATTTACAGCTTTTTTAGCTACAATCGTATTTATCAGCAGTTTTTAGTTCTTGAAATCTTTTTAAGTTGCTATTTACAATTTCAAAGAAAGATTTCTTCGAAATCTCCACCTGTCTTCATATCTTTCCAATCTCTTGACAAACCACAATCTGGAAATTCTGAAAATTTTCTCATTTCATCATTTCAATTCTGTTTGAAACATCTATCTTATGGATTCTTCTCAGTATACTAAACAAACTGTGTGCTTATTTAACATTTTATTCAACTGATTTCTCTGATAATTCACAGCAATTTTGATCTATATTCTGTCAACACCTTTTGGATTTGCAACCTTTCTTTAAGACGCTTGATTTCATATCAAATTCATCAATGCTATTACGAGCTTGTTGTCCAAATATGCCAAGCAAGGTAAAACGGAAGGGATTGGCTCATTTTTAATTACAGCTTCTCGTAGACATCAAGTAAAATGCACAAATATGTGCTTCGTAAATTTGACCCAAGGAAAGAAACCACAAGAGAATTTGAAATCTTTTGCTGACCACTTTTTTGGGATTTCCTGATTCATCGACTTAGTGATTGGTCCAGTTCTGGTGTTCTAGAAGCAAATCCAAAATACATTTTCCGCAATTTCACGAAGCCTTTCCAGAAGCTGCAATTTGTTACCACGAGTGCCAGATTATATTCAGGCAATTTTTGTGCGGCTGCGGGGTGAATTTGTAAGGACATGAAAACGTAGAGACTGTGGCTAGATGCCGATAACATGAGAAGGGTTGATCATCTAGTCTTTTCCTTCCCAAAAACCACAGAAATAATATGTCCATCAAAGTAACAAACGGTTTTTTGACCTGAAAATGGATCTTTCGCTATAGCTGCGCAATGTTTAGTTATCTCAAAGATCAGTTTGGTCAAACGATATCATTCCAGCAAAAAATAGATACAGCAGTTTTCTCAAAGCTTTGTTACCATTCATTTTGGCTGTACAAAAATAGAATCTTTGAATAATGTTCACCCGGTTCGAAAATTTTGTCTGCTTGAACAAAACCTTGAAACGAAATTACTACCCGAGATCAGAGTATACATATACAACAGATTCAGACCATATAAATATGGACTGATTTTTTGACAACCTCTGCTATTTGCTAGTGGTATGGTGTACGCGTATGCGTGACTCCTTTCTATTTTCTGTTTCTACAAACTCAACGCCAAATCTCCAATAGCCACCTATCGCTAAATTTTCAGTCTAAAATATTTGAATGGCGTGAACCTTCTTTTTAGCGCACTAATCTCTGCCTAGGAATAATGTCTACATTTAGAAGTCTGAAACTCCTCTACACACTCTACACTATAGCTAGAAGAGTGGGATGGTGACTGAAATTATATTACTGAATTTGTTCATGAAAATTTTATGTATTACTGAATTATAGAAAGTAATGTTAAATATGAAGGAAATTATAATTTATTGTTAGAAAGTAAGGTAACTGAAAATATACTAAATAGCTCCGAGTCACCACCAGGAAGAAAAGTTACTACGAAATCAGCAATAGTTGATGACAGTGGTTATTAGGACGATGAAGAGCACAGTCGAAAGAGCTGTCTGGAATGGCAGTCAGGAAACGCATGGGACTTTTAGCCATATTCCATGTATCTTATCCACATTGAATGTAGACGTGTGCTTCCACGCAAGAAAAACGCTACGCTAAGAGGGTCGGCTGCTCAACCCAATATAAAGATTGATTTACCCCAAAGACCATTCCCGAGTAAGTGGCACGAGAAGAATTTGGCAAGATCCACCCGGATTCAGCAAATCCTACTTTATTTGAGGTAAAGTCACAGCATGAACGCATGGAGCATACGCTGGTGGGTCCTGTTTTGCACAAGCCGCATCAACCTTCTGTGATATCGAGCTTAGCAGCTACTCTGCCACAACAATTGAGCTTAGATAACGAAGACAGCAGCATCGATTCATGACACACAATTCCCGGCGATCATGACAACAAAACACCAACTATTGCTGTAGAATATGCACCAACGACAATGTTTTAAATAATAAACATTCTGATTACGCTCGCCTTACTGCTTTTTGAGTGGAAAGAAAACCGCAGGTGAATAACAATCAGGAAAAGAGTGTAACCCTTCGGTTATTTGGCTATCTTTTTCTTATCCGTAATGAAAATACACAGGGTAACGAGGTTTTTGGTTATTGATCTCCGCCAGATCTTCTAAGAAGGGAGTTTCAGTGCAATGGGCGGCTGCATGGTAGTAGTGATTACAGATTTGGTGTACGTATGAATAGTACAGGAATCAGCTGCTATGTTGGTACGGTGAGAGCACGGTGGTAGAAAACCAGCGAAATTATCGGAACTTGCTTAAGAATTATTATAAGTAGAATTGGCTTTTTTCTTTATTAGCTTCCCAGTATATGGAAAGTTTTTTTCACCAATCGATTTGGGCGACAGAGAGAGAGAGAGTTTGTGTTTGGGTGTATACATACCTGCGTACATACACAATTGTTTTTTTTTCTGTAACGATTTCTCGAGAACAATTGAAGATATTAACAATCGAAGCGTATTAAATGCTAAGTGGTTCTGGTAACTTGGCTGGCTCTTTTCTTTCAAATATTTTCCACATTTGTCACAAGTCCCTTGGGAAAGTTATATAGGTTCCAGTAATCTTGGCGTACAAACTTAGTAGTCTCTTCGCTGATGATCGCCCACAGGGATTACTAACCCCGCAGCCAGTTTCGGGTCATGGCTATAAATTGCATATAACAGCTTATCAGAACTTTTGAAACCCTAAATGAAGCTATTAGTTTTCCAATATTTGAGTTTATTTTGTATGTTAATCGATAGTCACCCACTTCATATTTATTTTTACTTAATTTTATCGTTGTTATTTTTTCATTCAAGTGTAGAAAGTTTCTTCAATGCAAATATTGCTTCTGTTCCTGAGATTACCCCTTGTATTTTGGTGAACTTTTCGTGGTTTATTCGCCGTGGCGCATTTTAAGTTTTATGTAAAAAAAATTATTATTAGATAGTAGACTTTTACAGCTAATTGAAGTGTCATTACCGGAATAACAGAATCCTTTAAGCTTCCTCCGATTTTGAAGCGTGCTCTTATATTATTACTTGGATTTATTCAAGCATACATAAAAGTTTAAACTATGCTTGACAAAAATCCAAAAACCAATGTATTTTACGATCACAGTCTAAGATATATTCTCCATTAAATATCCTGCTACATATTTTAATCTCAAATATTAGCTAAACTGCCACCGTGCAGAAGGACATCTAATTGCTTTAACCACACGAGACACTAAACTTTGATAATAATTGGTTTCTTTACCAAACGGATCTCAGCTTTTCTCATTGCTCATCCTCTATCTTTTAATAAGTTTTCCTTAACTTTTCCTTACAATCCAAACGGAATGTTATCCATCTTTCGAAGCTTAGCAGAATGCCACTTGAAAGTAGCTCTTTATCTGCCTGTTACTCTCATCCCTTGAGTCAAGGGACTCTTCGTTCTTCTTGGTAGCTTTTGACAATCTCCAAGTTTCAATGGAAAAATATCAAAGTGTCAAGAAATCATAAGGATGCGAACGGAAGGCAAGTTCAGAGAGAAAACTTGAAAATGAAGTTGTCTGATAATCAAGCGGAAACTTGATACGAAGAAATTAAAAGAGTTTCGTAGAGAAAACGTTGGCTTCTGTATGCATACTTGGTTTGCTGAGTATCTCAGATAAAATTGAACGGAAATTTTAAAGAACTGATTAAATTTATTATTAAAAGTTGCGCAAGCTTCTGCCAAACGTTTTTATTTAAACATTTCTTAATAACGAAATAAAAACTTTCAAGCTATGAACATTCTATGAAATACTGGGTCAAAATCGTTGAACTCCTTCATTAATCTTTCAACGAACGTTTTTAATATGATGGTTATTAAAACTTGCTTTAATTTAGTTGATTATAATTATTGTTGACCAGAGGACTCTTGAAATAGAGAGCATTTGTACACAATCTTTTGAAAAGTCCACCAAATCAAATAAATATTCACAAACATTAACCTGGCAAAGTACCTCCAATATAAATCTTACAATGTTTTTGTTTTTAATTTCATGCTTTAGATGTCTTATATTTAACAATCGTTGTAAATAAAACTACAAATGCTGCTCATTTAGCGTCATAGAGCGTCGTTTTCTAAAATACTTTCTTCATGAGCGCAATAGAACTTTTTATTGTCATAGCCGCCATTTTGGCTATCAAACGGTCTGAGCCATTGAAGTAAGAGAAGAGGAAGCGGTGATCAACAAAATTATCGTACCCAATTGCTAAAATGTAGTTGTGCCCACCAATACAACCTAAAAAGTGAAATGCGTAGATGGGTGCAACTTTCGGAGGGAAAATTTGAATATCTTTTTGGATCACCTCAGATATAAATAATTTATATGTTTTTTTAAAGTTAGTGTTAGTTGAAGGAATGTAAGGTTTCATTAAGCATGAATCTTTAAAAATATTGCTTCACTTAATGTGTTTGGCGGAGTTACGGCTTAGCTGCTGGAAATATTATTTTGCTTACCACTTCAACACCATGTACTTCAATATTGGCAGACTCAAGCTTTAACGCTGGAATGGCATCTTCAAAAAGCAATGTCTTCTTGGATATAATAACCAGATCATGTGCATAGAAGTGCTCGGAGCAGATGACATTATGTGCCTTTACAGACATGCCAATCCGTCCGATGGCGTACAACCACAGCGATTTTTTTTACTTCGTTTTTCGGAAAACTGAAAATTTTTGCATATGAAAATTCAAACTAATTGATTACTTTCTCACAACGAAAATTTAGTGCTCCTACAATACCGCTGCCTTTTCCTCTAAGTTCGCACAAAACATGGCGGCAAAAACTTTTACCCGTTCGCGCGCTAATCGTATACCACTTTGACATTTAAGAAGGCACTAGCTGACCAAAAAGAAAAAGAGTGTGACTAACAATTTAAACCTTTTTGGTTTCACTCACATATACACACCGACACGGGTATTTCGTTTTCTCTTCTCTTACTTCAATGGTCTGAGCCATGGCATGTCATTTGCACAATGAATAAGCAACTAATATAAGGAATGAAATCACTGGCGTCTCTAATGGCATAATGGAAAATTAAAATTCGACTTTTATTATTGAAGTTTGTGCGAGTGAGATGTTGGCGCGCAACTTGAAATGACAATTTAGCATAGAAACCCTCAGCAGCTTTTTCTGCTAACAATTCTGTCTGTCTGTTATCAAAAAGTTATCAATACAAATTTTGCATTGCTCATCTAAATATCTGCTCATTCGAAACTGGACTAATTAATTCTCAGGCAAAACTAAATCGTGGCTGAAATCCTAAAAAATAATATGGCAATATTCAGTGTGAACGTTCCGTCCTGTTCATTGGATTTATTTTTCTGCTCAATTTTGGATGTTTTCGTTAATACAAAGCATTTTAGAGTTTTTCCGCGTGGTATATGTAGAACAGCCAAAACTGAAATGAATCACATTCACAAATGTAATATTTGGGGTGGCTTTCTTTCTTTGCCCGATAATTTTTGTTAAATAAAGTTGTTGAGTAGGTGTGCACGTCAGAGTGCTTCTTTTCAATAATAACACTTATTATTTTACTTATTAATGAGTTTATAAGTTGGGCTTAAAAAGTTTGCTTAAACTTTCGCATGTATTTGAAGTTTTAGCCCAGATTCCAGGCGACGAACGATAGAAGTTGCACCAACAAATTTGACCGACCGCACGACGATTACAATGTGTAATCATTGCTGGCAGACTAGCTTATTTGGACTGGAATTGAATTTGCAGTTGATTTTTTCTAGTCTCTGCCCTTTTCGTTGCCTGGATTTTCAACCACCGAAAAATTCCTGATTACACACAATCACCCAAAGAACTGAATTTAAACAATTCCATCCGTCAACAAGACTGTACTTAGTTTACTTCTTACCTTTTCTTGCACCCAAACAGATTTCACCAGATCGACACAAGCCCATAAAGAGTACAAAAATTACATTTTTCTACTTTGTTTCCTGCACGACAAGAAAACTACATAAAACAAATTTCTCACTCTGGAACTCATGGCTTTACCGTAACCCACCATATTATGGCCTAATGGATGCAATACCGCTCCAAATGCGCGGCTAAGCCCTTCAAACTTATCCTTAAAGGGTTGTTTTTTATAACTTGCCGGGAGGATTGGCAAGCCTAACTTTTCTCCGAAATAATATCTCCTGCCATAAATATCCTGAAATTATGTATTTATTGATAATGAAGTTTGATTATAATATTCCTTTGACTTACGTTATGGCACTGCAAGATATTTTTTGTAGAAATATTTGAAGCAAACAAACCCAAAACTATTGACGCTTTGAAAACGTACATCATTCATATTTTTGATGAAATTCAGTTCAGGTTGATGAGAAAGGGTCGTCAAAAATTTGATTGCTTGTAATTAAGCCAACAAACGCAGGTGATTTAGACTTTAAATTAAGTGCATGGAACATGACCCATTCACTTAATACAAAATCATCCAAGCCTTAGACCATGGATGCTCTGTGGGATGCTCTTTCCGCTTCATTTCTCCTTAATGAAAAGTTATTACTGAAATTAAAAAAAAATGTAAAGTAATATATTCGATTCATTTTGTGTCCAAAGTTAAGAGTCCATATTATATATCCAAATAATATGGACTCTTAACTATGGAGCTATTTGATTCAAATTATTACTGTCTTTTCGAGGCATAACTCGAACAAAACAGAGGTTTTAATGAATCAGTTTGCATTTCAAAGTTAGCTTCATGCGATTGGTCAATCGTTTCTGATGTCATTCCAATAATGCTTCACAGCCTATCAATTGACTAATAGAGTCCAGATAGTCGTATTTAATCCAAATGTAAATGGTAATCCAACCTGCTAAACTATCATATATCCTTGTACATTTCCTTTGGCATGCATCAATATCATTTGCAAATGCTATTGGGTTACATTTAATTAAATTGTCCTTAATTATTCCCTGGCGGTCGTTTTGCATATTTTACCACTCAAATACGAACCATGCAAACATTAGAATCCACATAAGCAACTCGCATCCTACTTGATACAACAACCATTCATTATACGTCTCCTTCGAGAGAATCCTGCAAGGAATGTGTTTATGAATTCATGCCAAACGGATAGAACAGGTGAATACCTCTGTCAAGTGTTTGCACGTGAACCTGCACGAGATCCAGGATACGAAATACATATCCCGAACGAAGCTTGGATGGCAGGGCACATCTTGCATACGTGAACTCTAAATTATCGAAAGGATTATGAAGCGCTATTAGTGGGAAATGAGCATTAGATAATAGATCCCTATCGTGCAATTTACGGCAGAACATGAGCTTGTCAAGGATTGTATTTGTGGCCGATGATAAAGATATTTAAGGATATAAGAGACAGTCATCATATGATACAGTGAGAATTCAAACTGCTTTGTAATTTGTGCAAAGCGTTCCTGTGTGAGGGTCATGAACGTGGTGGAAGAATCGCCTTGAATTGTTTGTAGTATTTTATAATTCTTGAAAAATTTTAGTAGACAATATTACATTAGAAAATTCATCATTTTTATACAACGATTAAGAACAATTTCCTAGAAATTTAGATACAAATATTTCACAGATTTGAAACGCTTGCCAGCAAAACAAATTGGCAAGGAGACAAGTCGTGCTCACTGAAGGATTAATTTGAATTTTTTTTCGTTTGTTTGGCCAACACCATCAACCATATGAAACACCAACACGAATCGAATAAATGTTAATGATGTCCCTTAATGGTTTTTCGGATGGAATTGTCGTAAAGCTTCACCATTAGGTTGTAGTCGTTTGGCAATTGGGATTGATTGATGGTATTTCGAGCGAACGCTGGCCATAGTGCTCTGCCATGCTGGACATAAACATAGTATCGTTGCAGCAACTGTGAGATTGCAAGAATGAGAATCCTTGCGACCTCTGACATTATCTGTTTATTAGCTATCGCCAGTCCAGGATTGGGTTTAGTGTTTTTATTTTATGATATGCGTGCGTAGTATCCATACATTTGATTAATGACTGTTGCTGTTGGTTTTTGCTCGTAATTTCTGTCTATTTAGTTTTGTCATATGGGTGATCGTTTTTTTTCAGGGCACGACACTTGAGTTTGATTAATTTTGAGTTTATTGGATTTGGGAGATATATAAGCGAATATTGCTTTTAATTTTTTATTAAATTTATGAGCTTCACATTTAGTGTATATTGGCGGCTCATTTTTAGTCTGGATGCTTGAATTGGCTGTTTTCAACCAGTGTGAAGTTTGGTACGAATTAAATACGACGCAAAACGCACGAATGATGAATTCTATTTTTTGTCACACAAGCATCAAAGGTGTGGTGGCGCACGGGTGAAGGAAGGTCCAGAGCTTCAGAAGTCAGCTGAACTGAGCCGCTTAACGCATGCGTGGATTTCAGGATTGGATGCACTAGTTTAGCCAAGTAACGTATCGCACACAGTTAGCGAAATATTTCAGGCAATCGGAGAGTGTTTCACGCATTCTGAGAAAAATGTTGGACGATAAATAAAACTTTAAAACTAAAAACAAGAGAGGATCGAGAGAAATCCAAGAGAGATCCTAGCGAAACAACTGTAGAAAATGCACGTGTTAAGCATAGCATAGCATATGCTCGCTAATTTATACAAAGAATATGGTTTCGCCCACTCGAAAAAACTTGAAAAATGTTTCAAGCAGTGAACTTTGTGCAGCACGGCTTAAGGTACAACACATTAAAAATTTCAAAGTATTGATTACTTTTTTTTGGCAATTTTCAACTCCTCACACCTTTAAAAATGACCTTTTAAAATATTTTGAAAAAATGCGAACGTTACAATAGTATAATACGGTTTTAAGTGCCACCTGCCGCATGGCCTCGATTGTGTATCCCCTCTTTCTAAAACATCTGTTTCTTCTATTCATTCACAATAGAACATGAAAATTTCATCTTCTTACATGTTTCAGTATTTATTCGGACGTTTATAATTGTATATTCGTGTGTCGACAAAATGGATTGACGGAAATGACGTTTTTTTTCACTAGCCGTAGGTTAATTTCCGGACCTACGCAACCGGTTTTAAAAAATCTTAATGCGTTTTGTTTATTAACATATTCCGCATGACAAATCACTAAAAAAAATCAGAAACAAAATTTGGCGTGCAAAAAACTATTGGAAAACAGGGTCGATTTTTCAATAAAAAACCTCCGCAAGTTTTTTAACCCGTAACCGGAATCGATATTTTATTCAACACAACTGGAATCGTGGGTCCAAATGGACCCTTTAATTTAAATACATGTTATTTTGTAATATAGACACAAATAATATTCCAATAGGTTATGGTTGTATTAAAACAAGTGTAATGTCATGTATAAATCAAGTTTTATTAATCAATATCTTAAAATTAAATTTTTTCTTTACTTTATTCCAAATTTGGCACATTTCTTTAAGTCTTATATTTGACATGCTAAATTATGATAATAAAAAACAAAATTAAAAAATCTAATCAGACTATAGGATTTCACGTATCTTCCCGTTAACAAAAATAAAGATTCTTTACGAGATCAATTAAAAACAAAAAAATAACAACCTATTCTAAAATCATTCAGTACTGCTATCAGAATTTTATATTTTATGTAAGGTACTTGCTACACATAAGTTTTTTTGTGCATGTAGTTTGGATTACTTCTACTAGAACATACATACAAGGACATGTATACTAGGACATATATACTAGGATCCATGTACTAGGACATATATACTAGGATACATGAACAAGGGCATATATACTAGGAAATTCCTTGAAAATCATGATGACTTTTAATGATTTTTTATTTTTAATTTAATTTTTTACGTGATCATAAGAAAAGGGTTTGATGGTCTTTCTACAAAAATTGTTTGGAGTATGTAAATTTTATAAACATTGTCTACTACATCTCGCAAATCAGGTTAAAAATTTATTGTTTATGAAAAAACCTAATTTTTCGCATTTTTTTTCTTAAATTAAAAAACGGCTCCAACGGTTTTTTTAAAAATGCGACAGATTTACAAAACTATTAATACTCGTTCATTGACACCTTAATAATGCAAATTCTATGTTTGGTTCACGAGATATAACGCATGACAGAAATGACCTTGAAGATCATGATGACTGTTAATGATTTTTTATTTTTTATTTGATTTTTTTTTGTGGTCATGAGAAAAAATTTTGATGGCATTTTTAAAAAAACTGTTTGGAGTATATAAATTATATAAAGATTGATTACTTGGACTTGACAATAAGGTTCAAAATTTATTGTTTTTGAAAAAAATCACAATTTTTTGCACTTTTTTTTTAAATTAAAAAACGGCTCCAACGATTTTTTTCAAAATTTGTTTCAAAATTTGATAGGTTCACACAAATGTTAATACGCGTTGATTGACAGCTTAACCATGCAAATCGTATGTTTGGTTCGCAAGATATGTATAACGCACGACAGAAATGACCTTGAAAATCATGATGCCTGTTAATGATTTTTTATTTTTTATTTAATTTTTTACGTATTCATGAGAAAAAGTTTTGATGTTGTTTTTACAAACATTACTTGAAATGTATAAATTTTATAAAAATTGAATACTGTCTTTCGTAAATCAGGTTAAAAATTTATTGTTTATAAAAAAAAACCTAATTTTTTGCACTTTTTTTTCTTAAATTAAAAAACGGCTCCAACGATTTTTTTCAAAATTTGATAGATTCACAAAAATGTTAATACGCGTCGATTGACACCTCTATCATGCAAATCGTTTGTTTGGTTCGCGAGATATAACGCATGACAGAAATGACCTTCAAAGGGTCAAAACAGCAAACCCCCCCCCCCCCCGACCGAAGTATCCCAAAAACTAACCAACTCTTAAGATTGCAAAGATGCTTTGATTGACACCTCAACGAAGTCGATACGACTTTGTTTACGTGAGTTATGCTCGTAGAAAAAGTGTCCACGAACGTACGTACGTACGTACACACACACACATACATTTCCCTTTCTAAAAACACTTTATATATACTCTATAGACCTCAAAATGTAAAGATATGTTGAAAATTTCAATTTTGATTTTCGAGGCGATTACAAGAACTTCCCATATACTGAGAAGTTAATAAATAAGTATACAACTGAAAAAAAGTTACGTACTTGGAATCGTGGGTCAAATTGGACCCTAAAGGATCGTTACCTTTGCTCCCAGTAAACTTCAAGCGCCGAGCGTCCGGTACCCGCCGCACCTTACGACGTAATGAGATTAGATTGACGCGCTAGACTGTAACTGCGCGCATTTCGAAATTATACAGTTTTTGTTTTCTTGTCGGGTCCAAATGGACCCACGATTCCGGTTAAGGGTTAAATCAAGTTTTCAAAAAAGGTGGTGAGTTGTCACGTAAGTGACTTTTGTCTTTAAACCCCTTTTTGAGTTTTCTGTTTCAGATTTGCAAATTTTGAGATTACCTGTCGGCCATGCGATGGGGTACTCTTCGAGGTGTTAGCTTTGGCACCCTCTATACAATGGCTATATAACGAAAATTTAAAAAAATGTTTTTGTACACTCAAAAGATAGATATACTGTTGAAAAAAGTTGCGTCTTTACATTTAATGAAGAAGCTGAGGTAAGATTCCAGGAAAATTCGCCATTTTTTGGCCTTATCGAAACCGAGTGTGTGACACTTTTTTTTGATTTTTCGTGACTGATTCCTAACTTTAATAGTGAACTATAATTCAGCAAAATTATTTTTATTCATTTTTTGCACTTATATGAACATTGTTGTTGTTGATATAATTTGATAGCCTACAGTTAATGAAGGGCGCCCCTTTAGGCTGCGTATCAAGTCAATAATTTCTTGAATTTAAATTTCATACCTTCTCATTTTCCATGATTTTTGCATCATTATCGTTCACTCCAACAATTGAATTCTTTTGATTTTTAATTTTTTCGAATCTTTCGGATCGTTACAGGATAAAACATGGGTAATTAATAAAGACAGTTACTGAGTAAACTTCAATAATGTCTTTTGTGAACCTTCTCTTCTCTTTTACACGAGTTTTAGAGAGCCCCCCTGGGAACTTAATGAAACGCCTATCTGCCCATATTGTTGTGTTTTGGAAATGGCAGTTGTGTTTCAGGATCGCCATAGTAAGTTTTCTTCTGTTTCTGGAAGTTATTCCTAGCTCTGTATTGTTCCAAGGTGATGTAGTTCTTCTTTCTATTAAATATATGTAAAGGGGGGAACGTGGAGATTGAAAAACTCACATCTCTTTGAAAAAGGGAAAACCACCTACCGGCATTCCGAAGATTGCCACATATTTGGCGCAGAGACAAAGCTCAAGCAACCGATATTTCTGTGTACTTTCATACCACTAAAAGGCATATCTGTGCACAAGTTGAAGTCTGGTTTGCCGAATTTATCAGGCAAAGTCTAATCAAAGTCTAACGCTGCCGAAAGGAGGCATTTGCTAAATAAAACAGCAATTAGCTTTGAGTCTATTAGACAGACTTATTGTTCTTTATTCAGTTCTCTTAATTTATACAATATTCTATTTACTTATTCTATCCCTACTCTAAATACAATGTAAATTTTAATTCTAAATACATAATAAAAATGTTTACTTTAAAACTTAAATCAACCAATCCAAATAAAAGGGATTAGGTTCCCACATTCTTCTATCTGTTTCATAATACTCATATGTCAACCCATTTTACCGATATGGGCTATGAGTAATTGATTTAGTATCACTGCACAGCACAGGCCAATAACCAGGCGGCGATATTAATAGGTCAGTAACCACTCGACCGCATCTGGCTATTTGTAAACAAAGAAAGAGTTTTTCATTCAACTATTGTAATTGGACACCCAATTAGAATTGGATGAGCTTACATGCGTACCAGTTGGATGGGGTTCTATGCATGCCTAGATGGCGTGCTAAATGGATCGTACATGGGTTGAGGTACGAGATGAATGTTGACATGTGCCTGGGCTGAAGTGGTTATTGTTGTGTGTATATACTACAATATAATGCATTAATGAACACGGGAGGCCGTAGAAGGGTGGGCTCAGCCAGCAACATCAATACTTGATGGATTCAGTTTACATCGGACGTCCAGAAAAAATGTGCAACTTCCATGGGAAATCCATTTGTTTTGAATTCATCTCAAAATTCCTAGCCATCCATCCATCGTTCAGGGAACGAATGCAAATAGTGATAAGCCCATCTCTTTCTATGCTAGAATGGTTGCTCCGCCAGCAGACAATAGTAATCAGCTACTGCACTCTTTCATGAATGTCAACTGTGCTGGAAACTATTCCATTCAGAAATTTTAACCCAATTTCAAACGTGGCAATGAAGAAAACTACACTCATGCATATGTACCCTCAATTTCCTTTCTCCAATGTCTCTTTCAGTGCGAGTAAGCTCAATTAAGAACACACAGTCCTTTTTCACTGTCAGTAATTGTTTCGACCTACATACGCAACATTTAATGCCATATCTTAAAGAATGAAAGGCCGTGCATCGTCAAGAGACCGCAGGAGCACAGATCTGAAAGCGCGAACTAGCTGCAAACAAAAGGATCAAATCGCACTACACTAGAACGACCATAATTATGATGGTAGCAGCGAAGACGATAATGACTATGCTGAAATAGTGCGATTCTCCACAAACCATGATGTAAACAACAACTACACTCTAGCTACCCGTACAAGGTACGCTTCAAGGACATAATAATCGTTCGGCTAAGTACATCCCTATTGAATGCATCCCACCAAGATGTAACTTATTCAGATATTTACATGCTGCGGAGCCTCATTAGTGCAATATGTTTTTTGCTCCGTTGGCAAGCTTGTTTCGGGATTCGACGCTGCTCCTGATCCTTGAGCCTGTTCCTGTTACTGGCCCAAAAAAAGGCACTAGGGAATGTAAAAATGATGATAAAGCGGATAAAGGACGGCACGGTCCATTTTCATTCGCTCTCATTTCCATGTTCGTCCTGTTGTTGTGCCAACTATAAGACCGTATCCAATTGACGTCAGAATTTAAGCTGCATAGCGAACGGGACCCAACGCTACGGGCTGAGGTATTTTACTTCTGGAAAATACCCGTTTTCAACATGCTTTCAGGATGATAATAGGCACGATGCTGTGTCAAAGGCATGGCGTTAATTTATTTTTATATAATGCGTTTTTTAATTAAAACCTGTCATATTGCCGACCGAGAAGATTTTTTCTCCGGGTTTTGTCTCTTCACATTTTTCATCTTTGGAGTTCATTGCCGTGCTATCGTGATTGCGTGTCCTTTCACGGAATTACACAACAATAATTGTGGTGTTGATGATTCTCAATAGAATGGGTTGTTTTTCGAGCTAGAAGATGGTTTGGCATTTCGGAGCCTGCAAAATCAAATTGAAAAAGGTTTTCAGCCATGTTAATGAATTCAAAAAAAAAATAGGTAAATGGTGAGATTCTGTTTTGGGTACTTTGGGAACATAAGTCTTATCCTATTATGTAGATAACAACTCAATTAATTACAATACAAAACTTATGTGGTTTTCTGAGGAAAATTGCAAAATAATTGGGGAGGTTGTCTATTATTTTGAAATAATTTGTTTATATATAAACGATACAATTGAGATACAGTAGATTTTCAAAAAATAGACACGATTGTGCTGCTGAGTTTTTACTCTAGTTAATTAGCATATTTTTTATTTTCATTTAAGAAATCATATCATGCTTATCATCATTTAAAGTATTATTATTTTTTTCACTTCAAATTTTTCTTTTCCCGTCTCACTTATTAACTTGTTTACTAAAAGTTTGTTGCTGATATTTAGGATCGTTAATATCTCGAAAAAGAAAAATTCGTAAAGCAAAAACAACAATGAATGAAAAAACTTATCTACGAGAGTACCCGTGCACCACCGATTGAGTAGGTAGCAGAGGGCCTAACCGCGCATACTATCCGGTTTCATACGCAGCAAGCTAAAAAATATGGATCCACATAAAAATATGTCTTCGAGGAACCCAGCTGAAACTGATTGTCCAGCGAAAGAGTTAGGTCATCCTGGCACATTAGTTCGTTCTTTTGAATTCGTCTAACGTTTCGTGGTTAAATCGAGAGGGGCTGTCAGTTGTCTTTGTCATTTTTCACATGGCCTGTCTATTGAAATCTGTGCAGGTTCGTCAAGATTAATGCCTCCGGATCGTCAGAAAGTGCAAACAACCAATTGATGTGAATAATCTACAACTTCAGTCTGTGTTTCTTGTCCTTATTCTGATGTGGTTCAAGTTCAAATTTCATTAAAAAGTCAGAATATACACAATTGAATTTGAACACTGTTCCTTAGAATCTTCAAGCTATTTTACATTTGCTTAGAAGCTAAATGTTGAATAATGCTACCATCTGAACCATAAAAATAATCATATCAAAAAATTGAAATTGTACAAACAACCAATTTTGAAAGTATGTCAAAATATATGTTTGGGTTCCTG
Organism: Oxycera nigricornis; assembly: GCA_963942545.1. Classification (NCBI taxonomy): domain Eukaryota; kingdom Metazoa; phylum Arthropoda; class Insecta; order Diptera; family Stratiomyidae; genus Oxycera; species Oxycera nigricornis. The sequence continues at coordinate 27,089,063 of OZ012663.1, read as the reverse complement.
TTGAGGTTAGTGATGAGCCCGAATAAAGCTTTACAAAGCGGACTTCTGTAAATATTTGTCTTTAATCTTTAAAATCATGTTTTTCCCTTCTGATAACAAATAAGTAAGAAGATGAAATACATTCTGCACCACATATAAACAACTGAAGCCACTCGATTGCAATCAATCATGTCTCCAGCAAGGAATAAATCATTCAATGTGTAAACTTTGTATATTACTAAATAAATAATAATAATCATTTTCCACGGAAACTCTCAAAGATCAGGGAAACTATCGTTCCAGTTCAATGAAATAAACATTATACAATGTTGCTGTACCACTACCACAAGCACTCCCATTAGAACCGATTACGATGAATTTCCAAGGATTAATGTGCGCGTAATAGATTCGTTCCTGTGGAACATTGTTGATTATTAAAAGTATCAATATTGATGATGATAGTAAGGACAACGATGCAATTGATTAATAGCTGTCAATTGGGAATTTAGGGATTGAAAAATGATTTAAAAGCCAATCAAATCGATATTGTTGGATTCAAAATTGAAATCGTGACGATTGTAATCGATTGCGAAGTGCTTCTCAGGATAATGGATTAATTATTCAGATTTTGTTGTATTTAAGCGCAATGCTTGTTGATGAATGCACATTGAGTTGTACTGAATAAATTCTTGCTACGAATGAAAAAATAAATCATTGAAGTAGTTATTGCTAATTTTATTAATTGCATATCACTCTTTCAATTTGTTTTTATTTTTAATTGTATTTTGTATTTGTATTTGATTGGCTAATGGAAAGCATAATTAGAAAAACATTCGAACTGATGGTTCGAAATCAAATCTCCAGAGTAAGACTAAAATTAACCCGTCAGTATAAAGATTTAACATGAAAGGTTTTAAGCCTTTCAAAGAGACCGCTGAATCTTCATATTTCTATCACAATTTAGGACCAAAATTTCCTAACGTCGCTTGCTAATGACTTTTCCCGTATTTTCGAGAGTTTTAAACTCAAGAAAATGTACATTAGTAACCGTCACTTAATGGCACTTTCCGTTAAGGGTAAGATTATGGCCCGCAGGCCCCAGGAGGTGACGGTAGAGGGGATCGAAACAGGAGGGTTCCCCTACTACTATCGCATAAAAAGTTCGCGTCGGTCACGGCCCCATAAAAAGTTATGGGGGTTCCGCCACTAAAAAATGGTTATTTTGCCTATTTACAGAGATCATATGAGACCGCAAAATTATTCTGGGAAATGAGTTTTAAACTTGTTAATAAGTCGAAAATATTTTTAAAAAATTGATAAAAAATCAACAAAAAAATTAAAAGTAAATAAAAAATATTAAAAAAATAAAAAAATATAAAGAAATTGGTGAATTTGGTTTTTACCATTAATGTAATATGAATAAGGCTAAAACTTTGGACTCACGTTTTGATGATTCAGAATTTTTTTAAAAATAGCCAAAATAACCCAATTTTTTTGTCGGGGGACCCCCATAACTTCTTATGGGGCCGTGACTGACGCGAACTTGTTATGACATAGTAGTAGGGGAGCCCCCCTCTTTCAATTCCTCCCTATCATAATCTACCGCACTTTCTTCTTTCTACATAAATTCAATACCTTTGTCACAAGATTGCTTATTTCTTGTAAACTGTTGAAACAACCCAAATATTTTTTTTCCCTTAATTTGTTTTGTAAATTATCCGACTGAAAAAATTCTACATCAATTTTTATAAAAAATAAGCTGAAATATGTGCCAGAAGAGGTAAGCTCCAAAACTTTTATCTCAAAAAAACATCTCGAAAACCTTTTTGTTTCAGAAACACATGGCAAACTCATAACAGTTATATTTCTTGTTACTTTGAAATTCGCACTTCAAAAATTATTTTTTTCCGCACATTAACGAACCAAAAAACCTGAGAATCGTATTTCCATAAATTCCATTCGTTATTTTTTTCCTTTTTAGATGTTGTGCTTTTCAGGCAAGGTTGCGGGAAAGGTAATTTTCTCCCAATTCTTCGACCGAAAATTCCCAATTCACAAGACCTACTTCTCGTTGTCCAGACTTCATAAAATGGTGAAAATGTTCTTTGTGTCGCAACATTGGTTCTTGTGGCCGCTTATTAATGGTTCAAAACAAAGATGTTATTTTGATTTGACTCATGGTCGCCTTATTTCACCTGTCCATTTTTTCAAAATAAACCAAATTATCAATTTTGTTGGAGTAAAATTGAATATTTCATTAAGTACTTTTGCATCAGATCAAATTGTAAAATATACCGTCCATTTTCTTTCAATATCCCTAAACAAAAGTTAAACTTCTTGCACGGAATATATTCTTGAATTATGCCTTAGTCTACTATCTTTAGCACATCATCTTCAAACTCTTCAGATCGGTACCGCTAAATCGAAAGAAAAGCAAAATAAGAACAAAAGGAAATAAAATAAAGAAAAACAAAACCATTTCAATTTCACACTCTTTCAACCGTCGAGAAAAATTTCGAAAGGCAAAACCATGAGAATTTACATTTCATAAAAACATTCAAACAAAAAGGAAACTCCATACTCTAAAGTTTTTTTTTCGATATGAACAAAAGATTCCTTTCATGTCCAGTGCCAACTTTTCATGAATCTCTCCCTCTCCTTTTGTTGTCCGAATTGAAAACGGTCACTGGCAAAAATTCAAGGATGCTAAAAATATTTTTTATTTGTTGTTAACTCATTTCAAAGCACACTTTCGGCATTCTTTGCCACCAGTTTAAAATGATTATGGTGCTAAGCATGTTCTCCACGAAAAAATACTTGAGGCTGACGAATTTGTCAAAGGATGGAAATCTAATAAAAGTTGATGGAAAGGATAAAGGTTTCATACCTACCTACGTGTTCTAGGGTATTTGAGAAAGGATTGGAATACTTTTAGATTTTTTTCGCACATAAGTTTGGAAGCCCTTTGCATATTTTTGTCGATATGGTGTAAAAATTTGTAAGTTTTTATCAAGAAAACTTATTTTGAAGCACGTTTGTTGCTGCTGCTGGATGAAAATGCATCTGAATATGTCCTTTCTTCAGTGTTACGAGGAAATTTTGGAGGCCGAGCATTTCTATTGATTAATTTCGATTAGATTTGATTCTTTGAGCCTTAAAAGCTTTTCCTGGAAAGGTTGGACTCACAAATAAAGGGACAAATAAATATGTTTTTTCGATAAATTTTGATAGTACATAAAAAAATTCTATTTAGAAACTGTGCTTGCAACATTTTGGCAATGAGATGCACTCCCTGGTTTTCGAAGCTCACTGAAAATGCAAGCAATACTGCAATGCAAGTTTTGAATAAAATTAAAATTCTCTCATAGCTGGTAAATGTTTGCAATTGTTGTCCTGAAAAAATCCACTCGCCAAAAACTGCATTGAAGCACTGAATACCATTTTGTTTAATGACAAGATAAACTTTTCAAACCGATCGACTATTAATTTTTGAAGGCCAAGTTCGAGTCACTTTGTTGAAAAAAGGCTTTCAAACAGCTTTATATGTTTTCAAATGGAAAGGATTTACATAACAATTGTCAGGTGTGAACAATTTATTGATTTATTTTTAAAGGGCATATTATTTCGACATTGCCGTCAGTAACGTGCTTGCTATATGGACGGCAGAACTGCTAAAATATGCTGAAGATTGACCATGGAAATTTCCGATCAACTAATAAGTACTGCTTGATAGCAAACAAACTGCAAAAAGATCATCATTAACTAATAACAGAGTGTTTATAAACATTATCAGCAAATGGATCCAGAAAAACAGCCAATGTAACATATCGAATTCAGATTTAGATTCAGTACAATAAACTGCATTCACATGATAAGATAATTCATAAACCGAACCAATGAATACCACATACCACTGGCACTATCCTTGATTGGCTTCGAGAAGATATTGAGCTCGATAAACCAAGAAGTGATGATGCAACAAGGATTGAAAAGCTCGTATGCAGAAACTCTGGCTAACATACAGGCAAGCTAAAACAGCGGTGAAATTAAATGAAGATACCCCAGATTGGCTCAATCATAAAGAGTTCTGACAGTAGGACGAAATATCGTCGAAAAGTATTTTATGAATTTTAGGCTGCTAAAGTGAAAAATCGGAAGCCGTTTGGCTAGTGTTTGAATTTGAGCAATAAATTAGTTTATAGATGATCACAAATTTGAGTAGATTATATTGGTCTGAAAATAGTAAACTACTACATACAAATAATACCATTAAAACGTAGATCTGAATTCCGAATTCCAGAAATAAATAGAAGCAGGATGGGTTGGATGACTTTCGGCTAGACTCCATCATATTCAGATCAAACGGGCAAGAATCTTGAAAAAAAATATTTGATCAGTGTATTCTACAAGTCATGTGAGTCAGTTAAAATTGGTTCATGTTCCATCTCTTATCATAAGCAAGCTTCATGTTACCAGTGCATGTATGTTGAAGATAGTCACTTAAAAAACGAAAGAGAAACAGGAAACATTATCCAGGGAATAGAATCATTTTTTGGTAAAGGTAATACTTCAAAATGACACCAGCTAAGAAATAACATGAGATAATAGTGTGAGATTTAATTGCTCTCAAATCGTTTCCTATCTCTCTCACTGATTATGCTTCACGAGACCCCAAAATGCATTACTTCAAAAAGCAAGCACCGTCATTGGTTGTTACGGGCACTTTTAACTCCAAACAGTCGACTTGCCACGGAAAAGATAATATCACCCGGCGCTCACCCGCGAAATGGGGCGGTTTATCTTAAATTTTGACGACACATACTTGCACGCCGTGACGAACCTCAAGAGACAAATGGTCTATAGCAGTAAATTTATCATCTAAAATGTAGCTCTTCAAGAGTCTCAGTAATCACTTTGCCCAAACAACTGCACGCAATCAAGTAAACGGATCCAAAAACAACGCACTTTATTATGGGCTTCACTATATAATCTTCACAAAATTAGAAAAGAAACTTATTCTACTTCCGTTTCTCTCACTTTAAATTTTGCCGATCCTTCTCGAAAATTATCCCCTGAACCCATCAAAAACCGCCACTATCGTTAGCCCGCAATTATCCCTCAACTTTATCAAGCACTGCCTTCGTACCACACCCAAAGCGGTCAATATTAGGTTCTGCTAGTCGTAAAAAAGAACGAAAATTGAAGTAGAAAACACCTCGCTTGTTTCTCAGAATCCCCTGTGTTGAAATCTGCTCATCGCATCATATAAAACGAATTACTTGAACCATATCCCTTATATCAAATTTTAAAACAAAGTTCGAATTCAAAACGTTTTGTAAGGTGGTTGAATTTTGACCCTATACAAATGGTTTTGCCAAGAGTTGTTTTTTGATCGCAACCTCTTTCCTTTGAACTGAGCTTTGGGGTGCAGCTGTCAATGTCATCTTGAAATCTGCTGGCTAGATATTTCCCGAATTGTCAGAACTGTTGATGTTGCTGTAATTGATGATCCGTGGCGTAGCATCAAAAAATTTTGTTTATTGTCACAGTACAACCAGAGCATCTAAGATCTCTTCTTCCATCGCCGCCTGAGTAGATATAACAACTCGTTCCGTTCATATAAGTAAATTTCTTTGCAAACTTTATGCACCCAAGTTTTTGAATAGGAGTTGTTAGTGAATTGCACTTCACTAACAACTCCTATTAGTCCAAAATCAAAACCTTGACCTTGCACCTCTACTATCGTGGATGAATTTTTATGTTTTTTCTCGGAAACTGTGGATCTTGTGACGAATATAAAAGCTTCTATTGAGTCCAGAAATTACTTATGTCAGTAACTTAGAAATATGTTAAAGGTTGAACACGTTATATTTAACTAATCTTGTATTATTAGGATAAGGCAAAGTATGCCCACAATCTTTCGAAAATCTATTCATGGCGTTTTTGTTTGAAAATAAATTTTCTACTTTTTTAATAGAGCATGTAAAGCAAATTAGTTGTGATACCTTTTAGCAGCATTTTTTCAAGGATTCTGTCCAGAAAACTTCCTTTTAACGAGTTAAATTCTCAAAATGATAGTGAGCTAGTGTCGTAAGCGGGGAGAACTGGTAGTCCTTGAGAATAATACAGTCATATCCTAGAAGCTTGAAAATATTGACCAGACGTGCAAACCAACGATTGGATAATGACATGAAAAAGAGACAAACAGGATTGTAAGGTGCTTCTTACTCTTATAGTTGATATTACTATCCATTTCTTAACCGTTTCTGTGCGCTTTTAAATGAGTTCATCTTTTAGGATGAAGCTGCTGAAAATGTGGACGGACCAGATTCTTTCCGGGTTTCAAGTGTTTTTGAATAGGGTTTCCAAAATCTTTGCCATATATTTTCATTAATATTGGGTAAATACAGTGAAACCCATTTATTTGACGACTTTTCTATGCATCATACACATCAAAATTGATTTGCCAAATCCCCTCCTTGATTTGTTACACGAGGTTCTATTTGCAATTATGTTCAATGAGACCCTTCTTTAATGAGTATTCTTATCGCCAAACTTTTTTTCCATTTTCAAGCTTTTTAAACATTACCATCCACATTGTCCGGAATTTCTCCCTAATATTAAATAGAATACAACAAACGACACAATCTTGTTGCCTCACAGCCTTTTTTAAAAGATAAATGGTAAAACTTAAATTTTTATGATTGCTACAAAGGAGCCATCGCTTAGCTTCTCGTCAGCTTCCTTCCAGCCTGGAACAAATTATTCCAATTACACCTCTTCGACAAACAACCCGATTCTGAACACCCTCCCCACAGGAGACAAGGATGAAAAATTCACTTATTCGATTCCATAAATGTACACAATTAATCATTTTTTCACACATGCCAGCGATACAGAATAAAAGGACTATTAGTTGGTTGGGCGTCTGGCAAACTCCTTATTTTCAGTGTTGATTTTGGCACAGTCGGTGAAATGTCTTCAGTGCGCGCTGTGCAATAAATCGCGAACATCTGTGCCTCGCCTGTTTGGAAGGAGCCAAGGATGAACGCGGATGAAGTCGTCCTCGAGAAACTGGTGGCAGTAATTTTCAAAAAGCATTTTGTCTTGGCAAAAAGATGTGTGAAAGTTGGCTCGCATCCCAAATGCACTAAATTATTTCGTCGAACAGCTAGTGGCCAGGTCACCCAAATAGTTGTTTCGCTTGGTAGTCCTAGTTGTGAAGTAAACTAGTTCCAAATAAAATCTTTTTAGAGATCTACTGCATTGGCAAGTTTGTCGATACAACTTTGATCTTGATTTGTGCTGAACAATTTACAGAAGATACTTTCTTTCAGAGGATACATTTAATGCAGTCCTGGGAGAGACATAATTCACACTTCTACTTAAAAACAAAATTTAAATCAATACAGCGCAATTATGGTTTCCACGCGCAATTGGGAACGAAAATGCTGGCATCGCAAATGGAGTAGGCGACTCCTTACCTGCCTACTAATATCTTCCTCTCAATTTAATTTCTTTTGAATGGCTTCTATTGCTTGCAAACTCAATTTTTCTTGCTCTTTGATCTATACAGTGATTTTCCAAGAATAAATTTCCCGTGCTTTTGTATCAACCAGCCATGATAGCTCTGAGTTGGTGGTATTACGAGAAATAGAGGTGTTTTTGTTGTTCCTATCATTCATAGTCCTTCGCTTATTTTTGGCCGTATCAGTTTCCATTTCATTAATTTGTGGATTTCCAAGAACAAAAACCATTTGGCAATGACAGCATCGTATTTTAACGTGTTTTTCAAATCTTTTGAGAAACTTTAATGTAGCTTAAAATTGAAAAATTTTCTGTGTAAGAAACGCCATTATTCACAATTTATTGTTGTTGGAAGTACTATTCATTCATTTGGAAGCTATGAAATATCCTATGAACTAATCATAAGCATACGAGAAATTATCCAACATTGAGTAGAACATGGACTTTCCACTTTAAAAAATGCATTGTTGCGTTCGCCACGCAGCGTGGCCGATTAAAATTGAAAATAAAGATGCCCTGAACAATCCACACTGGAGGGTTGTTCAAGACAAAACTCAGGACTGTACTGCTTCTGAAGAACCTTAACCACCGATGGAGGCATAAAATACGCGTGCCAAACTTCACACAAGTCTTTGAACATATTGAATTTAGTTAGGTTAAGATCTTGAATTGGATCCACGTCGACCCGAAACCACCGTAGAATATAGGGAAAGGAGAATGTTGAATGAATTATATAATTATGGATGACATTTATCTAGGTTATTGATATTGGATTAGTTAGATAATGTCCTGTGTGCTTAACGTGACTGCCTATCAGGACGATTCAAAGTCACGGTCCGCGGTCGGACAATGGGCAGCTACCATGCGGCTCCCAACGCCCTCCCACCACCACTTGGGAGTACCAGTTTGCCTACTGAGTGCAGGCTCAGTGACCTTTCTGGTGGAAGCGAGGCCTACCTAATCCTCTGCCGATCTCTCGGTCTCGACACCGGGTAACCTCGTAACTCCACGCCGAGCCCCGATGCTCGGAAGCATGATAACTTCAAAGTGCATCTAGGGAAGCTCTACCCACATATGGGTCTTAACCACAGCCACCATGTTCGCACCCCCCTATAGGGGTCCTCACCGCGACCGGAGGGAGTTAAACAACCTCCTTGGGCCCCGGTCCCCGTGGTACCAGATTGACCCCTGGTAAGGCTTCGTGGACTCTCAAGCCCACTTCGGTTGTGTCCGACTGCAGACACTGGACCGATCACCAACCTAAGGGACGCGGGGACAGCACTCCCCGAAAGCTGTGCTGGAAGGATTAGTTAGATAACTAAGAATATTGTTCTCAGCGCTTACTTCAAGCCTCTCATTATCCTGCAGACAAAATGACTCAGGTAATCCAGGCCTAATCGCCAGCGATATAATGTACTCGTCTCACACACACAACAGCAGTAGTGTTCCCTGAGGGACAATACGAACTCGCCATAATACCAGTTAGGCTATCAAAAGCGGAACGAGTCTGGTGAACTCGCCAGGCCGTTGAACGCCGATATGAGCGAACGAAATTCGGGGATCCCAGATATATAAGCGAGTGAATCCTCGCGGGTGAAAGCCGCGTGGGAATGCCCGAATCGTGACCATGATCGGCTGCGGCAAGTAGCGACCGTAACAGCATATCGTTTCGAATTGACATATTTTTCTATGGTTGAGTAAATATATTTGCCTTTTTTCGTTAATAAGCAGTCCAACAGCCTCTGGACTAAATGTCTTTTTCAAAAATAAAATATTCACATAAAACATCAAATCAACAATACAAAAATATCTGTTCGAAAAAATAACTTACATAAAAATATAAGGTACCAAAAACATTGTAATCGCGTATTCTTCGTTATATTTCCGCTATATTTAAATACATAAAGTTGTTGGATGGATATGCGGAAAGATGACTTTAAACATGCCCTTACATTCCTTTTAACGAAGGTATATGAAACGCCCTTCAGCGACGAGTGTAGGCAAAATGAGATATGGCTCAAGAGATACCAATACTGAGTTTGGTCAGATATTGGAGCTTTTGGAATTATTGGATTTTGAAGCTCCAGGTAAGTGATGAACAATGAAAAGTATTTAACGTTTTTCAATTCTATAAACAGCGGAAATGATGGATTTAACACCAGAAATTTAAAAACAACACATAAGGCGATAAGTATAAATTTGAACCAAAGGTTCTTGTTTTTCCTTGTGCAATTTTGCCTGCGAGCGAAAGCGGCAAATGCCAAACTCTATGTACAGAAATATTTACCAAATATTTAAAAAATCATCAATAAATTTCGAAGCAATGATGACATTATCTTTTGGCAAAAAACACATCCCAATGTTTTCAACAATAAAATATAAATTTTTTGCCGGAAGAGGATAATCTTCCTTACTTTTGGGCTTTACTAAGCAGGCTCCTTTATGAAGAAGGATGGGAAACAAAAACCGTAAATCAACTTCAAAGAAGTATCCGATCAAACATAAAAAATATCCAAAATATCATGGGGATCGAGGATAATGGTCTTCTATTTATAATACAATTAAATTGAACCACGTCTTAGTAGAATAAAATAAAAGACATTACCTAAAGCTTTAATAAAAATAATAATTTATCGGTATCAGTTTGTCTCATTTAGTTTGTGACACACCTTATTTCACTGCTAACTTCAGTCCGAGGCATTTGTAGAACGAATCCGCCAATTTCGAAGAATGTTAATAATTTAGGGTAAATAAAAAAATATTTCTGATTTGAATTTAGTCGAAGCCATTGAATCAAAAATGTTAAACAATCAACAGTGAAAAATACACGGCAAAGAAGTGTGGAAATGAAATATTTTTTTTTGGTTTCACAAAGCAACGCTGCAATCTGTAAAGTTCAAACGGAAAAAAGTCAATTCCTGATTGATGCAAACAAACAATATTTCACAAATAAAACTTACAAAAGATTTCCGCGATTGTCTCAGTAAAAAGAGTTTTACTAAGTCTTCCAATAGGTGCGTACTCAACATATCCAAAAAACTGTGAGTTTGGTTGAAAATTGAAAACACCAAGTACTCACTAGATTCAAAATCATTTGTTACTTTTAATATTTCACCAAAGTAAAATTTGTCCTCAATTTTTGGAACTCTCCTCTAGCTATTGTTACCCACCATTCGAATTTCTATAAGAAGTCATACACATACGAAAAATATTCTCCATTGCCTCGAGAAAAAGCATAAAAGCGTGTATTCGGGGGAAAATCGTCTCTCGCAAGAAAATATTGACTTCCTGTTTTCTCATTTTTTATTTTCAATATTTCCAATTCGCTCTAAATCAATATTGCCTGCAAAATATTTTGTATCTTAGAAGCAGTCATACAAAGATGGGGTGGCCATCTCACCATCCCCCAGAAAGTATATTTGCTAGCAAGTTGACTTGAATGGAATTGACTTCAACGGTGAGAATACAATTTAAAATTTATTTGTTATTTGATTTTTGAAGCGTAACATTACGAGTGAATATTGTTATCAACAGTGATGGCGCTGAAAGCAAAGTTGAGAGCAACTCGCTGATTGAATTTAATCCACGAGAATGAATCAAAGATCACTGGTGGAAAGGAAATTGATTGAGTTAAACTTTTTCGGGTTTAAAAGCTAGCCCAATTGTAATGAAGGACCAAAAATTCAGACCTTTTTGAATGTTTGCAACAAATAAATCAAATAACAGCAAAAAGTTTCAGACACAATGGTGAATTGAAATTCCACAAAATGTAATCAGCAACCGTTTTATTTTATTTCGCACAAGAAACAATTCAACACTGTCTGAACTTTTTGAGCAAGTTCTATCTACAACCATATTATTAAAAAATCCAGCACTCTGCACTGTTAGCTATTCAACATCCTCACATATTCTCTGCACGTATTCACCTATTGTTGAACTTACTTTCCCGGGGGTCTGATTACCATTTGCCCACACAAAACATGCATTTGTAGGGGTTTTAGATTCTTCTAAAAAATTTAATCATCATCCGTTTATTTATTTCACACTAGAAACAATTCAACCCGAAACTTTTTCTATGCAAATAATCCAGCTCATTCACAAAATGAATTGAAAAAACCAATTTTCGCATGGAACTCATGCAGTATTCGTTTTACTCGACTTCGAATCCTTTCCGGTTCACCGGAAAATTCCATGCATTCGATTTTCATATCTAACAATTGCCCATTTGTTCCTTTCCGTTTTCCCAATAAAATATGCGAAACCATTGCATATGGTGTTCGTACACCAGCAGCAAATACGTTATAGTAAGTGACGCAAAGTGAAAAGGTAGCAGTTTTTCTCTCTGTATTTCCCTCTATCCACTTTTCATTTCCATTTCCAATTCAACGCATCTTAATCAAATTTCCCTGAAAAGAGGAAAATGGCAAATGTTTCGGATATTCACTAAACACGTTGTCGGTTGCTTAACATACACATGTCAACATGGGAATCGATTTGTAGTGGCAACGAAACCAACCAATTCATTTTCTTCGTTGCTCGAATGGAAAATAGATTTTTCCAATTCTTTTAGATGTTTTTTCGCACTTGACTAGTCCGTTACGCATGTGTGGTGAACCCCCTTTGTTACTTGTTTCTGTATAGTATTATATAGATTGTATGCAAATTGAATATTTTGTGCATACCATTTAGACATACATATGTGTTTGGAAGGATATTAGGTAGCATATGGCTACAAGAACTCGAAAAATATATGTCAATAGTTTGAAAAACATTTCATTTGTGCTATTTATTCCAAAACCAATACCATGGTTTCTTTTGAAATTCGTGAAATGGGACGCTACAAGGATTTTAGCCAAAATCTGTCCTATTTCTACATCATAAGTCAAAACTCTAACAACGGGTTTTTCAAGTGAATGTATTTCATCATCGACAATTTTCGTATATGCTTTCATCTAAATTCCTGCAATATTTTAATTGGATTGAATAATATTTACTAACCAAATGTCTTTGTTAAACTCGCTCACGAGGGATTTTCTCTGAATCGTCATTAAAGATTGTAGTTTTTGAAAAGTGTTAAGCTGATGCTGTTTGTTACGCGCAGTGTCGTCCTGTAGGCACAACTAGCCACGGTGTGAAAAGTCTTATGTATCCGACAGTGTGCCGCGGAAAGGAGTGAGATAGTTTATTTGGCCGCCGAACCCACCCCGGGCACTGAACCCCACTAAGAAAATGTTTGAAGTCAAAAATCTATTACTTGTAAAACAACTTCCGCGATGAACGCCATTACTAAGTGACAACAAAACTGTGGTGAGGAAATAAAGAAAAAATTGCTCCAATTCAATCAAAAATAAGAAACACTAGAAATTCCTGACTATGTGAACAAGATTTCCACAAATCAAAAAAAGGCCAAAAAGCCAAGATATCAATTAATTCTCGATTGCGCGGATCCCTCTTTTCACCACTCACCTGTAGTCAAGGTCTCTATTAGCCAAAAAAAGCGCGAGTAGCAGCAGCCACTTCCGTTTAATCAACTTTGAAACAGCTTTTTCATACCGTTTCGTTTGGAATGACTGAAGTTAACTTTGGCATTCTTTTATGTGGTGAACTTACCATAGAACAAAGCTGATACTTGTCTTCCTTAAATTTGTCCGATTATTGATGTTTTGTTTTGACGATCGGTGGCCTAAAAAGCTGGTGCATTTCAGTCTAAATTGTTGCCGCCTCTGAAGCTAATTTCAAAGTCAAGTGATTTGCTAGTGCCGGTAAACCGTCACCGACCTATTATGCAAAAGATTCATATGATCATTTGATTGTGACGAGGCTGGGCGGCACGGTTATCTAGCGGTTGTGCTAATCATCTTGCCACCGCGACCGCACGCCAATGAAATGTGCAGCTTTTTGTCATAGAACATACTGATTATTCCATTGATAAGTGGTTCTATTATTGAGCGGTTACCAATGCAAGTAGCAGAAGTCAACTCCAGTCCTATAAATGTTCGCCTACCTACACAAATTTTAATACCGTCCAATATCATATTCCCTTGAGTGTTACTGGTTATAAAACGCGCAACACTAAAAGATATTTTAATATCAATGGGATTTAACCAACCGCGCGTACATAAACGGCGCCGACGAACCGCCAAGCTCTGAAATCAGTCATGGGAATATGACGTAAGGTGAAGTTAAAAGTTGTAGATGGACATTTATAGGGCTGGAACTTACTTCCGCTCATTGCAGTTTCAACCGTTCAATATCAGAACCGCGTGTCAATGGAACACTCGGAACTTTCTATGACACAAAGTCACGTGTTGCATCGGCGAGCGGTTGCATGATTACGTCGAAAGAGGATTATCTTACACGTTTTAGACCCTTGTCGACCAGCCATATCGAAATGAAACGACCATATGAGTTTCTTGCTAGTTAGGTTGGTGATAGTTGATCGGCGCAGATGATCCGCTTATCTCTGAAACCAGCCTAGACTGAGCACTATGCTGACGGTGTGGCTGATTGTGTCTCTGGTGATCTTTCGTCCTTGATTATCGCTCGGTTCTTATAAGCTCGCTAGCGATGGTAACTTGGAACTATTTCTTTGAACATTGTTACAGCTTCCACCGCGTGGACTCAGGAGTTGCCAAACGATTCATCCTTTCAGGATCGATAAAACCGTCAAGCTACTATCGTGATTACTCACCTTCAGCTCTTATAGTTGTGGCTTCACCACAGCAGCCATCGATAATGTTGGTGCAGTTTCGGCAACATAGCTTCTGCCCATATATTTTATTATTTGGCATTAAAGAGTGCGCGAATCAGAAAGAAATAGCCACAGTGTATGGTGAACATTTATGCTCACATTTTGATTTGCAACATCCCCATCGTTTCCATGAATCTAGTTGTTTTCATCACTTCTACCAATTCACAAATCATTCGCGATATCACGAATAAATAATTCTCTGGGTTTTAAATTTTGGAGTCGCTACTACTTCCGATGTTGGCTTGGGTACTAACCTATCCTTACCTCTGGAAAATCTTACCTCTTAAAAAAAGTGTGTAATTTACTTCATTTTCAACTTTACTTCCTATAATCTAATCCAACATACATCATCCAATCTTTCATACAATTCCAATAATATAATTCAAATCTCTACTCTACGAGGCTTAGTGGAGTGGATGGGTAGCTATTGTTTCTCAAGATAGTTTAACTAGGCCGTAAGAAATTCCCCCCTTGGGGGAGTGTCATTCAAGGCATCGTTTTTTATTTCAACCGACCGTGAAAATTGGCGAACCTATCATATTTATCTTTATCTTTTTAACTTCATATTTTCTGTGAAACAGCACCTCTTAAAGCCATATTTTGCAAGTATAAAGACTAAGCCTAAGACTAAGTTTATCTATCTTAACAGCAAGGTTTTTACCTTCATCTAGCCATGGTATCGGCAATTCTTTCAAGGTATAATTTCTGGAGATTTCCGGAACTCAGTTTGCATTGCGAGAAATGCAACTGCTGAGACAGATGTTCGAAAACGTAAGAATTCAGTGGCTGGACCTATTTTCTCGAGGCTTTGGCGATGGTATGGGGGTGTTGGATGTTAACTTGTATTCTCAATGCAAAATTTGAATTCTATTGCTTGAATTGACAATTCCTCTGAACCAACTACACATGATTCTCCAAACTCAGCTTACAACATGAAAACAAAAAAAACTTTTCTGCCAAGATTATTTTACTGAAACTGAATTCATCAAAACGTCCTTCCAATAACGTTATGTAATCATCAAACTGATGGCATTGATGATAACGTAAATTTTCCATTCCTCCTCCGATCGTTTACAGAAAGGTATGCACCAACATGTGATACGTCAGTCTTATCAAAAGGACTCGAAGTTTCTCCCATTAATGGTTTCCTTCAATATCACTTCAACGTAGCTTCGTTTAAATTTTGTGAAATTATATTGGGCATATACTTGAGAAAGCACCCCCATCAAATCAAGATGTGCTATTCTGACGTACATGCATATGTCCATAAAGTCTACTCATCTACATACAGCTTCCTTTTTTTGCAGAAAACCAAGAACCCGCCAGCTATACCCAATACGCTTGCAATTTTGTGCTGCGAACAAACATATAGGATCTTTTTACCTACATATGCTTCACTTTAATATGCTGAAAATTTCGTACACATTTTAGGGATCTCGTTTGCATGATAGGATACTGTTATATGGAGTGTATGTATGCACGTTAATATTCAGGTATTGAATTGGGTCGGACTTTGTGTAGCTGTAAGTATAAGTCTTTCTTCCGTATTTCAGATATATGCCATTACATTCGATTTACGAAGTGTTCAGGGAGGAATACCATTTATGGTCGCGTGGAAATGAATGATTGAATACCACCGAATATACTCAAAAGCGGTTGAAGTATTTTCAATATTATGATTTCGAATATATTTCATGACTCAGGCAGTGTTGAACAGTAACATAAGTTATTTAATCCAGTAAAATGGGCCGAATTTCGAGTCGAAGATCGAAGGGACCGTTGAAAGCCGAAAACGCAGAGATGAATTGGTGTCTTCTTTAGAAAATAATGACATTGGAAAAGGTGTGAGCTCAAATTCAAAACATTTCTTCGAATCATGGACTCTTTTGATGCTTGATGTTTTCCACATTTTCTTTAGCGAATTTTTTTGGGGTTAACATAATGCACCGTCAGTTTTCGCACTGGGTTGTTTGTTTGTTCGCGCAAAACGTTCATCTGGTCTTGAATTGCATTTTTCATGTGACTTTCCCCCCTTCGAGACACAATAGCTCCCGCCAGTGTACAGTGCTCGAAACAAACAACACCGCAAACGACTTGCGACAAAATTTTCTTAAAATGTTCCCTGTCCAATGTATCACATATGATACATGACGCTTTTTTTGTACCAAGTATACCAAGTCCGTGTATCATATGTGAGCAAAATTATAGGTGATTTCAAATGCTTATTTTTAATGGACGCAGCAGCACATATACGATACAGGGAGCGTATATGTAACGCTGCGCTCGTGTATCATACCTGATACATTTTTTAACCCTCTTAAATTTGTACAAGTACCTTGAAAATATATTCACTCCCTCCAGAAACACTAATGAAAATCAAAATAAGAACAAAAACCGCAAGACCTTTGACATTTTCAAGTCACCATTGTATGGGGACAGGAAACCTGTTAAGTAGGGAAATACATGAAATTTTTTTTTAGAGGAAGCTAATTTCAGATTGATTTAAAAAATATATGCTGTTTATTCAGAAGATTTTAAACATAAAATCATTAAAGTACATGCCTCAAAGTACTTGAAAATATATTTTTTATAATCTTTCAACACAAAATGACGGCGATGCGAACGAATGAAAAAATCACCTCGAAAAATACCTAGTACAACTTAAAGCCATTTCCGGAGATCCCGCAACATTCAGAAGAAGAAAAATGTGTAAATGAGATGTATATTTCATAGGATGGCCAATAAAATTTATAAAAAAAATGTAATTTTTACATTAATTTTAGATTAAACAAAAAAATGGATTATTTTCGCAAAAATCGCGTTTTAAACATTAATAATCAAATTATTTCTCAAAAATTACAAAAACGTGTAGATTCAACGAGAAGATAATACTCTTTTCTAAATGTGGTATAAATTTGAGCTGGATCGGTTCAATATTTTTTGAGTTATTTTGTACGGAAGTTGAAAAAGTACTACTACTTATAATTTACCAGGTCGTATTCCTTAGAAGAATCCAGGTCGTATTTCCTTAGAATTTCAGATTTATAAGAATATGGTAGGGATACACAATTAGAGAAACACGCATAGCGCCGCAGAGAAAGGAGGCAGGAACGCACGGCAAGTGTGCTCGACTTACTGGGGAACGCCGCGCTGCCTATAACGGACTATAACTCGACAACTAATACGAATATCGCTTCAAAACTTTTTTTGGGCTTATTCTTAGAGTATTTGGAACATTTTAATGTAAGAGAAAACAAATTGATTTTTTTGAGCAGTTACATGTATTTCCCCCCTTAATGTTATTTTCAATGTGGTTAAAGTGAAAACAATGAAGTTGTGGCGCTCGAAATATGTTCCCCTTTTTTGAATGTCGTTTAAGACTTGTAACTTCTTAAATATTGATACCACACGAAAGTATTGTGGTTTTGTTCTGCCGCTTGAAAGAGAAGAGCCCGAAGAATTGAAGCTGCGATCCCAGATACTTAAGCTAATTATAGATTTGGAGACATATTGCAATAAAAATTTGCCTGCCAGCCCAAAACAAACGGTCAAACTCCAATTTGACTGGACT
The DNA here is from genome assembly GCA_963942545.1 of Oxycera nigricornis. Classification (NCBI taxonomy): domain Eukaryota; kingdom Metazoa; phylum Arthropoda; class Insecta; order Diptera; family Stratiomyidae; genus Oxycera; species Oxycera nigricornis. The sequence continues at coordinate 27,071,235 of OZ012663.1, read as the reverse complement.
AATAATATATCGTGGACACAGAGCGAAAATCGAAAACTCCATAAACCATAGTTCGAAATAAATGGATTTTAATTTTCAATTCTCATCCAAAAATCTGGATTTAGTCGGAAGGAGCTACTCTATCATAATTTAAAAGGCTGTTTTTTGAGGCGAGACCACATACCCGACTGTAGAGTCCCATAAACATCAAGAACATGTTTTGAGACAAAACTGAAATTAGTGGATTTTCTTTATACGCCCACAATATGATATGTTATAACCTTAGCAGAAATTATTATACAATTCTGCACTGCTTATTCTTATGAATGATTTTTTGCGATGACTATTTGTGAAACTTTTTCCTGACGACCAATTTTCTATTTTTCATTACAGCTAATCCTGACAGGAGTTTGTATAATGAGTTTGGCGCGACGAAGAAATCGATATAGCTACCTGGTAAGTAATCTGCACTAAATTATCTTATCATGTTGTCCGTATTTATCCTGTGATAGTACATGACAAAAACATTAATCTAACAAAGTAGAATTTGTTGCAAATTTATAGGATTCACTGTTTGAAGAATTGTTTGTGCGATGTCTGTTTGTCTGTTTGATGTCTTCGTTTTGTAAGTGTGATTTGTGTGTGGAAATATTTTTTGGACCGATGTCAATATTATAGAATGTTAAGGCTCCGGCAATTGTGTTTGTTTTATGTTACAGTCATAAATGGAAAACATTTTAGTAATAAATGGTTTCCAATTGACATCACTCATTTAAAATACGCTTCTGGAACATTTAAAGCTCTGAAAATATATCGAATGCATTAAATTCTCAACTTTATTGAATGAAGTTAAGTGCCTCCTTATGATTCTTACTTGCATAAAATATTTTTTGTTGATTGAAGTTTCATTTTTCGTGATTCTAGACATTAAGTGGCTATTCTTCATTTACTGGTCATTTGTCGGAGAGAATGTTACGTTCACTTATTATCCGTAGCTGACCTTCACCACCGTTGAACAATCCCTCTCGGAATATGCACTTGAGGATGAAAATTATAAGGACACCAACCAATTCTAAGACGAAGTTGCCACACCATGAATACCGAAACGGAAACTCGATTCATGTCGACACTCAAATACCTCTAACCAAATCTCGGGGTAATCTACGGAATGGCAGAAAAATTTCCCGTGGGAAGAAAAGAAATATTCCTGAACACACATTTGACACGAGCCAATAACGCGAAAGATAAACGACCTATACACGCACAAATTTAAAATGATTTAATACCATTACGAAAAGAAGTTAAATATAAATCAGTTTCCCATCTATCCCTACGATAATCTTAAATCTTCTAACAATGTTTTAGTCTCAATCCAGCAGAAAATTCTCAATATACGCCAATCGCACCTCCTCTCCAATTTTTACACACTGGTGACGCTTGCCGACTGACACTTTCCCCAAATTAAAATTAAAAACCGATCGCTCCAAATGACTCGAATACCAAAACAAAAAACCAAATTTAAGCATGATCATCATTTGATGTTATACTTTCTAGTTTACCCAATTTTACGCTGATCAAGTGCGAGCTCACAAACACTACTCGTAGGAATATATTTACTCCAAAAAATCCAACATCCATCACCAACAACCATGCGTTTTTATTTTCCCTACTCTCTCGCTAACGACCTCCTCGAGCTCCCAAAAACCCTCCATTACCAAGTCCCGCTGCCGTCAAGTTCCATTACTCAACGAGTGCATGCCAAGATTAGTCATTTTTCTGTTCCAGTGAGGTGAGAGTCACATATTTGCGCCTCTTTTGATTTCTTTACACCTTAAACAATTTCTTCGTAGAGGAACCAAAACCCGCATTGACCTTTCCGTAATCTTTTTCATTTTTTTTGAAGATCATAAGAGGATTGGCTACTTCCAAGCTAGCTTCGGCAGCCATTTAGATTGAATTGTTTTTATTATCAATTGAAAAAAGACACTCCTTCTCTTAATAATAAAGCAAAAATCGTTTAAAAATATTTAGCGGTGTTGTTTTGAACGCATTTACTTAACAGATGGGCGACTCTCTATAAAAACACAATGACGCAAAAATTGACCTGGAGTCTGTCGTAACTTTTTTGTAAACATGCTTGTCAAATCAATTAATATATATCTTTAAATTATGACTAAAAAATTTTGGACAAATTTTTACAAAAGCCTGAAAATTTAATTAACTAACACTATTTTTGCACATTAATGGAGGTTCTTTTGTTCCAGATTAATGGTTGGTGCCATAATTAGATAGGGAGCGTGGTTTCGGGATAACGATTAATGTGCAAAAATAGTGTTAGCAAGTGGCTAACCAACAAAAGCACACTAGTGGGTGATTTGTCTCGACTAGAAACGGAGTTTCAAATCCAAAAAAAAAAAAAATCATTTCAAATTGCAACGTATGCCCAATATACGAACGAAAAAATATAGACAGTCGTTATACTTCGCAGATGCAAATATTAAAATAGTTGAAATATAATGAGCTTAACCCATCAACAAGCCTAACCCGGTGTCGTGTTGTCTGATAACGAATGGCATATGACAGCACCTGAAGAGGCACCGAATGGCTCGTTATCCCGAAACCACGCTCCCTATCTAATAAATTGTAGTCCTCGATTGTTTGCATAGTGAATTTTTAAAAACTCCTGAATTTTCAAGTCTGATATAGACCAGAAATGCAACAATTTTATAAATTCCAACCCTCGTTTTATTTGGTAACTAACATGTCCTCCTTCATAGAATTCAAAAGAATCTTACCAAAAACGGTTTTGTATACAAATATTTTCGAAATTTTTCGTATTTCAGTTTTTGATACATGATAGGAGATCTTTCCTGTACTGATTTTTTATGAGTGTTAAAAGTGCTCCATCACCGTTCTCCAAATCCCATTTAGCTTACATGATTACAAAATCATTGCTATCCTCCTATATCCCCTTTCAAACCAAATTATTTTCTGATGAACGCAGGAACGTTGATGACAAACTGAACGTCTCACTCGCATATCCTTTCCTTCACATCGAATGTGCAAACTGAAAGTCAATGTTTTCCTTTTCGGCAATAAGGGTAGCAATTAACATTTGCTACATCAGAGTTCGCCCATTTCAACGATTCCTTGCCGCATGAACCTACTAATGGTGATTCCATGTTCGACGAGCTGTTGTTTTGGTCCTTGCGGTGCAATCGTCTCATGTACTGTTGTCGTTGCCCAAAGAAAGCACCTATTTGCCGGAACGATTGTTTTGACTTTATAATTGCTGCTAATACTTACAAAGTCGAGATTGCTTCGTATCTACAGACCAAGCACTAAATTACAGGGATGCGAACGGCGTATACATATCCTGCGGATCCGAGTGGAGTGTAGTTGTATAGGCGGCACTATAAGTGAGACGTTTCACTCGGAAATTGGTTGTTTTGAGAAGAGACTCCTAAACCACCGTCGTTCAAAGGATCCTCAAGGCTCTTGTCGTGCTTTGCAAACCATGTAGTGGTCGGAGAAGATGATGTCGACACATATATAACATCCGTACGACGATGGTAGACAGTAACTATGGAGAAAATAGTGGGAACTGTTGGAATTGTTCACCTTGAAAACGGAGGATGATTACAACAAAGAACCTGAAGTATCGATCCTGTGTAAATATTGTTGGAAACATTTTGTTGAGGTCACTAATGAATTGTAAGTAGGAGTGGATTGAAATAGCTTCCGTTCTTTGAACGTCACGGACAATGAATATTCTCTGTTGCTTAAGAAAGAAACCCACGCTATTGAAGTCGCCGTTTGATAGTATGAGAAAAGATACTACATTATTCAACCTACAATCAATGATAAAACAACAACAGCATTGAAATGCTTTCTGTTTTTTAAAAATGGAAACCCAGCATTGAGCCATCGTACAAAAAAAACATAATATTTTGTTCGAATTTTCATGAAACTATATTTTCGAAGGACCCTTCCACAGTTTTTGGAATCATAAACTATTTGCCATTGTAATATGAATAATAAACTGGAAGAACTTCTACTATGTACTATTTTTAATCAAAAACCAATAACGATACAGAGTAGAAAAACTGAACCATTTCAAAGCACGATTTTCGATGAACTTCTCCAAGTAGGACGAAACAACTCTAACTTTCCTGAACGGAAACAATCCTGGAACGTTATCGTTCTCGAAAAACTTCCAAATCGATTTGATTCGCTGAAAAATTGCAATGTATATATCCTGTGAACGTTCACTTAGCCAAGGTGATAAGGGTCCAAGAAACTTTGCCGTATGCTCCTGCAAACCTTGAGGAATTCACCAATCAATAAATACAACTAGAACACTTATCCAACTGGAAACAAATGACTCCTGGATAAGCTGGAATGAAATGTTCTGATGATTGTAAATTGTTCTCGAACTGTGAATGGATATCAGCGAAGCGACAGTCTCAATTGCAGCAACTTTACAAGTAAGGACTGATTGGAAATTTCGCTCCTTTACAATAAAATACTTAGTGAATCATGAAAAAACGGAATTCAAACTTTCGAAAACTTTCAATTAAGTTTGTCTTAGTGAATCGTAATATTTTCCAATCCAATCCAATCTAAGTTACGGCCACTTGGTAGCAAAGGATTTTGTCCACCGAAATAATTGGGGAGATTGAACATAGGTGTTCTAAAGGAGAACGTAGACATTTGATGAACCGTTTTTATTGAACTCTCTTCCAAAGTTTAACAAAATACTATACGCACTTAACCCATTTAATTGAAAATTTATTCAGAATATTGCTCTGTACAATTGAAAAATCCCAATCATGGCTAGTTTATTTATAATCAAATTTTACCTCCTCTCATCAAAATGTTTTTTCTGTTCACGCTGGAGTCGTTTCAGAGTGCTTTAGTTATTATTTGTCTACAAGCAAAACACTTAGGAACTTATATATCCAATATCTGACCACGAATAGAAGACAAATCCCGACAGTAATTAAGAAATTATTATCCTCATCTAATGAACAATTTATTCAATTGAAAATTTGAAGAGAAGCTTGAAAGCCAGCTTTTATTTTAAAATAGTCAAACTCGATGATTTTCAAACAGTTTTATTCAGAAATGATAAATCAGAATATACAATTATTTATTTGTATGGGAAAGCAGAGCTTCTAGGGCAGTTTAGACCTTTAAAGAACTTGGTACCACAACAGACGTGCAGTAGTGTTTCTTTTCTCTGAAAAGCATTATCTTGCCTATCTCACGCATTTAACTTTCATTGGATGATGTAACCAGGAACTGCGATGAAGAATTGAGAGTAGGATAATGCATCCCCCATATTTCCACTTCCACAGCAGTGTACCCAACCTATATTACATACATTGTTAGTTTAAAACAAATCAAGCCAACATGAAAATACTTCTTAAATGTTTTATGGATATTTCACACAAATTCATGATCTTCTCCGTTTAAGTAAACCTAGAAATAACATGTTGAAAAATTTGTAAGTAGCGTTTTCATTACTTCCACGTGCCTCGACCAATGAATAACAGACAGTAAAAGAAAATGATTCTCTCTTTTAGACTTAGATTTACTTATACAGTTTGAAGTAAAAAGAGAATATGGCGAAATGAAAAATACTTAAGAAATGTCGGCCAAAAAAATGGGTAATCGTTTATTATTTTAATACAAAACAGAAACAAGTCCACATATTTTTTTTCAAATTTGCAGTATAGGTCCTTCAAATAGGGCTTCGAACTTCGCGAAGGCAGCATTTAGTGTGAAGTGGGTGGCTTTAGGAAAACTATCTTCCTGACTATTTTTCGGCACTCATGGCGGTTTTCTCTAGGACAACCACAGAATATTTGATCCTCAAAATCCCCCCAGTTTTGAGAAAAAAGCCTTTAAAGTTTTCAGCGTCGCTTATCAATTAGTAAGTTTTTAGGTGCGGTTCAATATTTTAAGAATCGAAAATCCTTAACGTCTTCTACTTATGTGCCAAATTTCATCCAGATCTGAGGAGACAAGGTCGGGTCTTCTCCTTGTCAGTTCTGCTCGTTTCTTTTTCCTTGCGATCCAGATCTCACTTTTATATCAAAGTGTTGGTCTCAACTAACATTAGAAACATTGAATTATTTCGACGCATTAAAACAGGGAGTTATCTACATGTAAAAGCTTTTTCGTACACACTAGAGCACATAATGAGGTAGCAGCTCATTACCAACTACGGTATTATTAGATAGTGACACACTACGGGTAACTCATTGTGACTGTCAGTTGAACAGTTATTCAACATAAACACATGTTGTTGTGACGACAATCGGACAGTCATTGAAACTTTAAAAAAGAAGCATCACAAATCCAGATAGATTTCCTCACGGGTCGTAAATATCAAAAAAGAAACTTACACCGTCTATTCAAAGTACCGCTCCGGTAATTACAATAAAATCGTTCGAAATTCGCTGCCAACTATTAAACTAACAATTCAAATTGCATGTAGTTTATTCGCTTTGTCCATAGATGGCACTCGCAACAGTAATTTGTAGAATCCATACAGTGACTATAGCACACCTATGTGTAAACAGGGAATTCGATGCTAACTTCACATCGATAACAGAACGAAGTTTTCTCTCTTGGTCTTTAACAGCGTGGGCCACAGGACGTATTTTTGATAACATGTATTTCTGTTAAAAAAGCTAGTCATTTTGTAAAGTAGCGCTTCACTCAGTATTCACCTTGTGTTCTTATGTAGAGCCAAACGCTTCAAATTTGTAGCGGTTACGAAAAGAACATATGGCAAATTAAAAAAAAAACATCATCGAACATTAATTTTCATTTAAGTTCATTCTGTTGAGATATATTACTTTTTTGTTAAATATTCACCAAAATTCTTTTACTTTACGAATGAATACCAACAACTTCTAAAAAATTCCGTTGAATCAGAAAATATTTATCTATTGAGGACAGCAAAAATCAGAAAATTGCTAAAAACTAATTCAGAAAAACATGTTTTTCTAAAAACTATTTTATTTTAAAATAAGTGCTCAATTTCCTTGCTCTGCAACAGTTTATGCTTCAGCTTTATATCAACCAGTAATTTTCTGCAGAAGAAAATTCATTAATCCATTCGCTGCCAAGCCCAAATCATATGAAGTTATTCCCGTTGCCAATTACATTTTAAGTGCTATTTTTTATCTAAGCTCTACCCCCCCCCCCCAAAGATGAGTATACTCGTCCTTGGCAGTGAATGGGTTAAAATTCATGACGTAGAAGCGTTCTTCGTGATAAAAAATGCGACAATTTCCCTGAACTATTTTACTTATACAAAGAGTTTAACACTATATTCAATTTTACGCTTGAAATGCTGTTCAAAGCTCCTCCTACATTCAGATATAATGCATTTCCCATTGAAAAGAAAGGAAGACTCTCAATTCATATGTGTATTTTTCATAAAACATATATTCTAATTGTAGCCGCATACCAAAAGAAACGATAAAATGGAAAGATTTCTTGTTTCACGGAATAAGAATGTCAAGAAGCCTGACCTACTTTTCCAAAGTACCAAAGTTTAACTATGCGTATCTAGACTTGACCCTATAGTGGAATTCTGGATGCTGGAATCAACTTCTAATTTCGTCTCATTCTACTCTTCTAACAATCCAATTTATTTTCATGAAACTAATGACTAAAATATCCCCAAATCTACCCTAGCCTAGTCTAATATAAGTTTGAAGAAAAACCTAAATTGGCATGAGCCCAATCGTAGCCAATCCCATCTAATTCAACCCAACTTTTTTTTATCATTTTCCTTTCAGATAAAACTTTCAGGAGCCTGCGGTCTTGCGTCCGCCCTTACATGTGCCTTGGTCACTGTTACTACGACAGTGCTTCATATGAGTCGTTTGCAGGCGTTGCGGGAATGCGAATACACGCAGAAAACAAGGACGTGCACGTGTTATTCGGTCATGATTGAATCTCAAGTGGATGGTGTCGATGAAGGTAAGTCAAAAGCACACATCCCGACTACCCCAAGCCATCCAAGTGCTTGGTCGTCAAGGACCTTTTCTTTGATGTTCTCAAACTCATCGTACAGTTGAAACTACAATCAACTAATGTTTTGCTATTTCTTGCTCTTCCTTCGGCTTGCTTGACTGGACCTTGTTACTGTTGCCGAACTCATCCTCGAACTTTCAATTCACTTATGGACAAACCACTTCACAACGGAAGACCGCAACGGAGTCCGATTCGTGTTTGATTCAACGGCCGATTGTGGGGTGGTACACGGCGCCCTCTACTCCTGTCTGAGAGCGGTATTTGGATTGTCGGTAGCCGGAGTCCTGGCTGCTGTGTTCAGCTGCATGCTTGTCTATCAACTTCTAAGGTAATTATATATTTTTTTCATTTAAACAAAACTTTTAATAAATGACTTTTGGAAGAGCGAATCCTCTAAGTTAAATGTCTGCTAGTCCTGACCATTAGCTGTATATATTAAAAAACCTGGTGTAATCTATGTCAGAGGAGCGTGCAGTAGTGGATCTGCCATCTCATGGCATCTTCTGAAGGGGGAACTGTTTCAAACTTTGAGGCACCGAATGTCATGTTTTGTTACATTGTTTGGATAAAGTTTTCAAATCTTCTAAAGTTTTAACGGATGCGAACTAGAAGAATGCTGAAACAGTTTACTCACGTTGCGAAGGATATTTTTTATCTAATCCATGCCCATGCCCTCATAGCTTGTAGCTAGGGACCACGAGTCTAAACTCTTAAGAAAAAGTTCAGTTGATTAACCACCTTTCGGGATAGTATACTCATCCCTTTTCCCTGTCAGTACTTAGTGTGCGACATCAGGTTTTGGTCGAACTTTGAAAAATCAAAGAAAGCTGTAAAATGAAATGTTGATGTAATAAAGTAGATCAGATTGTGGGCGCATTATATATTCCTTTCTGGCTTCTTTCCTGTCTTGTTGCGTTCTCAACAAGTCAATAGAAAATAAGCAATAAGAATATATAACCAAGTCGAAACTTGGTCACTATTCTTCATATTTCGACGCCACACAATTTCAAGTAATTTTATTAAAAAAATTGTATCGAATCATTCGACTTCCGCTTCAAATGAAAGGAAATATTGTGTTTCGAAACTGATATGAAACAGAAACAAGAATCGACTGGTATTGAATTTTACGTTCGCCAAACTATAGAAGAATATATTTTTGTGCGTTAGGATGCAATTTTTCAGTCAGGAAAAATTATCTACAAATTTAAGTATAAATGCTTGTCATCAGTTTTATTTAAAATACTTGAACATTCTTTGCACACGAACACCAGGACCTATTTTTATAAAATAAAAAGCAAACTGAATTTAAAACAACAGTTTCTAGTCGACCTACTAACATAAACAGAACTCATCTTTCGTTCGCTGGGTTTATTTGCATAGATTATCGGCCGTTATTCCTTATATATCTAGAAACAAAGATAGTTCGCAACTCAACCTAACCATCCCTTTTCGTGAAATACATAAATTCAGCTTTTACTAAAGAATCTATATTTTCAGCCATGAACGCAAGAAAATGTACTGGGAACAGCTGGAGCTTCGATGTCGTTCCTTATACGCCAGCCAACAAGGCCCACCACCTCCACCACCGTGTCCCCCAAACGGACCATCAATCATTGGTACACCAAGGACAAACTCGTGCCGATGCTGCGAGCAGTGCCACTCGCATCGTAACAATATGCCAACAGCATATCCTTGGGATGGCGAGCAACGATTTTGGGCGCCCGGGCAGCCTGGCAACTTTTACTCCCCGAACCCAGGAGGAGATGAGCACGTAAACGCAAATCGTGGTATCAACACGGGAAACCAACGTCGCGGAACTGGATGGAGTTGGCCACGAATGCCGTGGCAGCGCAACGAATCAAATAGATTTCGCCAAACACCATCCAGTCCGGACTCACAGTATGGCTTTTCAAACAACGCCGGTGCTGCAGATCCTGCCGCCATGACGACCAGTCAAGGAGGTTATAGTGTTATCGGCAGTGTCCCGTATGGAGTTTGGGGGCCACCGCCTCCTTATAGTGACCCTAATAGTCCTGCGAGACGCGGACGGTACCAGTACGTTCATCCGAACCAATGCCAGTCGCTGATGGACCACCAGATCCCGCAGTCCCAACAAACCATACAAAGCATGGAATGCCACCAGCACAGCTCATCAACCGATAGCCACTCAATGGAGCCGTTTTGCCCGCAACAGAGCCGCAATGTCATCAAGAGGCAAACCGGGTTCAAAACCAAAGATAACTACGAAAACACCCCTTCGGACAGCGATGGTCCGCGGGATCGATTCTCTAACACGCTTCCCGTCCGAAAAACAAAAAAGCGGGTGGAAACCGGTGCGAAGAGTATAGGACCCAATAGTCAACCTTCAAACCGTGTCAACGTACAGAACGTGTTCAGCCCCATCCGGCAGGATCACATGGAACACGAGTACCAAGAACCTGGCAGCAGTGGCTGCGACCAGAACAGTGGTGGCCCTGTCTGCCATTCGAAAAGCAAGAGAATCAAAACCGGGGTGGACAATTCAGGATTTCAGAATGTTGAAGCTGGAATTCTCGAAGGGGACGGGGGTGTTCGTATCCTAGAGCCAACAGAATCTGAAGTATATTTTGCTGATGTGAGCAGCTGCTGTAATATATCTGTTAAGAATGATAATTATTATGATGACGCTAATCAGCGTCGCGTAGGAAAGGACAAAGAAGAGACTAGTACGAAGTTCAGCAAGGAAGAAAGCGAAGACTACCTGGCGCAAAGGTTTGGCAAACGGGAAGCATCAATACGAAGTCGCTTGCCGTTTCCTCAGATGATTCCGGAGGACTATGAAAAGCCACAAATGAATTTGCCCATAGTCGCGCCTAGACAGAGTCTGATGCCAAAAGACGTATCCAGACAAAGCATGTGCTCTGTAGATTCAGGTGAGAAGACTGACTTCACTGACCTATCACCGGCCACACCTTGTTCCAACTTCGCGCCGCAACACTTTGCTCAAAACAGCTTCAGTTCCGTTCAGAGTCAAGACATCAACGAAGCGAACCCTTCCACCTTCGTGGCTTCCTTTCCGTTCTCGTCGAACGAACAAAGTCAGGAGGCGCATCGTCGCTCCACTAAGAACCTGCAAGAAGTGTTCCTTGCTCCCGATGCTCAATACGAGGTGATGAAAGATGCCAATCAGTTTGAAACCACGCCTCTTACTTTAAGTACCTACGATCAGGATATGAGCTACAACAACAAATCTAGTCACTTTCATAAGCCCAAATCGCCCAAGAATCTCAATCTTACGCCGATCAAGCGGCAAAACATTGGCGCCAACATCACCACCATCATCCAAAATCTTGGCGGAAGCGATGTAGGTCTGCTGTATCCTGACAGCCGCAGGAGTGCCGACCATGAGGTCAAGGAGCGAAAACAGTGTCAGCAGCAGCAGCAACAACAAAAGCTAGTTTCCCAAGTTGCGTCCGACAATGAGTGGTCCGATCAGACGGATCGACGATTGTGAAAGGAAATCTTCGTGTAGTAGGATACATTGTAAGGATTAGCTAATTAAATAGATATATCAATAGGCATAGTGTATGAATCATCCAAATGTCTGCATGTTAGATCGTATGGATGTAAGGCCAGAATGTTTGTTGCAGAAACTCTTTAATTGCTTTTGTTACATTTATCGTTGGCAAGGCAAAGAATCGGTTGAGAGTCGTTCACGAAAAATGGCAATTTTTCTATAAGAAAGCGCAGGTTATGCCCGAAAAATTAGTCAAAATATATTTTGAAGAGGATGTGAAAGGAGGAAAATGATCTATCGCACTATCGATCATTTCCCGAGTTAACTAAGAACATATATTACAAACACGTTTGTTGAGGAAAAAGAATGTTCCAAAAAAATTCAAAATGTTAACGCTCAAAAACGGAAAGCAAACTTGAACTTAAATTTTCGCTCATTATCCAGAAAACAATGGTAATACAGGATAAAAAAAAGTCTTACTTCAAAAACAAAGCAAAATATAATCAGAACTCCATTGTAAATAATATTAAACGTGCATAGTTTGAAAAATGTAGAGGATTATTAACACTCGAATCTTAGAGACGGGACAATAGTTGTTGCAGAAGTATAAAGTAATTTTACAGTGTTAAGTCGACATTCTTCTGAGTTGTTACTTTGCATTTTCATGATCTGTTGTTGTATGTGTAACCTTAAATTCGTCACTTTTTTCATTCCCTGTTTGCCGTTCATAAATCCGTTCAAAACGGATTCACCTAGCACAGAGCCGATAATTTACAAAACTAATTCATAAGCACCCCAAAATTCTTGCAACTATAAAATGAAACCCTCAAAATTGCTAGATTTCTATTATATCTTTCTTTTGATCCACAACTTATTTGATTAGTTAACATATCTATTTAGAAAATAGTGTAAATACGTACGATTAAATATACTTAAAAAACAGGCCTTCTTGATACGTCTCTTAAATATATTTGTTCGAAAGTAAACTATATTTGATTAGTTAGATTTTTATTTAAATCCACAAAAGTACATATATGTGTAGTTATTGTTGATAAGTGAAAAGAAATTAAAAATGAACAAAACGAAATGAATGATAAATAAATAAAAGAGTAAATTTGATGAACAACAAAAACATAAGACTTTATATTGATTTCAACGAATTTTTTTGAATATTTGTTGAAAGTTTATGTAAATCGTTTCGTTTCAAAAACGTCACGTTCAATAGATGCTCGAAGAAATTGCTACCAAGTCAGCTCATTTCGTAAAGTATGGGGTGGCAGACCATTTCCCGGAGTCTTCTACCGACCGTATCATGTTGAATTCAATCACCGTTGAATTATGATTGCACGAAATTTAACAAAAATCCCGCAAAAAGCTTTAAAAAAAGCATCACCCCAACTTCAAATTCATGATACAAGGCTATTCCACAAGCCACAAATAGCACTAACCCGAAAATATCGCATTTTCCCGAAAAAATCACTACACAAAACAACAAAACAAATATCACGTGAATCAACTGACCTCCCGGAGTGGCCGTAAATTTCTTCTAGATAACTGTCCCTAACTGGCCTCACCAAGCACAAATGTCGCTGTCTAGACGCATAATTGGTACACAGCCGATTGAATGCGAAACCGCATAAAGTGCGCGGTTAAATCCAATTGGGGCTCGTGATACTTCATTGAATGGAGAATGTTCCACAAAAACTTTTCAATTTTACTTTCCGTCCATTATTTTTTTTGTTTATTGGAAAAAAATATCCTACTATCATTTTTTCTAGATGATAAATAGTGTTATGTGCTCCTTTCTCGCACTAGCTGCCCTCGCAAACGATCAGCGGACGGCATTATCCGTTTGATCGCTCTTCGACTAGCTGCTCACTATTCGACCCTCTAACTATGTCCATCATCAGGCCTAACCAATTTGAGCGCACCGAGAAGGAACATGATCCAGGCGCGGATGGCTAAACAGGGGTCACCATCATAACGAAGAAGATACGCAACAAGTTGATCGGAAAGTGTCATTGCTGGTTTAAATTTACATTTTTCCGACTAGCTCACACGTTCATGGGTGCACAATGTGCTGCTGAAGAAATTTTCTAGGAAACATTAAGAACATTCTTCATGGTTAAATTAAATGTTAGGTTTAATACTATTTTCAAGATCAACATTAATGCTCATACAAATAGAAATATCATGCAATATAAATAGTGATACAAGTTAGCTAACATTAATGAAATCGTGATATTCTTGGCGGTATCTACAGACCCATGCGTATATTTTCCTAGTTTAGGGAAAGTTTATGTTTCAATAAAAAAAATTATATTTGTAAATGATCACTTCTAAACATTCATACTACAAAAATCAAACAAAATCAATTTCTTATTCTAACTTCTAAACAGAAATTTCGATACATTTATAGCTCATGTACTATCGACCGAAAGCTTGCAGGTCATTTGATTAAGATATTTGAAGAAAACTGAAAATAAGGAATTAAGCAAATTCTCCCCGATTATGCAACCAGTGTTCTGCAAAGTTTCTGAAATATGAATATTGCATGTTGCAATTTTTTGGCACTATTGAGGTTCTTGTGGACAGCTGGATTTAAGATCTATAAAAATATCTGTTAATACACAAAAAAAATTGATAGGATCGTTAACTGGTTTGCTATGAAATTTTTTATTGAAATTAAATCTTTCAATATTTTTGAATGATTGTTGGTTTTTTAAGAACATTCTTTAAATTATTTATTAGAAAATTTCAGTTAAATGAATTTTTCTTAAGTCAAGTTCATAAGACTCAATGAATGCTTTCCTCAAGTACGTCAATTGTTTGTAAATCATTCAGGTAACACCACTCCATAAAAAAAGTTCAATGTGATTAAACTATACGTGCATGATGACGAGACTTCATTTCTTGGAAAAAATATTCTGAATTTTTCCACCGCTTGTGCTATGTAACACTCACTTTTCATATAGTTTGCTAATATTTTCCAGCAAAATTCAAACATATAACATATATTTCTTACAGCAAAAAATTGGTACTATAAACATGTTAATATATCAAGCACGTCACTGCTGCTAATGTTGCATTAACATGCACTTTAAAAAGCAACAAATGACTTTTCATCAGATAATTGAATTTTGCTAAAAACTTGACCCAACCGGCAAAGGCATAAAAAAAATTTGAAACATCTTTTGGATATCTTATTTGAATATAAGTTAATTTGTCCTAAAAAAATTTAAGTATGAAACTCAGTATTAAAAAAAATTCATTTGTTATAGTGGATGATTCCAAGTGGTTCAATGTCATGTGATTTTCTTCGAATAATGCACGAAAAATCCAGGTGCGGAATATTTCAGGAAATATGAATATTCCCTATCTGTGGGTGTTTAACATTTGCTTATCCGAACATCTAGCCATTTTTTAAACATTAAAGTGATGTATTTATTGCTAAACAAATAGATCACTTCATGAATGCACAAATATTGCTTACCACCTCGTAAATTTTCCTCGCGACATCGTAACCCAATCATTATTTAATTTTTGTAATTGAAACGCTCGAAACTGATCACGGCACGCATTCAGCAACTCGACCCCACCCGTTGCAGCAACCAGTGCACTATTAGTATTGGTATAGATATTGCCTTTTCTTCCTAGAGTCATGTGAGAAATTTACGAGTTTTGATTTGTCATTGCATCGATCAGTGCATGACCTTTTTGTTGACGAAATTTTTTTTTCATTGTACATTATTAATTAGATCATAAGTGTTTGACGACCTACGGGTGTTAGCTTCAAGAAATTGTATAAATATCGAATAGAAACTTACGGAAAATAGAGTATTGTTACAACAATTGAAGTAATATAATATAGTGCCTGTGCTTCTCGGCACTCAAAAGGTCTCCTGGATTATGCCTATCTAGCAGCGCTTCAGGTTATGCCTATTATCGGCATTTTTAGTTTTTTGCCAGTGACATAAAAATTGTGCCGACCTTTTTTCCTCTAATCTTTCTCGTTTTTATAATTTGTCTATTTTCGTATCATGGAGTCGTGCAGTTATTTACGTTTATCCCGCTATGAAGGGCCATTCCTTCGATGTTGAAGACTTCTATTATGGCAAAGGACTCAACTCCAACTTTGGCAATCTTCGTACTTCATACATTCATTTTTCTTCATTGATGTTTCAATTTTTTTTTAAAACTCAACGATATATTTGAACAGCTACCAAATAACAACTCAACGTATTTGAAAACATCACGATAAAATATTTTTTTTCGCCCGTTTAGTAGTAAACAACCAGAGGACGATTGGCTTTAATCAAATCAAAATAAATCAGCCCAATTTTCGCCGAACTGACAAACTTCGTTAATAACCTCCCAAAAATTGCCAAATGGCTGTTAGTCTACAACCTGGTAGCAATCAAAAAGAGAATAGAGAATTGATAGAGAATGTGGGTAGAAAGCGTTAATAATTTGATTAAAACCATTGATTTAATTTCAAACACATAATGAAAACTTATAGAAGCATAGAAAATATGCTCGCAAATTAGGATTCCCAACTGACTTCTACAGTTTTCAACCGTTCTTGTACCCAATTTTCACTTAAACATATCGCAACTGGCAATGGAAAGGCATGGAAACTTATTCAAACGTATTTATATTATTTTTATCATTTACATTTTAACTTAGGTATCTAAATCATGAGGATGTATTTCCTTACAGCCTATTCAAGCGCATAATATTAACAAACACAATGGCTAACGACCCAACATAAAAACTCGTAAGCCCAACCACGCCAGATTTATTGCCCAAGGACTCCTCATCCCCATGAGGAATCTCATTCTCTCTCTCCTGCTCCCTAATACGATTCGTCTGTTCAATTTCATCCAACGCTACGATAATTCCCTCGTTTATGGTTCGCAACAGTGGATAATTGGCATTCGTCCGTTTAGGAATTGTCAATTGAACTCCGGCCGTGTCCATGAAATCACTGAACGTGTTCTTGTCCAGCTCGCATTTCCCTAAGAAGTCGTCAGTGTCCACGGACCACACCATGGCACCGGCCAGACCCTCGTTCATGGCGAATCTCATTTTGTTCGCAATCGATCGGGTCGTGTCATAGGTCACCACTTTCGTTTCGCCGGTCGCAGCGTCCCGCAATCGAGCGATTCCTTGGGTCGTGGGGTCATCCCAAGAAGAGACCCAGCCGGAGGACTTGTTACTCACCAGCAAGCAGATCTCATTGTATCCTAGGAAGCCGTCCTCTCGGGTGAATGGTCCGGCAAAGCTGGTATCCATCGAAGCGTCGCCATAAACGCCATCTAGGTTTGTAATGAATGTGCGACCGTAGAAGGGAAGGCCCATTACCAGCTTCGAAGGTGGCGCGCCCAATCGAATCAAGTGCTGGATGGTGTACTCCTGGAAGGCAAACAAAATAAAGTGTGACAACAGCTGAAGATAATATTTTGTTGGATGTGTGCTGCTTATTAACTTTCCTAGCAAATTTCGGCCTTCAAAGTAATCTCATCCGTGACCTTGCATTAAAAAATAATAGCCATCCACCCTTCTTGGAGACTCAGAGAAATCATTTGTTATAATATCTATAGCAAAATCGATAGTTACACAAAAATCAGTCATGGAAGGACCGATAGTCAGTCATGTCCGATTTATTAACAATTATTACGAATACTTACCACACTCAGCACACCTTCATCCTTCAGAGGAGCATTTGGAGAGACATGTTTGTCCCACATTCCGCCATAGTCGTAGCACATAATATGCATGAAATCCAAGAGTTTTGCCAACGACTTAACATCATAGGCAGCATCAATAGTTTTCTTGGCCGCTCCTATGGCCGACGTCAGCAACAGTCCATGGTTGTTGAACTCCTTTCGAAGATCTCGCACCAAACTAACAAAGTTCTGTTTATCGACAGGATCCCCACCGCGCTGTGTTGGATATTCCCAGTCCAAGTCGAGACCATCAAATTTATATTTGCGAACGAACTCGGAAGCTTGCTTGGCGAAACGCTCTCGCCGTTCAGGATCTGCTGCAAGAATTGAGTAGTTCTTGGAGCCCTCGTTCCATCCTCCAATCGCCAATGTTATCTAGAATGTAAGTATGTAATTTAGCTATGTGAAACTATTTAACGATTTTATGAGGCTTACCTTCAAATGTGGATTGCTGGCTTTAAGTCCAGTTAAGCGTTCGTATCCTCCTTTGCCGTAATCAACCTTCAGATCTTGCCAAGGATCTAAAAAGTAAAAATTTATACGTTTAGAGCGTCAACTATCAAATTGAGAAATACTCTGAAGACTACAATATATGATATACATCGAACGAGAAACTAGTTCCAAAACAAATCTAGGATCCAATAGTCCAAATTCTACAATATAAACTATCAGAAGTCATTTAGAATATTCCGTGATGGATACATTACAATAGAAGATGCACCTCATGCAGGACGTCCCACTGAAGTTGACGACACGACCTTGAAAAACCTGATGGAGGCAGAACCAACTTTAACCGTGGATATGATTGCAGAGAGTGGAAAATTGGTCCTACTTCATTTATCCACATCAAATCTCCAGGAAAGAGTGAACATTTGTTCCCATCTGTTATATCACAATGAAACGGAACATTTTTTTAATCGCATTGTAACAGAGGACGAAAAGTAAATACTCTATAACAACGTTGGGCGGAAAAGACACTGGGTGGATGCAAATCAAACACCAGTACAAACTACCAAACCAAGACTGCACCGACAAAAGGTCATTCATTTTGTTTGGTGGGATTTTTTAGAAGTTGTCTATTTTGAATTGTTGGACCCTAATGAAACTATCACAATGGATGTATATTGTCGTTAACTAAGTCCTTTGAATGCAGATTTGGTTAAGAAATTCACTTCTTTAGTGACCAGGGAGAAGTTCCTTCTTCATCACGATAACACCCGATCACATACTGCAAAGGCCACCCTGCGAAAATTGAAGGAATTTGACTCGAAAATTATGTCTCATCCAGCATATTTTCCAGACATTACTCGAAGCGGTTTTCATTTGTATAGAAGCTTGCAGTCGTTTTTAGGTAGAAAAGTACTTCTAAACAAAGATGATGTCCAAATCAGCCAAATTACATTTTTTAATTTAATTTTATTCTGATGGAAGGTGAGAAGATATTGTAGATAATGAAGAAAAATATATAAACAAATGATATTAAAATTAATTGTTTCTTATATACTTAAAATTACCTTAAAAAACGCGGGACGGACAGACTGAACTGATACGAAAAATATTCAATCAATAACGATAGGAAATTTAGTTGACAAAAATGTTGCAGATTATTATTTTCGTAAGATCAACGGTTTTCGAGGTAAAAAAATTGAATCCAAGATGTCGGCTAACGCAGATCGCCGATAAAATTAATTTTTTGATTTTTTCCTCAACATGCATTTCGCTACTAACTTGTTCTGTAAAATTCGAGTGTAGAATTTTCCAATTTTTAACATCGATTTTCCATTAATTTGACTGGATTTTTGCTCTAATCACTGTTTCCAGTTATCTCGATCCAAGGACTGCATCTATCCGTTTACAAATCTATCTAGCCATTTGCCATCTGCGTCTGCATATATGCTCCTTTTAAACTTTGCGTGATTGGTCAGATAGACGGTTGTCAGCTACTTTTAGCTTTGACTGATGTACGTTTTTTCCACCATTCATTCACACCACATTAATGCCAACTGAAGTCTGCGCAGCTTTATCTGGAAGGGCATACAACTCTTAATTTCAAAAACTTTGCAAGTATGATCTATGCTTCACAGGACCTAGGATTCGTCTTAGAATTTGACTGCATCCATCAATAAATACTAGATGATAACCTTGTGCAAAGTTCTTTAAGTTTGTCGAGATGATCTGCGAAGCTGATCGTCACTCTGCAGTTTTCCTAGAACACGCGTATCCTACAACGCCGCCATAAGCACCCCATCGCTGATGGGAAGGTTTTCCGATTTCTTAGTAATTGATATAAGTTTTATTCTAGAAGCATTGACGGAATCCTATTTACTGGTTGCAATGAGATGCGCTTAAAACCTCTACTGATAATTAAATCACGGTACATCTTCTGAAACGCAATAGCACGATGAATTCCAAAACGAAGGATACTCAAAAAGCTTTCAGAATTTTTAGCTGTACTCATGCGGTTTTCTAAAACCACATACACTATTTTTACATCCCTTAAAGTGTCCTCACTGAAGTCGGCAGAAGCAGTTTTCTAGAGTTACGCTCCCGTCATACCATATCGCACCCCCCCAGTAAAAACTCTAGAAAAGATGGAAGGAGACTTCCACAATTCTCACTTCGACTATGTCCCAAAAGCCATCACGGGATCCATTATCAACCGCAGAATATTTTTGGGATAGCACTCTGCCTAAGATCAAAGCATATTCCAAACTTCAGTAATTGAACCTTGTATTGTCTGACGAAACATGGCAAGGTATCTTTTCATATATTGGTGTACTTTTTTAATTGTTGGATAGTTGGAAGCTTTAAATTTAATGGCCATATAAAACTGTCGTTTGAATCCCTCCTATCTATCTTCGTTTTATTTGTGTATGTTTGTTATCTTGACTTTTTTCATAGTAGTCATCCTTAGCCATGATTTGTGCAATCTACCTTGGCATTCACTTGTGAATAGAAGCGTAAGGATGGAAAATATGAACGACACTAAACGTTTCTGTCCCGGTACTTTCCTGACCACAAACCTCAAAACCAGACCTAGATTCACGTTCCAATAAATAGCCCACGTAAATTCAGAAAACAATCCGATCAAATTGTCTTGCAAATAAGAAGAAGCGTTCCGAATATCACTAACTTGAAGGATTGCAGTTCATCCTTCTCGATGCAAATCAATACAGAAACAAGCAAGCAAGTGATTTTAATACTTTATTGTTCAATGTAATAATATTTCCAATTTCCAATCTAAACTTAGTCTTCTTACAAGTCTCGCAAATACCTATATCATTCGGTAAATTCTTCCTTCACCGCCAACACCATAGGGGCTTAATTTCTTCTCAACACGCCACGCCAACGAATTTTCCAATAAAATCGAACATTTCCAGTCAATACTGGTTTCTCAACATCAATTCCACAAGCAAACGCTTTGAAAAACGGCTACATTCCAAAAAAAGGAAATGTATTTGCCAGAAAAACGACTAATTTCACTCCCAAAAATGAAGCCGAGTTTCACCGGTTTTGCTTCTTATCCTTCCTTCCTTTTCCAGCATCGCCAACTTGAACTTGATTGGCTGATGAAGAATTTTGCTGCGTTTCATTCTACTGTGTTAGTCGATTTTCCGACCGACATCAGCTAGTGGTCGAATCTGACGCTTCTGGCGTTACACCATATGAACATAAAATCCTAAACGTAAATATTCAAATTTATATTCCAAGTGAGAATTGTTCATGGCCTTTTTCTTTGATCGGCCGAAATGAGTTGCGACCCTAACATTATTTGAATAATTTTCAAAATATTTTGGATTGAAGTTTCTAGAACGTAGATGTATATGACATAGCAAAGCGTGTCTCCTTTCTTATTTTTTTCACTAAATATACTTTAATGTCTATATTCGAAAAAATTGTCTTCAATCCATACCGTGATGATGACTTCGTACAACAGTCTTACCAATAATGGTTCGCCTTTTCGTAAAGAAGCTTTGCTGGTAAACCATCGATTTTGCGGGCTGTTTTTATTGTTACCGTTTAAGCATAACTCCTAGACCCGATTACTTACTTAATTTCCACATAATATTTCCTTGAGAAAGTAAGTTCAATACCTGGTTTGTCTAAAATACATGGTCTCAATATTTATCCTATTTGTAAGCAATATCCGACTTTGGTCAATTTGCATTTTAATCCATGGCTCTGACCAAATACGAAGCAATACATTCGAAGTTAAAAGGATAATTTAAAAAACAAATACGTCAATGCTCAGCTCAATTCCTGATACACGCGGGTCCCACTATTTTATCGCAAATCAGATCATTTTCTTTTTCAGAACCAATGATAAACTTTAAAATTCAAAAACGACAAATAGGAGCTACACTATTGTTTTGCATGATAAATTTAATCCTTTTCCGTCAATATTTTTTTCAATCATTTTTAGCCATTTTGAAATACATTCAAACTCCTCGTTCACATTTTCTGCGATTAAACATTCATGAAATTCGATATTTTCAAATTTTGAACATTCACCTTTTATCTGCGAGAAAACTACTAAGCATACAAAATTCGATAAAAACAAATCAAAAAGTCTCGAGAGGAAAGTAGACAATGCTCGACAGGAAGTATAGGTGTCTCATTACCACTCTTTCAATTCGTTTGAAGAAATGAATCCAGGAAATGGAGACCGCAACACCAAACCAAATTCCTATCAAACAAAACCGAAAACGAAACCTTACCAAGCGATTTGATTGCATCCTTGACGACATCCAATCCGGCAAACGCGTAAACTACGTGGGTGCACAAGTTGGGGTTGAAATGTTCGATCGAATACGACCCATCGCCTGGCCGATAAATCGCCCACGAGGACAAGTAGCAAACGACCACTTTATTGTGTGCAGGACCTGAAAATGAAGAAATAATTAGCAAACATAGTGGAGGAAAGAGTTGAAGCGGTTGCGGTTCGGAACGTATGTAACGTTTTTTCGAGCTATAATACCAGCCCAGTGAAAAACTCAAACTGGTCGGCCACCCCCCTACCAAACAAGTGGCATTTTCCACTCACGCGGTACCACATATGTATGTACCCACTGGTTCGATACTTACCGGTTTTCGATAAAACCACCGCGAAACTGGAAAGCAACAATATGGCTAACTGCAACAGCCTTGTTATCTGGCTTGAGTTCGTCGGCATCTTCAAGACGTTTGTCTGCAAAACACAATGGGTCTTACACAATTATTGGCGATAGGTTGCAATCAATGTTTGTAAATAACTATCGAACGATAAGTGAAGCAACGCTCGGCGCTGATGAAGAATTGCTTTCACTGTTCAAAGAAGAATTGTTAATGCTAGCAAGGTTTTATTGATCAAACATAGACCGGACATAACTGATAAAACCCTCGTCTATTTCTAGTTGTTTTATCTGTTGACGATGAATCATTCATATCGTTTTGTTCTATCATTTCTTTTTATCATTTATTTTCTATCATTTTGTTTTTCTAGCTATGATATATTTATTGCCTTCCTATTTAAGCGTTTATTTTATTACAATTTTTTTGGACTCTCGTTGCAAGAAATTTTTATAACAAGATCTCCGAAGCAGTTTCGTGTTGCCTACAGTATATAATATTCTGTATTTAGACAATATCATTGGCATTATTATAATTTCTGATATATAGCATTTCCCAGCTAACATAAACTTTTCCCAAGTCTCTTAAACCTTTTCCTATGTCGTTAAAACTTTTCCCCAAGTCAATTAAACTTTTTTCCAAGTCAACATCAATTGAGTCATTGGCAAAATAAGGCCGGCTATGCTGAGAAAAATGGTGCGAAATTGGACCGACAAAATGACCTTCCTAAGACGCAGTCGCGTTGGTTATAAGCCGAAAATTAATTTTTAAACACTGCATGGCATGAAATTTTCGAGCTTACAAAACCAAAAAACTCGCCATTTAAATCAGTAATCTGTGTTTTACTTACTTTATAAATTCTGTGCCTCTAAAAAACATCCTATATGTTCAATTTAAATTTGAATCAACCTTACAATAAGACTCTTAAAAAAAATTTCAGTTTTGCGATTTTTTTTTAATTATTTGCAGGAACGACAACCTTTCGCATCTTAGCAATTCAAACAAATAACATTTACCATCTGCGCTGCCGTATTGGTTTATTTACTGTTGTTTTTTGAAATTTCTATTGAATCTAAACCGTTTAATATTTTTAAATGATTGTTGGTTTATTCAAGAGAGTACAGTTTGTTGGCTGGCTTTGAAATAGTCCATCATCTTAAGGCAGTATTGCGCTGTGACGACTTGAAAATTTCAATTTTTAGTGAAATATTTTGAAAATCAAATATATTTTTTCTGTAAAAAATGTTAACCGAAATTCAAAATATTTGGAAAGTTATAGCATTCAGTAAAGAACAGGTCATTCCAGCGCGCTGCTCGATACCTAGCAGCTGCTACTACCGGGCTAAAAAAAGGATACGCCAACACGTAACTAGTCTAGTTATCTCACATTTCTTTTTCCACCTAGCCTATCACTGTCTATAATTGTTATTAAATGATGCCTACGAAGAAGCCATGTAGCAGGCATAGCTGATCAGTGTACGTTTTCTGTGAAAAATCTGTTACTAAATTTTTAAACGCGTATTTTTACGAAACTATTTTTTTTAGGTCGGTGTAACGCATAACTGAAATTTTAGCCAACGAAATGGACTTTAATTTTATATACCACGTTGTTTTATACACTATTTTTTATTGTCGCACCTGTAATTATTGGTTCATACTAATATTTTTATTGTCTTTTCATCAATTTTCAACAAAAAATTAACACGATTTTTCCAACAACAAAAATTCACGAGTCCGCCATTTTGTTGTTTATCAATATAAATGTATAATTCCAGTTTTGACAATGGACATAAGTCTACAAATTGAAAAATTGGTTGAATTTTTGGTTTTTGATCCTTTTAAATGGAAATATGCGTCACAGTTGCCATCCACCTTTTTTCGAGAAGTGCACTTTGATCCCAAAAAACACAATCGAAATATACTTACATTTACTAACAAAAAATCTTGGCATAGTTTAAGATGCAAATAAAAACATGCAAACGAGATTCTGAAACATTTTTTCTAATTTCCTGTAATTTAGGTAAGGTAAATTTAAGGGGGTTATGAGCTTTTTACACCCTAGAAACTTGCCAATATTTTAAATTTATAATAATATATATATAATATATATATATATATATATATATATATATATATATATATATATATATATACATTCATATATATATAATAATAATTGTTTTCCGGGTTTAATAAATACACTATACAAACGAACAAAAAAAATTGTATTGAATTATTATTAATATTTTTCACAAAATGGCAACATTTTCATAGCCATATAAAAATGGCATTTTAAATGTCGGCAGTGGTCCTGAAGCGAAAAACAATATAAAACAAAAAATCCAACAACAAAAAATATTTAGTATCATCTGAACCAAAATTATCAAGTTACATACAATATTAATAAAATGGCGGATAGTTCAAAATAACTTTTCCAAATTCGAGCTTTTAAAAAAAGAAAAGATTTTGACAAACAAAGTAAGTGGTAAAAATTTCAATAGGATCGGTTTAGTAGTATCGGAGATGTAACTGTCACACCATGAAAGAAAGTGGTTTTCAGAAAAATGGGTTTAAAGTTTTGTTTGTTGAAAAAGTATAAAAAAAATGGTACCTACAGCTACGTTAGGCTAGGTTATGAGGTCAACATTATCTTTTGAAATTCAATATTACAGTTTAGTTTACCTGTTTTCATGTATCACTTGAACCTCTGCTTGTATATATAGAGCTTAATACTATACAGATGGGCGGAGCCTAACATAGCCGAGTGTGACTACGAGTATCCACGGAGCGCGTGCATTAAATCAAGCATAACTATAATAATAATGCTAGGATCTTTAAATTTTCACACGGTATTTTTGTAATATTATAGACCCCATAACCCCCTTAAGTTACACATGATTCCATGCGATCTGATATCGGCAGGAATGTGATTATTCAGTTTTTCATAGACATGATTATTAAAAGTTTTAACTTACAATTTAATACAAAAAAAAAATTTATTATAAATGCTCAATATTTGAGTGAAATACTTTCATGATTCATTTAAAAAGAACGTTGGTCCCAAGTCCTATAGAAGGACATCATGAAACATCTTTTTTTCATAAGAAATAATAAGTATTGTTTGGTGTTAGAAAACAACGATTTAAGAAGCTATTTTGCAATTAAATCCAAATTCAACTTTCAACCTTTTATTTTAATCTTTCACAGAAGTGCTAACGCTTCAAATAAATAAGACTCAACTTCTTCTCCGAACAAATAGGTTAATTATGCATGAATCATTCCGATTAGTTTATAACAATATATCCACATTGATATGTACATATGTATGGAAGCTCTATATGAATATGCTAAAAACTTGCAACGTCGTCAGCATAAGGAAAACACCTTCAAGGAACTGGTTTAGCGCGACATAGTAACCAGGCCAAACCAATCCAAGGCCAGCGAAGTCAGATCAAAAGTATCTTGAATGGAACTGCGATAGCCGGAAATAAATTAATATTTTAAACGGGTAGTTGCGAATTTTCGTGAGTCAATCGCATCCATATTAAATAACTTATTTCAGAAAGTTAAAGAACGGAAATCACTATTCAACGAGTCCTGACTATCAAATTTAGGAATCAACTGATCTTGATCCCGACTAGTGCAGAACAATTGGCTATACAAGCGAATATGCTAATCCAAGTGAAAGGTGCATGCAGTAGTTAGTAGCCAATCTCAGCTTGGAGTCTCAGTTTCGACAGCAGCCATGACATTATCCAATCATATAAATGTTTATAGCATTTCGGGCGTGTTGAAGTACATTTTTGTACAATGCGGACACCCACTGCACAGTTTTTTTGTTATTTTACACTTAAAAAAGACACCTTTGCCGTACATTTAAACTGGCCACCACTGACACATCTTTTGTCTTGATTTACTAATTGTGAAAGCCCTGCCACCACTGATTTTCACACCTTGCACACCTGGGAAGCTTGACTTTTATGGGTCACAAGTAACACCGGTCGAATCTAAGGTCGCATCCTCATCTTCTCAGCCTAACACGAATTTATTCTAATTGGATGTAATACTGACCGTGTATTAATTATAACTGAAATCCGAACGAAATCACATTCAACATCAGCACTAAATTAAGTTCGGTACCAAAGGCCCAAAGTCTACTTTTGGACCATCTTCACCGCGCGAACTCAATTTCGACCTGAATCAAGTCTTCGCCACGAGTAACTCAATTGCGCGACTCGACTTGTGAGCTGTTACAGCTCTTCGTTATTGCTCACCTCCACTTCTTGCACGACCAACACACATAGACCGCCGAACTACCTGTCTTACCTGTTTGATATAAAAGACATACTTAAGACAGTGATGAGATGGGTTTGTTTCTACTGGGACGTGTTGTGGTCCCACTTAAGGGGGAGCACCACTGTAGAGGTAAAAAAAGAAATCATTTTTTGGGAATTTGTTTCTCAAAAACCAAACAACATATCGAAGTTTGGTAAAAAGATCTATATTGTACAAGTATTTGACATCCTCTTCGAATTTTTTCAGAACTTTGAAATACAAAATGGCGGCTCGCTGGCATTTCTCCAGAAACGCCTTATTTTTTCATGGCTACGCGGCCGGACTGTTTTCTCCTGTCATGTTAAGGTTATGGTTATCGAACAAATAATTTCCGATAAAACATAATAACAGCTAGAGAAGTACGTAGGATTTTTTTAAAAAATTGATTTTTAACAAAATGGCGTCATTTTGAAAAAACTGTAAAAAAACGGAAAGAAAACGCTCGAAAATTGTAAAGAACAATTGAAATATATAACATATAAAAAAAATCTTACGTATTTCCATGCAGACACTAGTTTTAAACATATTTTAAAAATTTCAAGTAAATCGAACAAAAACTGTTTGAGAAAAGAGTCCGGCCAGTTTGAAAAACGTTGTTCCGAGATAAACGCGTTTAAAGTTTAAGTTATTGAAAAATAATTTGATATACCTCTAGTCTGCAAAATACGTACTTCAGCGTTCTCTACTAACGTTCAACTAAGAGAGCACATGTACAGTTTTGAGAAATTTATATTTAAAATTGTTCTAAATTTCAATACCAACGGCGCGCGGGGAAACGCGCGGATTGCGCTCCGAAAGAGCAGTGAGAGGCGCCGTGCTAATTCAAAATTTCGAACACTTATAGATTTTTCCACTATATGAAACTTTGCTACATGATTTCTATGATGATAAGGTATACTTTAGAGCAACAAAAAAAATTTGATTTCTTGAAAAATCCAACAGTGGTGTTCACACTGAAGAAAACCTTCGTCTTAGGTTTAAACTTCGAGTGACGATGCAACGCGATGATGCGAATATTCCGGGTTTTTTGGATATGAAGAGTAATCGAAAAATGAAATGGTTCTCGTCGGAAATCATGAGCTGACAACAAAAATACTCACTAAATAGGAACACCTACCTAGTTAAATCATAATTCCGGACACAATTAGAACAAGCCGCGAGGTGCGACCCTTGAGGGTCACACGGTCAACTTCCCAGTAATATCTACATAAACATCGAAAACATTAAACACAATAGTAATTTTGAAAATACTACTACTTCAAATAATGATAATGAGAGGTATTCATAGCAGTAACAGGAATGAGTTAATATGAATCATATCGTCTACGGGAGGGTCCATTGATTACGTAAGGTTTTTGGTCGATGGGACAGATTGATTTGATTGAATATTCTTGCGGATCAATCAGTGGGACCTTTTCTACGTTATTTGTTTTTTTCACATCCATGCTTGAAGGACAAAAGAGCGCTAGCAAAAATGAATGGAGTTTTTGTTATTACGCCCACTTAAGAGATTTTGTCGCGTGGTGGCCATTTTGAATAGTTTTGTTCAAAATCGCCATGACTTCAGCATAATCATTGAGTTTGTAGTTTTTCACGATTTTACATCACTGAGATTAATAATTACTTTATATTTTCTATTGGTCTTGAAAAAATTTGAATATGCAGTCAAAAATAGGTTCAATTGCATGTAAAAAGTAAAATGTATTACAAATGATGATGGGGGAAGTAATTGAAATCTTACGATTACTAAAGAATGAATCTACTTAAAACTGCATTGTTTTATTTGATGAAACTTTTTAAAGCATATGATCTTGCAAAATATTGACTACAAGACATTTTACCATTCAATGCGTTGATTACCACAAATGCAACTTTGAAATTTTTTTTTCAAAATTTAAGCAGTATTTTATAAAAACTAAAACACTGTAAAAACTATTAAAAATCTGCTCAAATCATGCAAATATTATAAAACTTGGATTGAATTTACAACAATTTCCGTAGAATAAAAGATATAAGGTAATATCATTCGTATGAACCGTCTATACATGATAACTTTGAATAATTTTTATTTTTAATTTAGTTTGTTCATAATCATGGAATATGGTTTTGCTGGTTTCTCTTCAAAAACTGATAAGAATGTATAAATTTTATAAACATTTATTACTGTGCTGTGCAAGTCAGGTTAAAAAATTATTTTTTATCAAAAAACCCTGATTTTTCGCATTTTCTTTTATTAAATTAAAAATCAGCTGAAACAATTTCTCTATCATGTTAAAAACATCACAAAAATGTTAATACACGTCTATTGACACCTTAACGACGCAAATCGTATGTTTAGTTCGCGAGATATAACGCATGACAGAAAAGACCTTCAAAGGGGCAAAACAACAACCCCCCCCCCCCCCGACCGAAGTTTCCCAAAAACTTAGCCGCTTTTGAGCTTACAAAGATGCTTCGATTGACACCTTAACAAAGTCGATAGGACTTTGTTTACGTGAGTTATGCTCGCAGAAAAACTGTTCACGAACGTACGTACGTACACACACATACATCTCCCCTTCTTAAACGTAAGAAAAGTAGAAAATTTCAATTTCGATTTTCAAGACGAAATTTGCAACAAGAAGTTCTTAATTGGGGAATTTACAATTTTTTCGAAGATTTTTATTCATGAATTCTAAATGGAAATTGGCATGTAGTTGTATGGGTCAGTTTCAACTTCTCCTTTACAAATCGGTATAGCTCCAGAAATGTTCAAACATGCTTGAATAACGGATAGTAATAGATTCTCACTAATTTTTTCCATCATTAATTCTAGTATGAATGTCTGCTATCACAAAAAAAGTCATTCGTCTTTAATCGTATTTATTTTAATATATATCACTCGCGCTCTACAGCTGATGTTAATGCTTTTTGTTGATTCACTTTCCGCAAAGAGGTAATAAATGACTTTCCGACGCCTTCGCTCTCACTCGTTACTCCGCCTGTCGTTCGTTGTTCTTTTTCAGTGCCAGTTCCACCGTCCTGCCATACTCATCTCCTTTTTCGTGGGCATGCCACACCTTGGCCAGACATTTCCCTCTCGATATTATTCTACTACACGTCTAAGCCTTGAGCTTTAATAAATCTTTGTATTCCGCGTTTTACTTTTCAAGTAAATGTTTCACAAGAATAACTGCAACACTTTCTTTGATTAATTTTAAGTCATCGTCGGTATCTGTCAGAAAACACTCGATTAGTTGTAGAAATAAGCAAATGCACGTATTCCGCGTTTTCTAACTTTCCAGCTACCAGTAGGAAGTTATTGTAATGGCGTCGATTTCGCGAATCCAAAATTTTGACAAATTTCCACATTTTAAGGTCTGTAGAATCCAAAGCCATCATTTTTGACATTTAAAATTGCAGCTGCCTTACAAAAAACAATAAGAAAACGACAAAAAGCTAAAACGAAGCTAGACTTATTCTTATGTAAACACCATACACGAACATTTTGCTTCCTTTAGTCTTACTTTAATGACATTGCCACGATAATGAGTAACGGTGAATTAACGGTTATTTTTAAAATAACCGCTGTTCTCAATATTCCAAGAAAGTATCCGGATATAGCTTCCGGTACCATAAGTCAACACAAGCTACTTTGAACGTACATTCACCAGTCAGCTGTTCATCCCCTCAGTCAGTCGGCGGGTGTTAACTGTCAACCCGGTTGTGTAAAAGTTTGTTACAATCCAGTGGAGGAGGATTGACTGTGCTCGTCCTTTCGACATCCGAAAAATGATTAGTTCGATCGTGTAGTGCTGACTGCGTCTGGCCATTGTATCCTTGAATCTGCCAGGAAGATCAAAACAGGCGTCTGTTAAAAACTGTTGAATGCGTGCGTGCCATAAAAGACCAATTGTGACAGGCGCTTCGCGAAAAATATGTCACACCAAAATCTGCTAGCAACCGTTCGGAGGTCGCGCTGAAAGCCATCAGAACTTCTTGACATCGATTTTGGATTATAGTTTCGCCCGTAGGCCGTCTACTCCCCTCGAATGGCCCCGCACAGACGACGCAATTAGCATCGAATCCTGTCCGCGACCGATCAGAAATAGGCCCCTCCATTTTTGTCGCAGTCCGCGACGAAGGCAAACACGATAAGAGAGAGCACGGCAGCGATGGACGACCAATCGAAGATGGACAGTGAAAATGTTGATGGCTCCCACACGGCAGACGTTGCAACGAGCGTGCTGGAAGATAAGGATGTGGCGAGGTAATTAAGCCACTACCGCAATTCGGGCATGAATTCATTCCAGGTCGGCCGTACGTGCAGTCAAATTGTCTCGGAAGTGGGGCCTACGACGTAATTTTGTGTGTCGTCATTGCCGAGCAAAGGCGATCGTATCTGTCCAAAATAAAATACTATCGCCGACACCAGGCTTCAGTTCGCCGCCAGATTTATTGCATTTCGTATTTCTTATAAAAAATGCTTCCATTGCGACGAAAATCGGTAATTGTTTCATATAAAAACTACACAAATCAACAATCCAGCCAGGATGGCAAAAAATATAAAAGTTTAATAATTAGGCAATAGCATTTGAAATTTAAATTCATTCCACTATTTATAACAGGAAGAACATCACAGCTTCTCAATATTTCAACTGATCGATTTTTCGAGAATCAATTTACGAGAGGCATTCAAATATAAACGACCTTTTTCCATCGTAGGAAGGTGGAAATCGTCATAGGATACCGAATAGCTTCTGCTTTTCGAATGTGCCCACTAAAACCACCTCCAAGCCTCTTTCTTCATCACTCTTTGCTTGCACCTTCCGTGTGCAATGCACTTATCACTTTTTGTATGTTTGCTTAGCATTTTCCAGACGATGAATATCGGTATAACGGATAGTACTGGATTCTCACCAAGTGTCCATCCTTACTTTAAGTATTAAGGTCTTTTTTTTACAAATACATTCATTCGGTTTGGATAAGCCTTGAGTATTTTTTTGAATAAATTTAGGCTGCAAAATTATGCGCGATCGACTGAATCGATTTTGGTGAAAATTTGTATGTTGTTTTATTATATTATAAAGAACTATGAAAGTCCTAAGTGCATTCTAAATGGTAAAAAATTTAAAAAAAAGGCTTTCTCCTTTTTTATATTTATTGCTATTTTAAGGCAAGGGTAAAAAATTTAACCAATTATATCTCATCGAAAATGTAATCACGTAACTTTTATTTCCTCACAACTTTGCTTTAAAATGAACCGTTTTAAGGGGTTACATAAGTCTTGAAGGAAAAAAACAACTTTTTCAAAAAATTGTATTTTAAAAACCAAAATTCTATTTTATTTAAAATTTACACACTTAAAAGTTTAGCATTTCAAGGAGTTGTAAAAAAATTCCAGCTAAAAACATTAAAAATTGTCAATTTTCCTGCAGTTTTCCTCGTCCAACCTTTTTTTGCGATAGGCAGAATATTTCGGTGCAAGTTCATCTTAAATCAAAAATTCAAAAAAATTCTTATAGTTTATGTCCTTGGCTCGTTAAAGTTTTGAAATGGGTTTGAATAAATTTTCGTCTCATATATTTTAGCATTTTTTCGATTCTCATCGTTTTTAAAATATTTGTTTCGTATAAAACAAAAACGAGTCGAATGAAAATCCCTTCGCCCATGCACGAGTCAATACTATAAAGAAGAACTGTGCAAAGTTTCAGCAAAATCAGTCGATTCGTTCTCGAGAAATCGTTGCTATCGCACGGAAAAACTAAGTTTTGAAAAAAACGCGTTTAAAGTTTTTTTTTACCGCGATTTAATGAATTAAAGTAATTTTTAGCGACTTACATCGACTCGTCGATTCCAGATCCAGACAATAATTCGTTCGCCTCATTCGCGATGTTCAGAGCATCCTTTTGAGGTTGTGATGTTTGATGGAAAAGAAAGGAGCTGATTTTACGCGGTAGAACCGCGCCCCATGCGTATGATACGCTAGGTAAGGCAGAGCACATGTACCGACCACGCGGTATTCAAATTTCTATAACTACGGTAATATTGCGCGAATTTACTTCAAATTTGGTGTGAACACTCTTGAAATAAAAAAAATTCCATCGATTTTTTGAAAATATGTGACCTATGTAACCCCTTAAAGTCAAGAGTGAGGAAAGTAGGAAAAGTCGAATTCATTCGAATTTTTTATTAATGTTCCTCACTTTTTCGAGAGAGAGAGAGAGAGAGGGAGAGAAAGAGAGGATAAGACAATTATTATTATACGAGTTATTCCACAACTTATTCTGCAAAAATCAGTGTGCTCCCTTCAACAGTCAACTGAAAACAGATCCGCCCTGGTCTAATACTAGTTTGACTACTTTTCCTTCATCGTATTGTGAATTTTTAGGTATGAAGTTCTTTTTTTCCCATACAAATCAACCTATCACTTTTGTTCTGTAGCAAAGCGAAGAGAAACTCAAACAAAAATTGCTTGGGAAGTGTGGTTTCGAAGTGACGGACGGCATCCTCTTCAGGTGCTGTCAGTTACCATCCGCCACCAGACAGCACGACCACGGTTAGGCTTATTGATGGATTAAGCTCATTTTACTTCAACTATTTGTATTATTTGTATCCGCGAAGTATAACGACTGTCAAGTTAGCGTATTGTGCATACGTAACAATTCCATACATATTTGGGTTTTAGAACCTCCATGTCTAGTTGACAAACTCCTGTCCACTAGTGTGCTTTTTTTTTATTGGTTCGCAACTCTGCTAACATTATTATTACACATTAATGGAGGTTTTTGTTTCCAGGCTTCTGGCCGGTACATTTTTAAAGGGGAAGTGTGGTTTCCCGACCTCAGGGCTGGATTTGTAACTACCTACCCTGGTCATTTGCT
Organism: Oxycera nigricornis; assembly: GCA_963942545.1. Taxonomy (NCBI): domain Eukaryota; kingdom Metazoa; phylum Arthropoda; class Insecta; order Diptera; family Stratiomyidae; genus Oxycera; species Oxycera nigricornis. The sequence continues at coordinate 27,037,666 of OZ012663.1, read as the reverse complement.
ACACATGCACACTCCAGGGAACAAGATGCTTATTGACCGCATTGACGTCATTTTATCCCTTTTTAAACAGACTAAATTTTAGACGAGAAGCCTGTTTGCAATATTCCCCTTAACAAGTAAATCTTACCTCGCAGGTTGCATGCCCAGCAATTGACAAAGTGATAGCTAAAAATTCGTTCAAACCTTTTCAACTTCGTCGCTATAAAAAGTACTAAACACCTTCGGAGAGAAGATCCTCCGTGGAATACTTGGTGCAATATATGAAGAGAGTAAAGGGTGCAACTGATGCAATAATGAGATGCAGTTTTTACAATGAGCCGAAAATTTCTTCCGCAACTTCCGATTAAATAGATTAACTCCATGCTTATTGGCGTGCGGTGTTAAGACTTCCAAGCGTGGAAGCATGTTACCTACCTTTCAAGTACTACGTACGAAAAATATCAACAATTTTTTCATTTTTTAAATTATTTCACTGTCTTTCAGACCACGTAATTAAACGTGTGAAATGATTCTCGAACCATTCGCGACCGTTGACGTTAATTCACGTCTTTTTAAATTCTATTGCTGAACATAATATCTAGATGCCAATTAAATAAAGTACCTAAAGATTAACTATGACTTTTTATATTTTAAACAATCAGTTTCTACAATATTGATACTTCAAAACAAATTTTCTAATTGTTATTTTCGCCTTAATGATAAAAGATTACCGTAACATTCTTCAAGTTTTATTTATATTCGCCGGCATTCAAAATTTGGCAATGTGGAAAAGTATTTTTAAAACGGAGGAAATCCGCTTATCAATTACTGACAAAGTTCTTTACGTTTTTCCTCCAGTTCCGAAAGGCTTTAACATATTCACAGAAATCTTCGTGGACGATTCTAGGTTTCGGAGTGTGCCCTTGTTTTTAACCAAAGAGGACTGTGATATTAAATCCTTAACGTATCGAATAGGTTCGACACTATTAGATGGGATAATTCAAGTACCTAATCTCGATATGCAAATAAAAAATTTTCTTTTAAAAATTTGTTTACAATTTACCAACGCTAAATATAGAAACAGCTGTCGTTTTAAGGCATCTAGAAAATATGATATAATTGATTTTACTATCGCCCGGGGTTGATACATCCCAGCCATACGTTGAGCGACTTTCTTTGCTTCAATTTCCTACATTGAAATCCCGCAAAATCCTCTTAGATGAGTGTTTACCGTTTCGGCTCCACCACCGTCAATTAAACTCTAACCTTTCTAACTGGTTAGACTATCGTACGAACGCCCTTCCAGATATGATAACATACTTACCGTTCCATTCTAGGACTCACACTTACTACCTTCGCCGATGTTGTAGCTCCCCCGAAATCACAATTTTTCTGTCCGTTTGCTCACTCACTCTACATTTTTAAGCGGAATATAAAGCGCATCCTGTTTAATTAGTTTTACTAACTTATGTATTGCTTTTCTTCGGTCCTTTTGTTTTTGTTGTGTCTTGTAGTTGGACTATATTAGTCTGTAAGGTGAAATCTAAACGAAATTGTCTCAAATTCCACTTTAAATATAAACTAACTGAAAAATGTATAAATATACAATAACAATTGTACTGTTTACACTTCATCAAATAATTGAACGACCCTGATATGGAGAAATTACTCGCTATTGACTAAAACACCGAGAAAATCGTTTCTAACACTATTTTCTCTCTCTTCCTTTCCGTTTTCACATAGTGCAATGAACGATTTCGATGTTCCCATGAAAGAGGACGGAAATCTTTCTTGTGATCTTCAGCAGCAAGAAGGCAACTGTCCTACACCGAACGAACATGAAAATAAAGATTCTGGTAAAAATTCAAGTACCACACCGAATGGCAGCATTGAAGAGAATTGCACTGCGGAATCAACACAAATGGAAGAGGATGTTACCGCTGGAACAAGCACGAATAGCAAATCCTCGACTGCAGTGCGACGTCCGGCGGGCACCAAACCCAAAACAAATCGATTTGCCAAAAGAAACTATCGCAAGCCCATTCTTTCTTCATCGTCATCTTCATCGAACAGAAGTACGCCAGAAAGACGGAATCGCGTGGAAAGGACTGAATCATCAAGTCAACCAAATAGGGTAGGGGATCCAGACATTATTCTCTTTCGATTTGTAGCTAAACTTATATGTTCACATCTCGCTTCCTTTGAAGTCGAATATTAATTATTTGTGAAATTGATTCTTATATAACTTTTTTAATGAAATGAAACAATCGTTTTTAATAAATTGTCTTATCATGCTGCCGTACAGGTTAATAATCGACAGCCCAGTCGTGATGAGGACGATGCGGACGAGGATCTTGATTGGGAAGTTAACAATGACGAGGAGGACGGCAATGAAGACGACGACGATGATGATTCCAGCAGCTATGGCTTTAATCTTTCACAAGTGGAAGAATCAGAGTCGGACGAGTCCGCTGCAACCAAAGCCAAAACCGATGCCGACTGTATCAAAGATGCAATATTGAAAATTCAAAAGCCAAATTACAAAAGAAATTTACTGACGGAAATCATGTGTCGCGAACATGGTCTATCGCCGCATGGCTTGAAAACGATCGAAGGTCGGAGCTCGTTGGCATTCCTGGAACGTATATATGGTGCCCGGCAAACAATAGAACGGTTAAAACTTCTGCATACGTTGAAGGAGCATGAAGGTTGTGTAAATAGTTTGAATTTTAATAAAGCCGGTGAGTATTACAAATGTGTTTAGGGAAGGTAAGAACATCTGGTTTTCATCTAAAAAAAAACTACCATTAACGTGATTTAGGTCATTTAATATAATATGACAATCACGACAATTAAATAAGAACATTAAAAGCTAGTTCCAACCTATCCCGATGAAGGTGTTGTTTATTTTATTCGAATATCTCAAACAATCCTCATTTACTTTTATCAATATAAATTCTGTGCAAAACTTAGGGTAGAAACTCTCACGAAAAGCTTTCCACTTTCTCCTAGGAAATCTGTTGGCATCCGGTTCGGACGATCTGAAAATCATCATCTGGGACTGGGCCTTGAACAAAATTAAGTACTCATTCAACAGTGGCCACCATTCAAACGTATTCCAGACGAAATTTCTCGAGTTTGGAAGCAATGCATCTGATATTCACATTGTTTCAAGCGGCCGTGATGGCCAAGTTCGCTACATAACAATACCTCCGGGCGGAAAGTCGTCCGACGCCCAATCGAGGGTGTTACTAAAACACTCGGGGTCAGTCCATAAAATCTCGCCATCGCCACATTCTGCCTATGAGATTTTGACTGCTGGCGAGGATGGTAATGTGTTTCGATGTGATTTGCGGGAGAGTCTTGTCGAGAAGGTTTGCGCTGTGAAGAGGAACGTTCGCAAAGTGCCTTTATATAGCATTGCACATAGTCCACACGAACCGCATTTTTGTGTATGCGGTCGTGATCGGTTTGTACGTGTCTACGACAAACGAAATACAAACAAACCACTGTATATGATGTGTCCCGAGCATCTAGATGAAGTGAGTTTGGTTTCGTATAACAGTGGAGGATTTCTTAATGAGAATTTTTTCGTTAGAAGAAGTCCTTGAATAGCCATATCACTTGTGCTGTGTATAATAGCTCAGGGAGTGAGATTCTTGCCTCATATAGTGACGAATGCATCTATTCTTTTACTACAAAGTGCTATATTAACGGGAAGTATACTCATCGATATCGCGGTCATAAGTGAGTCGATTAATTGCTGCAAAATAGAATTGACTAATCATTTTTGTGGTATTTGCAGTAATCATAAAACAATAAAAGGTGTGAATTATTTCGGACTCAACTCTGAATACGTTGTAAGCGGCAGTGATTGCGGGAATTTCTTTATTTGGGATTCCGAGTCGGAAGCTATCCTGAATTGGCGGAAGGCGGATCATATGGGCGTTGTGAGTATCATACAAACTGTTCATAAATTACTAAACTACATTCCTATGTTCGTTGTATTTTGATTAGGTGAATTGTTTGGAACCGCATCCGTCGTTTCCAGTACTTGCCACATCAGGATTAGATCACGATGTTAAAATCTGGGCGCCGATCAATGAAAAGGTAATTTAAGTTTGTTTGATGTTTCTGAAAAAAACTAAACAGCGTACATGGTCGTAGTCATAAATCAAAATGTACTGAACCCTTAAGGGGTCACTCTACTGTAGATTTTTTTTTCATGTTTCAATTGGTATATGTTCCAAGAATACGTGTTTAAAATTTCAGATCGGTATTTATATTATTTCTCTGTACAGCGCTCGCAGTCCCCCTCCGTCCGGCTAAGAATTTCGGAACGTTCGTGGCCTTGTGGCCGCTCGAGTATCTGTCGTGAAATAACTGTATATCACGTTTTATGATACTTTCTAAATCTATCTGTATTTACTTAATAGACTAATTACATAGTCTGTTATAATAGAAAAAAACCAGTATACGTTCGACTTTAAGTACATAAACATCTCAGATCGTATCGAAAAACGCTGTCGGCTTAAAAAGGTAGAGATAATTCCCGTAAACGAAAAAGAAAATCTTTCAAAGGCAATCAGTTTAGTGTTACTGAAAATTTAAAAAGTACTATTCCACAAAAATGAAAAAAATAGGATATCGAACGATGTAAATATAGACCCAATATCATCATATTCTTTAATAAACTTTGCCCTCGAGTTCGGTACGCTCTAAAGTGTTTTGCAATGTAAGAAGTGTAAGAGCGATATACAAATTCAAAAGTGGCTCTCATCTTGGTCTTGGATTTAAAATTATTGTATTGTATTGTATTGTTCTACATTTAGTGAAGTGAATTCCTGCTCATTGATTGGTACAAAAAGTAATGCATATGAGATTAATAGACGCATTGTATTCTGTTTTCGTCTGTTGGGACTCGGTTTACGTGGACTAAATACCTTCTGTGGGTTTTAATTGTAATTTCAATTTGAAATATTATGATTTGACTGGCTCATCTATTGAAGTATCTTTTATTAAATTGTCTGTTTTCTGTTTTGCAGACATACCCCTTGTTATTGCCAACACTTTTTTGACTTTTTCGTCTCTCTCTGGAGGAAACATTGTTTTTAAAATATCTGATGCGTGACAATTAGCCGCGCTGCAATTTATTTTTCCTTGTTTGAATACAATCTCGAAATCATAATCTGAGAGATCTAATCTAATCCTCGTCAATTTGGATGACGGATTTTTGTGAGTATGTTTTTTTACTCCCAGAAGGAGGGACTCATCTAAATATCGGTGTCTAGCGGCAAAGCTGTTGGCATGCGTGAGCTGCCTATATTCCTAACACAGCGCCGCAACGAACAATCAAAAGAAAAGGATGCCGATGTAGGCAATCTGAATTCTCTAGTATGAATGTTATTTTATTCATTGATTCCCATTTATTTTATATATTGCTTATGTACAACTTACTAACTAATCAAATATTATTTACATGTTCCTGACCTAAATCTATTTCCGATATTTTCCCATGGTCACAAAATGCAAGTGCAAGCAATAAAGTGTAGTTTATTGGCTTCAAGAACCTTACCGCAGATGTAAGCAAAAAAATGCCAATAACCCCGGATTCGTTTTCATTCTCATGCCCATGCCCACATTGTTAGTCTTCAATTGTTTTGCTTAATCGCTCTTATTTCATTGTTTATGATAGAAACAATGGACTTGGGATATACCCACAAAGCCTGACTCACAATGCTTTGACTCGTGCCGGGTTATCAGATGGCAATGTATAAATATTGTTTACGTCCGGCATGGTGGTCAGCATATGTTTTGTTTGCTTGTAGTAGTTTGTATTACACTACACATGTCATACACGAAACATCAAAAACGGTATACGAAGGTTGCATTGCAAAAGCTGTTCAGGATGAAAAAGAAACGTTTGAAGCTAAAGAAAATGAGCGTGATGAAGATACACCGTCCTGGGCTAAGCGTGGCTACAGTTTCTTGATAGGTTTGATTTCTGTGATCGGTAATTTATGTGACAAAATTTTTGGACACTCTTACCACATTTTACGTGTGTAAAAGTTGTGATACATGGGCAAGAAAAAAGGTACTCTTGAATACAATCCATGGTGTGGAGAACATAAAGGCGAGTGTAGCATCAAACATTCTGGCAGTGCTGGACAAATGCAGGAAATCGCTGCAATGTTGACCGTTTGCATTTTCAATGAAGGATATTCAGTTGTTAAAATTATGGAATATTGACCAAAATACTATGCATTTTGCGACAAACTACGACAACAAAGTTGTACGGTGCCGAGAGGAGTACGGATGCATGAAAAAAGGCCGCATTAAAAGAAAAAAGGCTACATCTGCGGAGGAAAATAAGTTTGAGGAAGCAAATGGTACCCACTATCAGCCAGGATGTGCAGATTAAGGGTAAATTTAACTTTTTTGAGATAGGTGACATAATTTCGATCAAAAAACTTAAACGTACTTTTTCATTGCGCGTCGTAAAATTGTAAAAAAAATCGGCCGATTCACTTTAAACTTTGCACACTATTTTTTAAAGTGTTTAACTAAAGAAATAACCTACTATAAGAGTTTAAAAAATTGTTTTAGAGGCCAGGGAATCATTTTTTCGTTTACGAATATGACGCAAATCGATTCACCCATGTTCGGACATGCCCCAAATCGTCAATAAAATTGTCGTTGCTGCAACAATACGCTATTTCTGTCCTTTATAACCAAGATAAAAAGATTTTTTCTTCGTATATGCTTGCAAATGGATATTTTGGACATGATATTGTGAGGCGCAATTTGAATCTTTATCTTTGCACTGCATGCGCGCTACACCAGTATGGCCGCCATTTTGCTTTTAAAAAATACAAAAAAAATGTTAGTCGTAGACTTAATAAAGAAGTACAAGTTTCAAATTGATATTAGTAGCAGTTTTTTTTATAAGATTTTTAAAAAAATAGAATGACCCCTTAGCAACGACAGTATATTGAAGAAACGAAACCTGTTTCTTTTTACTGTGATTTTTATTTTCAAAGAATGTGTGTTACGCTTAAAACTTTCCGTAGGGAAAACGTCCATTTGTTTTAAAACTATAATGAAAGAAAAAAGAATACAGTTCAAACAACACAATAACAATTTACAAATTTTGCATCTGTCTCCCCAAATCTGAAGTAAGCCTAATAAAAATCTTTAGTTAAAGTCTTCGAGAAAACCTAGGACGAAAAATTCTCATTTGAAATGAGGCAGGTGTGTGTCGAGTCAATGCCATCGAAAATAAATAAGAATGAAAGCTTGTTACGGCCATATTTTGCGTAACGCTCACCACTCTTACACCGTAACCGATCCTGGCCACGGTTTGAGCAATCCCACCCAGCTTCACCCGCGAAGAGGGGTGTGGAAAAATATATTTTGAAAAAGGGGCGCCACCCGTTTCTGCGCCGGGACTGCCCTGTCCGCGAATCCTGAAACGGGAATAGGATCCGCGACGACCCAAAACCACCAACAAGGGAATCTGAAACAAGGTCCTAAATGCCGGACACGCAATTTCCGCTTCGCCACTTCACGCAATAATAACAATTGATAATTCACTGAACTAATTTATTTCCTGCTAAAAACCTATCTAAATCCTAACTATATACACTTAATCTTACAATTTGTTTCTTATTCTACTGCGTCGACTGCTTCCTGACTCGCTCCCTGGCTGCTCGTCTGGCTGTTCGAGACACGCGTACACACTGTTTTACAGGAAACTCCCTTTCACTAATACTATATGGGTGTTCTTCTGGAACTGGGTATTTTTTCCCAAACTGCAGACTTTCAAAGTATCCTTTTAGTCCATTCCAAACGTTTCTCGATATATTTTATAAACCAAACGGAAATTACTGTACAAAAATTTTCACGATAAGTTTTGCGCGGTCACGACAGCTCACACCGCACTATTATCACTCGAAGATCTGCACTCGAAAAATAAACACTGTTCAAGCTTCGCCCCGAACAAAAGGTTCCACATTCAAAACGCAGCTTCGCACCGAACAAAGCGATCGCCGTAAAAAGAGAAGATCGACACCCAAGACGCACTCGTCTTCGACCCTTGAACTTTTCACCGAAGAGAGATCTCAACTCAAAATGCACTCCTTGAGCTTCGCACCGTCAAAGACGAGAACAAGCTCTCCACCGAAAAAGACCCCGTCAGCTGGCCTCGCGGTTCTATTTATCCCAAACCCCAGTGCCGTTGATACCTCGCCAGTCAACGTCCACGAGATTGTTGACCTCTTCAAAGCTTCCTAGCTTTGGAACTGGTTTTGGCGACGCACATCAGCTGGCGATCGAAGCTTCGAAGGTTTGGCCAGAGCGTTGCACCTCAGTGCGGGGGGGGGGGGGAGGAATGCTGTGACTGTTGTGGGATACGATTGGAGCGCGGTAAAATACTCGTGGCAGTCGTTAACCATGGTGAATTGCAAGTACCAATGGTTGTGGGTATCACAGGCGCATCGGGGAATCCATTGGCAGACGTTGCGTGGCGAACATAATTTTTTTCTAATATAAATGCATTTTTTAATTAGGTGTGCTATTAATATAACATTCCAATAGGCTAAAATGGGCTATCATGTTTTTTATCGTAGATTAATAACAATTACTTTAACTGATTTAGAGGTTAGAGCGCTTGCTTCCTATACATCGAATACCAAGTTCGAGGCCCCGCGCCAACTGGTTCTCGGAAATAGATTTAGATGCCGGACTGTCAGATCACTCAGCTGCAAATTAGTACATACCATGAATCGAATCAGGATAAAAATTACGGCCGAGCGTTTTGCTGACCACTTCACCAACTAGTGTTCCGTTGGTTAAGTGAATGAAATAAATCTAATGTTACCTCAAAGCCTTGGTCCAATTTGAGATGCTGCGCGATCGATTATTGTTTATAACAATTAAGGACAATTATAATTCATAAATTTTGACTATTTCTGAGACTTATGCGAACCTAATACAAACTACTCAAATTCTCACTACAAGTAACATGTTGAGGCTTTTTGCTCGGAATCACAAGGGGGGGGGGGGTAATTCGAATTAAAATATAATACTTTGTTGAAAAATAATTGAAAAAATCAAGAAGTGGCTCTTCCAACTAACCATATGGAATTTTTTTGTGATAAACAATACAATATTAAAGTAGGAGACTGGCAGGATTAGGGCATTAAATTTCAACTCTCGTCAATCATGATTCAAACTTATTTGCAATACATTTCTCATTTTTCAAATAACCATTTTCTCATTAATATTCTTTCGTGCCACATTGCAGTATCCGCCAGCTATGGAAGGTCTCGAAAAATGTCTGAAATACAACACTAGGAAAAAGACTGCCTCCAATCTGTTTGACGATCGCACCTTATACTTTTTTGTGCGACAATGTTTGCGCAATCGTCGACTGAATATCGGTGGTGCCGATTGTCCAACTGTTGACGACTTTTCCACGTCCGATAGCGATGAAAATACCAACGACTGTGATCCCGGGGATTATTTACAAATGCAATCGTTCCCACCATGCAACCCGCAATGAAATCAACACTTTTCGCAGTTTTTATCGTGACAATGAGACCGTCTTTGTCGACTACGAACCGCTTAATTGCTAGAAGACTGCAAGCATGACACGTTAAACATGGGTAAAATATACACGATTGCAATGTGCATGCATAGTTTTCATTTAGGTGGAATTTTCCTTTTTTTTAAAGCGAAATGTGTGAAGTGCAAGGACAAGAGTTATTGGAAGATTTGCTGTGATTTAAAAAAAACCATTTAAACTGGATTATCAAGAAAATACCAGCAAGAAATTATTGTTTCCTTCAAAATGTTAATGCGTTATTATTATTTTTCCTGTTATATCATTTGTTAATGTTTGTGTTGCTCCCGAAACGTGAATTGCCGAAGAAATGTGAAAAATTGTAAAGGCACATGTTACAATAGTAAGAATATAAATGAATTGAAAAGTAGCAAAAGGGAGGTGGGAGGAAACAAGTACTAATTGAATTAGTCTTATCATCTAAACATTGTAATAGCTGTAGTACTAATCTGAAAAAAATAACGTTCGTTTTCTGTTCGATTTTTATTTAAGTCTATTCATGTAGTTCGAATTTTAAATAAAATGTTTAGATATGGAGCCTTCATTGCATGAATTTTTCCGTAATTGTGCCTGTGAATGGTAAAGGGAGCAATTGGCGCATAATACGAAAGTAGGCATTCAATTAACTGTCTGAAGTTTATATTCTATATTTGTGCTCGCTTTCTATCCCAAATGTCAACGGAAAAATACTCAAAAAGACCAATCATTTTTGCCGACTTAACAAATGAAATATAATTTAATTTAAACTCCAATAACAAATAGAATAACAAAGACAAGTCTATGTGCTGGTTTGGCAAATAAGTGCAGCGCTTCGCTTGACCCAGTGCGTTGGATGCTTAAGCGTTGCGAGCAGTAAAGGTAGAACGTAGTTTGTGGAATGGCCAGTTGTAGATAATATGCCGCGCCGTTCGGCTGTTTTATATAGAGGACATTTGTATCGATTCCTTTCGTCCAACTGACTGACGAGAATTGGCTGTGAAAATAAACATTTTAAGGAAGCTAACTCTCAACAAAAAAATGTCTTACAATAAAATGAATACATGGCATTTCCTCGACGAGAACTTTAGGATCTTGCTCCTCTAGACGTGACCTCCATTTTGCGCCTTCGATGAATATCCCATTGATATATACACCGTCTTCAGGCTTCCGATCCATTCTAAATGTTTATGAATACAAAAGTGTTCCATGTTGACTCAAGGAAACTAGATTTATGTCCATCATAATCACCTTCTCACTACGAGTACCTCAAAATCAAAGGTCAATGTGTCGATTGGTATTTTGTATTTGCGAGCGTAATTTTGCATGGCGCCAGTCAAAAATGCTTGAGTGAAATAGAATCCAGATAGCCAAAAGGTTGGTGGTTTGCCATTTTCAAACCTTAAACATTTGCAATAAGAAAGGATTAAGTAAGTTGCTAGAATTCTGTGTTATTAACACTAGTGTGTCAAAATGGGATTAATATTTGACTAGATTGAAGCAAAATAAACAAACAATGGTCGAGTAATTCAATCAATATTACTTTTTTCTAAACACTTACCACTTTTGCAGCCAATCTAATCTTCGCACAAAATCTTTAACATATGAGCCAAGTGGTTTTAAGCTAGGATACGACTTGGACATCCATTTGCCTGGAATCTTCTTGAGACTAATCGCGAAACTGACATCCTCCAGGTCCGGAGTCATAACAATCAACCCCTTCACTGCGTCCTGTAATTTCTTGCAACTTGTTCTGATCACCTTCAGCAACTTATTAAACCGTTCCATCTCTTGGACCAAAACTGTATTCATCGATTCATTATAATCAACAGGATACTTTGCTTTGGCTATCTCAATATCAAAATCGGCTGGCAGACTTTCATGCATACTTCGAAGCACTTCTACAAGAGCTTGCTCCGATTCTGCTCCTGCAGTCGTTGAAACTTTGCCGAGGGTGAGAATCATTGACTCGAGGAGTAGCGATGAGGTTTGCAGATCCCTTGTTATACCAGCATTCGGGTGCAGACCGTAAACTTCTGGAGATGGAATCGCTGGTATATTTTCCTCGACATACCGGACAACTTCGCGATGATCCGTTTTGCTTGGCAGGGCATACTCGTCTCCAGGTGCAAAGGTGTATCTTGAATCATTGACCACGCCGTCGTTCACAAAATCTGCGAGGATAGTGACGATGGCTCGTCGATCCCAGGCGTCCGTAACCCGACCGCCATAGTTGCATTCGGCCGTGAGATAGGATATGGCGGCAAACTGTATCTCGTCATATTGATTCATAAACATCTAAACGTGAATGTTGTATGAAGCTAAGGAGAGCTCTATCAAAACTAATTCACCTGCAACTGCTGGACGGAAATTTGAAAATCAGATTCGTTGAAACCGTAGGGAATATTCCAGCCTAGGGGCCCAAACTTCCGTCTCTCTTGCACCACTGCATGGAAGAAGCAGATTCCATACAGAAGCCGTGTAAACGCCCGATCCTTATTGGGACATCCTATAAAATTGTTGCATCTTTCAACAGTTCATACGTAATAAAATGTAATGTAACACCACTTACCCATGTAAAACTTCTCATCGTTCATTGGCTCCGAATTGTATGACCTTAGTAAGTTCTGCTGTAATCCTGTAGGCGGTTCATTCGTCATCTTCACTCCATTTTGCAGAAGTGAGACTGGGAACCTGTCGCTTGGATAGCTCGTAAGCCATAGTCTGAAAGTAGCTGCAGAGAATGGCTCAGACACGGCGTGACTTTGAAACCGCGAACTTACGTTGCGTGTTATAAATGTCCATATTCTCCCAAATGTACTCCAGGCTGGGCATCCATGACGCTGCCAGGTGGCAGTTTTGTAGACACACCCAAGTCCCCTGCTCTTGAGCCTCCTCAATCAATTTCTGAGCAATTGGCCCCTGTCCCTGACCTAACGATATACTCTGAAAAGTCTCGTGATAGTTCATTCTCTCAGCGAATAACAGGAGCGATCCCATGGGATCTGCCCCAGGCGACAATAGAAAGATCAGCGGCGAAAGAAAGTTAGAATCCTCGAAGGACTTGGCAATGTCGAAGGGTGGCGGACTTATATACTGTGGCCCCATCTCCTTGCTTACGAAGTCTGTAATGGCCAAAAATACCTTGTCCGGACGAAACGCTTTCAAAATAATGATTTTTTCGAAAGGTGTTGCCTGTTGACCCCATGGTCTAGGTAGGCTTTCTCTGTGTGGATCAACCGAATCGTAGTAATGTCTCCAAGCTTTCAAGTTCGATCGACACGCTTGAAGGAAACCCGAAAGAGATGGCAGCTGCTCCAGCCGGCAAATGTCTGACCACATTACGTCCGTAATCCACGTGGAATCTGGATTCTTTTCTGGATTTTCCAGAGCACTGCCTCCAGAAAGCAAGTACATAAGCTCGTTTTGTTTAATCTGCTCCTTCGTCAACATGATCTTGGTAGTAAGAATAAACGTATAAAGAAGCTTGTCTTTCTCGAAAATGGATCTGCAAACATTATTGTACAGATTTAACGTGATGGCATCCATCAGGAACTTGAGTCGTCTCGGTAAGTCCTTAGATTTGTTAGCATTCTCAATAGAGTACATGTAAAGATTAATGTACCAATTCAATGAAAACTGATACATCGGATCAATATTGGGCAGATCAGTGATTGTATAGTAAAGGACGGAGGAGTACGCGGCGACTGATTTATAACTTTGTCGGAAATTCTCAATCTTCAGTCCAGTTTCCTTAGATGTCTTCTGTTTGGCCATAATATTGGCTGCTAGCTCTTTAGACTCGTCAAGTATTTGAATGGCTTTCTCATTTTCCAGAATATCTCCTTCGCTCGACGACAATGTTTCCAGGATCTTATCTTCAGCCTCTTTTAACATAGCCTTATTCTGAGCATTCTCTCTGATTAACACTTTCCGTAGCTCCTGCAATTCTGGACGTTCCTTAGCCACCACTATTCCAAGTAGCTGATCCTCCAGACCACTCTGAGTTAGGGCGAAATTAATTATTGTCACCTTGTTAAAGGTTTCTGGCAAATAGTGGGGATTTCTCAAGTTGCTGGTCATATACAACTTGAATTTTGGTGATAGTTCGATTACATTGTCGCCTAAACTTATGAACTCTTTGCCTCCTTGTATGAAAGTATTGCGATTTAAAATAGGATCCAGTGGTACTTCCAGCTCTTCGCGAACATTCTCTATCAAAACCGGTTGACCCAAGTCAATAGACATTTCTATGATTTTCATGTAGTTTGCTTGAGAGAATTTAACGACTTGAAGTCGATTTGTCTTCTCCATGTTCTTGATCCATTTATTGGCTTGACCCTGGCGTTAAAAGCAAAAATGTTACATTAGCGAAAACAATCAATAATGTTGCTTGAAAGAAGACAGAATAACATCGAGTCCAGTCCACATTTTTAAAAATTTGATGGCAGAATTTTTATTTCTACACTTAATATCAATTACCTGTGGATCTATGAACAAACTGTATCTACTCGAACTGTCCATGACTACCGCATTTTCTGACGAGAACAAATCACTGGGTAGGCCGGCTATGTTCCATTCTTGGATAGTAATCTCAGATCCCAGCACAGTTACGAAACTATACTGATTCGAACATGGGATTTGCAACGCTTTGCACTTAGCCAGCCAGTCGTCTAAACATCGGTTCCGGAATGGTGCTGTTAGGGCACCCAAGTATGCAATAACTCCACAAGATATCAATATGTTTCCCGGTATATCCTCGTGCAATGCTTGCAAATTCTCTGCAGCTTCAGTCCAGCGAGATCTCTCACCACCCAAACCGCCGATCAGTGCTTTAGCTCGAAACAGCTTGCTTCTACAGAGCTCCACTGCGTCCGATGTCTTCTGCATTTGTGCATTAGCTTTCGCCAGCTCTTCATTTAGGCGTGCCACCTTCTCCTCGAGTGCTTTGGCCATGTTGCGTTTCTCAGCCAATAGGGCCATCGTCTCTGAGTACTCCCTTTCAGCACCCACTAACTTCGTCTTCTTCGGGGCGACAATCTTGGCTGCGGAATCATACAAGTCCATTGCGATAATCCACTTGCACATTCCCTCTGCAGCGCTCGACGCTTTTGCCACGATCTGCGGCTTAAAATCCCGATTGGTGATATACTCTTTGCGAATCTTTGCCATAATCTCCGGTTTAATGTTGTCCTTATCGAAGTTCTTCAATGAGTTCATGAATCCCATGTCTGCTGTAACTCTCTTACTGGGACCCCAATAATCGTTGACCATCTTTCCCGTCATTGGATCGTTAATCCGATCTGGCAGGACACCCTTGATTACACACACCGCCGCCATCACCAGCTTCACCGCAGCAGGTGGATTCGTCATTGATTTTAACAACGTAATATCTGCAGCCTTAATTGTATCCAGAGCTGCCAAGGCTTCATTAAGGATCGGCATTACTTCGGCCAAATCCTTCTCACATTCGTCTTTAAGAGCCTGAGCCGCTCCTGCCTGCACGTTAGCCACAACCTCGTCTTTCTTCACTTGTGCAGCTGCAGCGGCAGCAGCTACCGTCTCAGTGTTGATCTCAACCATCATCTTCCGTGAGTGTTCGGCAAGGACTTCCAGCTGTGGCTGCAGACTAAGCAGCTCGGTTGACATGGTTTCGATTGCGGCAGAGGCGTTCGCTAGAGTGTCCAAGCCTTTGATATATCGCATCTTCGCAGACATGATTTCCTTTTGTTTCTTCGTTACCAGATTTTCAAAGGACTTGATCAGCTCAAGGAATGAGGCGGATGTTATGTAAATAGTTCGCCCTGTTTGCGCGAAAAAATCGGTGATCACCTCATTGGCAGTCACATGGAAATGCTCGCAAGCCACAATGGCAGCCTTCTTCACTTGCGGCATCAGCTCAATGTTCGTCATGTACCGTTCAGCTACCATTTGTAAGGCTTCTTGGGGCCATAGTTGGAACCAATCTATGGTGCAGCAGTTCACCAAGGACGGGTACAACCGAATACGTGTACGCAACGCTGATCCGATTGGACTGAAGCACAGAATGATGTGCAGCTTTTGCTTGCATCGGCTAACAAAAAATGAAAACACCTGCAAAGGCGACACGTCGAGATTCCTGTTGCCTCCTTGTGCTGCCAGTCGGACCATTTCCAAAATCTCTTGTCGCTCGTCAACTGCGAAAATATTCGGGACTTCTCCTTGGTTCAGAAGGCAATCGATATCCTGCAGAAACAATTCCATCTTCATCTGATTCTCGGTCATAAGAAACGCTGTATGCTTGCCCAGACCGCCAGCTTCCTTGAGCACTTTTTTGATATCATCATGCCAATCATTGACGCCATAGTTTTTCGTGATCTCCGGCTGAAATAGGGTCTCACCACACATCGAAGCAGCCAATTTGGTTAAGGACTGTCGACCAGAGCCACCGATTCCCACTAGTAGAGCACTGCCGCCTTGCATCGACATAATCCGGCATATCTTGCTCAAGTGCTGCAACGCATACGTGAACAGGACAATGTTCATCTTTGAGCGTCGCGTGGAGTTGAACTCATCGAGACTTTTGCAAGCAAAATCGGTGTAGACGTCGAAGTCTATTTCCTCGTATCGCTTCTCATCCGCCGCGGAATCTTCATCCATGAAAGAACCAAACACCACTCTGTTCACAGCTTCCATGCTTATCTGTTTGTTTTCGTCCAGTCGATTATCGAAAACGGACTCCACCCTATCCTTGAAATGGTCACGCACTGCGTCATTCAATACTCGGAACAGCCATAGCTGATCAGGCTCGTCAATCAGTCGGTCGTAAAACACCCTGAAGCACTCGTGATACCAAACGCGAGCAAACAACTTTTTGTGGTATACCGACTCCTTTCTCATCAAGGAGCACCCTATGCAAACCCTCGATATGTCTCGCACATTAAACACATAGTGTGACTTGGCAGGGGTTGGTCTCAGTTCAGTACTCACGACCTTGTACACTTGCTGTGTTGCACTCACAATCTGATTCACTGAGGTCACGGCATCGGAGCCATGCCCGCCTTTACGGAATCCGTTCAGAAGCACGGAAGCAAAAATCCTACTAACCGTCTCCTCGGAAAATGTATTGATTGAAAAGATATTGAAATGGCACAGAAATCTAGGATAGACTTCTTGACGACTTCCTCCTGGCAGGCCACAAGCGCATAGTACAAGGATGTCATGCAAGAATATTTTACTGGTGTCCTTCAGGTCGTACCAGTACTTGAAGTCAAAGTATTGTCGTAAAAGCTCGAGTGGCGGTTGTGCCCCGTAGATCTCCTTTTCGGGCATGTTCATATCATCAACGAATATAATTGTGGTCTTGCCCTTCGGTGAACCATAGTTTCCGCGTTTCTTTTTGATGAGCTGAAAGAAGATGTGATCGTAAGAAAGAATTAATCGTTCATGGTTGAATAATGGCCACATCATCACGAAACAATGTATGGAAATCTTCAGTCCTTTCCCCAACCAAAAGTCTAAATTTATCTTGTGGATTTTTCTAGATGATAGCCAGGAGGATATTCAGGTGTGGAATGTAAAAGAAACAAATTTACCTGGTGTGCAAGTTTTTAGATTGCTAGATTCGCCAACAGCAAAAAAAGAAGTCTGGAATATTTTTCACCACAGACGAGAATTACTCAAGGCTAAGATAAACTACACCGCATAACAAAAGCCACTCACCATTACAATGATGACATACCGTCGCCAAAAGTGTGGTACATGATGCTATGTCGAGGGTCGAGACCTCAATTGTCAATCAAAAATAAAATGACAAAATTGTCCACGAGAACAACAAGGACTAGGTCATCGGATCGTTGCGCAATGAACTCCGCTGACAGGCCACAGGGAACTAGACTAAACTCTGAAAACACACCCAGAACCAAGGCCACGCCAGAATAGTGCTCATCGTACTGCGTAGGCGGCTAATCCAACCGTGCACCTGCCTTACACCCGCCATTGTTGGTAATGTAAACAACCAATTTCCATCACACGTTGACTGAAGTTCAGCAAACAAAAACGTGTATGTCGAAAAAGGTGGTATTACCTGTGTTCAAAATTGCGGTCGATCAAATTCTACAAAAAATGTTGGTTCGAAATTATACAAGGAAGCGATTGACCCCACTCGCGCTCCTTTCTTTGTGTGTGGAAAGACGGCCATAGGTGAATCGATCCTTTTCTATTTGTGACCGATGACAGATGACGGTGGTTGCTGACTTCAAAAATAACGATCACAATGCGCTTTAACTGATAACAGTGGACAATTTTGGTGAGCAGCTGTTTTAGATTCGTGGAGCAACGCTGGGAGCAGTTCTTGTGCAACAGACAACGAGGACTTCTCCAGTGTTCACCGGACAAAATGTGAAAGAATTAGTTAGTGGATAGGGTCAGCTTTATTTCGTTTTATATTGTTCAGCGAAGTGGGTGTTGTTTTAATGAATTCCCTTCGGTTCTATTTCTGGTTTTATGTCTGGTAAGAGTGATCAGTGGATACTCGAGAGGAATTAAATTTGCAGACGATAAATTCATGGCCCTTTTCTTACTGGAGGTTCGGCGCACCTATGAGTCGTACCCAAAGTATAAAATAAATGTAAGCAAGACCGTTCACTCCATAGGTGGTCGTGGCTTTGAGGCAAAAAATTCGCGTAACAAGATGCGTTATTTAATGTCAAATAACCAAAAACACTTAAGTTTGAAAAAAATATTAATCAGAATGTTTTTCGTTTAAGAAAATTGTCGGCCAAAATCACGAAAACACTGAAGCATATTTATTGAAATATTACTCACCTTTGACATAAATAAATTTTGTGTCTGATTAGCCGTTATCATTACAGTGAACGTTACAAACGCTGGAACATAGTGATCGGGCGAAATAGTATTCATCAACATGTTTTGCATATAGAAACTTTTCCCTGTACCAGTTGGACCCACTAAAAGCATTTTCTTTTTATGCTGAAAAAGATTTGAGTCACTTTTTTCAATTTAAAATTTACTTCTCAACCTTGATGTGGAGATGCAATAAGTGCATATAACGTCCAGTGTCAATAGTAGGAACCTGTACACCCAAAGAACTCTCTTCTGGGTCCATTCTTCTAACAACTTCTGGCCAATATTTCCATGCGCCTTTTTGATTGAACACGTAAACATAATCTACTAGAAGTCCTTCCATTGGAATGGATATTTCAATTGATCCAACAATTTCTGGAATCAGCGCTTCTTTGCTTTGACCATTCCATATCTGCGAAACCGGGTGAGGAATCAAAACAACATTCATATTTTCAAAAGGCCATCAAAAAATCGTCTTACACTTTTTTGGAAGACATCAAACTTTACACGTGAGTCCGCATCCAAGATGCCTCCTACACCCCACAATAAGGCATAAAGTAAAGCTGCTTCGAACCAAGCCTGTAAAAATCGCTCATAGTCCTCAGAATTATCTTGGATTGCACCGGCAATAAGCATTTCAAATATATCGAATGTAGTTCGAAGTACATTGAATTCACCAGGTCGTAAAAGCTGCTTGCAGTGTTTTCGGATGAATTGAATTGACTGGAAGCAGGAATACACATCGCAGTATAAATGAAAGGAAGCTGATAAAGATTTTATGAATTTGTTCCAAATAAATTGCCAATCGATGATAATTTTTAATGTTATACAATAATTTAAACTTGATAAAATCGTGCAATCTTCACCTGTGTGTCTTCTTCAAAAAACACAGTTACAGTAATAGAACACTAACAAAACAGAAAAACCTCAGAAGCTCCTAAAAAAATTAATAACAGACGGAAGTCAGACATACATTGCAATAAAAATGCAAAATTTCATTTTTCACTATGAAACAAAATGAACATATGCAAACCAGAGAGTTTGTATGACATTGTCACATAGAATTGTCAAACTCACACTACACGAAAAAAGGGTGCTTACAAGAATGGTGATTTACGTGAAATCAACTGTCGTCAAGTACACATCTAACCGCCTACCCGAAAAATATTAAAGAAGAAATATTAGTTAGTGATAAATGGAGGTTTTTGAAGCCATTCGGTTTTTTTTGTTACGACAGGGACGACTACAGGTAAGTGGAAACTGTAGAGCTGAATCTGAGTGACCAGAAACTAATTCTGTTTTTTTCGTGTCTCTTATGTACGGCGGGAGCAACTACAGGAAACGATCACAATCAGTAGAGCAACCACCAGCAAACAGCATTTTTTGCGATGCTTGGTATCATATTTTGATTAATTTCTCTAAACTCTATTTTACTTTAGGCTCGATACCCGGGTAATTTCGGCATAGTAAATTATCGGCACACACAGTGCACAACCTCTACTCTTGCCGTGCGATAACAGAATGAGACTACTCAACCCATGGCCAGTCGCGGATACAGGCCGAAAACTTCACCTCGCGATCCATAATATGCCTAAAGTCCTGTTTCTTTACTTAACACTTAACTAGACATTATTAGATATGAATATCGTATGCTTTAAATATTCCAAAGTTCAACAAAGCATACTATACTGCATTCAAGCATATTGAGGGCACAAAGAAACTAGTCTCAATATAACATTCAATTGTGTAAAACACTTACACTTGGTATAGTCCAACGTAGCATCTCCATGACTAGCACTCTATTGTCGTTCATCCATCGAGGATCGCATTGATTCAACCAGGACTCTGCAAATGCTTCCCAGCCGAGCGTCACCGGTTCCATGTAGATCATACCACATCGGGACACAGTAGCTGGGGATGCTTGTGCCAAGTCCATCACCTCAAATATCATAGACATAGATTGACTCATGGTGATCACCTCACCGGAAGTCAGACATAGTTTCTTGTTATCATCCAATACTGTATTCATGTTTTCAATCCACACAGCATCTACAGGTCCGTCGAAGATCAACTAGACAATCGTTCGAAACATTTAAATGGAACCACTAATGACATTTTTACGGATTCATACCCATTTTCGATCGCTGGACGGATCATTCACGAAATTCCTAAACAATACAGCCGCTATCCCGTCAGTCCACTCATAAGATATAGGATCGAAGGCCCCATACAATTGTCCCATTGTAATGGACTTGGGGTTTACAATTCCCATCTGGACTTCTTGAAAATAAGGGTTTCCTCCGATCTGTTTCAACTTGCCCAATATCCGCGCCAAGGCCTTCAGCGTGCTGGACTTGCCAGCCATAGGCTCACCAACCATCATGAAACCATGTCGCACGATCATCATTTCAAACGTTTGGATCACTTTCGTCAAAAAGCACTCTTTCGGTTGCAGGTTCATCTCGTGGCACACCTCAATGAAAGCGTTGGTGATGAGATTATAGTCTGGCTTGGGAAGATACACCCCGGGAAACAAGTCTGAAATTATACCCTCAAAAAGGGGAATATCAAAGGACAAGAACTTCGGGAGGTTCACATCCAGAAGAGAGCGTAGCAAAAGAATTTCTTCATTTTCGTCGGGGAAGGCTTTTTTCAGATTGCCACAAGCCGAAAGAACTGTTTTCACGGCCCGCATTCCATAATCGTAGTGATTCTGAGACGACAACTGTTCGGAACATAGCCGATAAGTAGTCACAATTTTCACGGAAAGCACTCTTGCGTTGACAAACCCATACGAATACAAGGAAATTTCTCCGATCATTGCATAATCCGGAACCATCATAGCCACGCTCCGGAATAACACCTTCAGATTGTCGGGTAGTTCAGATCGTCCAGCATATCCAGGGTTCATGGTTATGCAGACATAGCAGGCCGGATTCAAATTCAACTCAGTTCCTTCGAACACAAACTTGGACACTCCAGCGCGCACTGCTTGGATAATAGAAAGGATCTGTTGTGCCACCACAGACAATACTTCAAGCTCAATGCGATTGAACTCATCGAAGCATGCCCAAGCCCCGCAACACGCCAGCCCTTTGAAAAATTTCCCCATCGCTTTGTAGTCCAAGCCGTCCGAGCAGTTGAACACCTTGCATTGAACAGCCAAGGCCTTGGCCAAGTCCTTCGTAGTCTCAGTTTTACCCGTTCCAGCAGGACCTTCAGGCGCCCCATTCAAGTGGAGCTGGTACGCTCCAATGAGCGTTCGATAGCATCGATCGGTCAAAGGTGTGATCACCAATCGGTCAGAGTTGCCCAAATACTCGTTGGCATACTCCACTGTCGCATTTATGATTCGAACGAATACCCCCCCACCTTCAAAGTAGTAGCGTAGCTGTGCCAACCAACGAAAGTCAGCCTCGGAATGAACCTTCTCTTGGATCAAGTTTTCCACTACATCCCTTGCGTGAACATCGATGACAATCAATGATTTAATAGTAATTCTGTTCAGGTTTGTGATATCCGTCGACCGGATCAACGCCACGATCTCGTTCAGATTGTTAGTCAGGTCGTCGAAGTAGTTTCGGATCAAGGACTGATTCCTCGTCTCCAAGCTGTTGTGGACGTCGGCTGCCCAGAACACCTGCGAGACGCATAGCACGATCATCTGAGGCCAGTCAAGTACCCACTGGCTGCGCTTGTTTTCGATATACCGCAGGTAACTCTCCGTAATCTCATTCTTTACAGCAGCAAGCATTTCCTTTTCGACACCCGATAACCACTTTTCCACGCTACCACCTGCCTCTGCAGTTGATACAATTGTAACAAGCGTTATCTTCTCCTCGTCAGAGCTGTTCATCGCCCGAACATTGAGGCTGACGTCAAAATCCAACCTGTAGATTCCTTCAAAACACTTGTTCAAGTGTGGCTGCACTCGCAAAGGATTCTTAGTTTCAGAAAGAATCTCCAGCATCTCATCGTTCGAAAGAAAGAAAAATCGAGGGAAGAACAGCCTTTTCTTCTCCAGATAGTTGTTGACACCGGTCGTTATGTCCTCCAACATTTTATTAGCTATCTCCAAAGCTTCCAGCAATCCAGGCGAAGGGGCGGTCTCCATTACATTCGGCTGGCGCACTATCATAGTCATGTACCTCCTGTAAGTCTGATCAACTTGCGCGAAGAGCCTTCCCTCCTCGGGCATTTGGGAAACAATATCTTTTGACGAAAAGATTGGCAACAGGTAGAGGAAGTTGGATTGAACCTTTCCCCACTCGTCGAAAGTCATATTCACCCTCATCAATTGTTCGTACCAAGCCCGCACTTCTCCTTCGCACGGCTTCACAAACGCCGATCCTCTCATCGAAAGCGTCTTAATTATGTGATCGTCCAACAGCGCCTGCACATCATCCAAACTTGATAAAATTGTAATCCCAGTGTCCTTGTACGGTCCCATGGGGAAATGCACGGCACTCCACTCCTGAATCATGGCTTTCAAATTCATGTGCAGTTGCAACTCTTTGTTTGCTCCAGAGCTTATGATCTCCAAACTGTCCAACTGATCGTCGATGTTGAAATTGATAATTTTTCTCAGACTCGTTCCGGCGTCCGGAGTAATATCAAAGCCCACAACCTCGGACATTTCCTTCCAATGTCGCGGCCTCAAGGCTTGGTTGCACATAATTCCGACTATGAATACACCCAATCGGAAGTCCTTTATCCATTGAATCATTTTTGCACAAAGCTTGATCGGAATGGGGTGGTTTTCAGGATCAGGATCTTCAGTTTTGCCCTGGTGGCGAGGTATTAAGTGTTTTGTAACTTTGCACGAAGCAAACAAATAGGATTACTCACTATGAAAGTGCATATGGGATTGGCTATCATATCCTGTTTGACTTTATTCCGATAGTACTTTTGCGTTTTCAGAAATTCATTGAAAAACTCATCAGTGGTCGCTTCAATAAACTTGGGCTCCAGATATTCGAACGGTCCATCCATCCAAACGTAGTAAAATCGCAGCCATCTGATGCAGAGCCTTTTGAATTGAAGAACATAGTATTAATCAAACATTAATAACTATCCAGGTAACTGAACTTAAGGCTTTGGGCAACTCAATAGTTGGTTCACCTTAAAATTGCCAGAATTTTCATTTGGATGATAGTGTGAGGCTTACGAAACCTCAATACATTGCAGATTCCAATTACTTCTACAGTCAAAATATATACAAAGCAAATTTCAGGACGATCCATACCATACTTACTTCATCAAAACTGTAAAAGGCACGACAAACTCTTTCAGCCCCTCCAATTCTGGATAAGTTGATTTCGGGAATTGGAAGAGCTTCTCTTCTTTGTTGATCCACGCAACATAGTCGTCGAATACAATCAACTGATCGATGAAGTTCTGCAAAAGGATATAGTAGTCACGGAACTTTTCAGGATCACTCATATCATTGACGATGGACGTCATGGGAATCATTTCAGCGATGTCTGCCCTCAACTTTCTGGCCACCATCGCCAAATGCTCTTCAAAGTGGAATTTGTAAGTTTCATGCATTGTAGCGTTCTGATCGAAAACGTTACGCATCTCCTCGAGCCAATTGATGGTATTCCTCTGCAATTGTATATGTTCAGGACTCAATTCGGTCAACTCGAACAGCTCCGTGCCAATTTTCAAGCTGTTCTCGATACGCTCATGAAGCTCGTGTATCTGAACAGTCTTCACATGCAGCATATACTGCCCGCCTTCGAGAAGTTGTTCAGTGGATTTCGGGATTTCAAGTGCCTTCTTTCGGATGTCCTCGAAGATACCGCAAATTTCTTGTTGCTCCTTCATATGCTCCAGAACCACTTGTTTGGTTAAAAGATCTATGATTGAGTCGACAACACCTCGGAGTCTCATGATGGCGTTGGTCTTGTTGATTATAGCCACGTCGAAGTACTCGATGGCCACTTCAGAGCGCAACATTGAAATATAGTTGTGGTAGTTGCTGATTTCTTCGAAATACTCTCTCAATTTTCGAGACTCAGTCGAAAAAGCGATAAGATTATTTGTCGTTCCTTCGCTGTAAAGTCCGTAGTACTTATTCTGGATTGCCTCAACATATCGTAGTACGGGTGTGTAAGTGGATTCTAAGGCAGCATACAGCTGTGCTTTTTTCTCGTCAACATATTTACTGAAATGCAAAAAGAATGTGTTAAAAGTATTCCTTTCAAAATGATTTTTTATCGTTTGAATAAAGGGAAGTAAGTGAATAAATTGTAGTCCAACATTTAGTGAGTATTAATTTTTAATGCAACAATTAAATTGATCCTCTAATAACGGGTGAATAACTTGAAAAGTTCATATTTTTTGCTGAATATATATAGCTTTGTTTCAATAAACAAATAAAAATTCATGAATCAAAATATTGTCCGTTAGAAGCTTTGACTTTTTTCTCATTTTTTCAGGCAATTTTTGAATTCCTTGCCGAAAAAACCGTTCGTATTTGAGGCCATGAATAAATCGTGTCAATTTGCGATACTCTATTGTGAAGTAAAGGGTACGCCAGTAAGAGCATTCTTCGTCGATCGAAACAAGTGGTGATCCAAAGAGGCAAGGTCTGGGCTATACATCGGGTGAGGCCAAACTCTCCATTCAATATTTTCCAAATAGATTTTAAACGACCTTGAATATGAGGCGTAGCATTGTCATGCTGAAAAATAACTTTCTCATGTCAGGTCGCATATTCTGGTCATTTTCAAATCAACGCCCACTCCAAACGAATCAGTTATTTTCTGTACAGGTCTCCCTTAATAGTTTCAACAGGTTTTAGCAGCTCATAATGGACGACACCCTTCTGATACCACCAAATACATAATATCACCTCGACGAAATGGCATTGATGTTCCTCGTTGGCCAGACTTCACATACGATGTATTGGATTCACTTTTCATCGCCCGTTACAATACGATGCAAAAACGACTTCGTTTCAGACACGCAAAACGCCGTTCGACGTCTCTCGGCTTCAACTCGTGTGGCACCCAATTTTCTTGCTTTTGGATGAGTTCTTATGATTTTAGGCGCTGAAAAATTGCTGCGTGCGTCATGCTCAATGATTCTGCAAGCAATTCTTGCATTTGACACGCGAGTCTGCGCTGAATAAAGTCTCCAATTCAACACTTCCGAACTTTTTGGCTGACCCAGATGTTCTTTGTATTTGATATCAAAATCACCACTTTTGAAACGCGCAAATCACTTCTGACAGATTCTAACATCTGAAGCATATTTAGGATATGCTTCTGAGAGCAAACGTTGAGCTTCAGATGCATTTTATCTTCAAATTGAACCGATAGAATACAACTTCCCGCAAAATTGGTTTTGCCGGCTTGTAATTCGACATTTTAGGCCGATTAAAAAACAATGTGTGTTCGCTTTGACAGATCAAACTCAATAGATTTTAACGCGCTCTTCAACATAAGATAGATGTCATTGTAAATAAAATAGCGCGGATAATGCATATAAACTTACTAACAACTATGAATTTTTGAAGTTGTTCACCCTACTATATATTCCAAACTTTAATAAAATTTTATTTAAAGGCAAGATTTCAATTTTGTCAAAATCTAAATCAACTAGTCTCGTTGACGTTTCAATGCCGCTAAACCAAGCGCGTCCATTGGACTTTGCCCATCACCGTGAAGCGTAAAAGTCAGAACGAAGTACAACACGTTGACATTTACCAGGCGGAATGAAGTGCGCTTTCATAGAGCCTGTTAAAAATTTCATTATGAGTAATGTACAGTACAGTCAAATTGTTGTTGATTCCTGAAAAAAATACCAACTGTTTATCCAAAATCAACGGTTTAACTACTAATATTTTTAAACGGACTGCTCGTACTGTTCGCGCCCACAAGACAGTATACTGCCTCAACTGCATTTGGAGGACTTGCTGAGACACAAATTAAAGCGTGTTCTATTTCTGAAATTCAATCGTGCAATCTTAGTCTCAAACGAGAAGGCAGCGCGCAATGTGATGCATCACCTGCCCAAATGAGTGAGAATTCGACAATAAGATATGTGCCTACGCAGTGGCGAGGGGTGAAAAATTACTGTGGGTAAGCAGATGATTTTCTAGCATCAATTTTCACAGCTGATTTGCAAGCCGGGAACGCTACCGGCTTTTTGATTTGTTTCCATATCCTATTGAGGAAAACCGAGCTGCCATTCCAACAAACGGGAGTTGAATGCCCACGGCACCTTAAATTATTGATGAATTCGAGACTCGGAAAGCTTTGCTGCAACTCTTACAGATGTTGATCGCTTTGTTGGCTATCATGGAACTATGAGGATATGTAGAATGAAGAGAATGGAGTATGATGGAATAAACACTGAGATCAAGTGGAACGATTGTGCATGTTAACAGTGATGCATGCAAGTAAATAAACACTTAATTCCCTTATCAAACTGAAGTGTTAGACATTTTTGGAACATATTTGGAAAGGGAAGCCGATGGGAATCGGCTTATGTAAACACCTCGCCACTGGTACATTGGCATTTTGTGAAGCACATCTTAGACTTGTAAAAAAAATTGTTGCTGTTGAAAAGACCAATACACAGATCTGCTTGATGGATATTGTAATTCAAGCAAAGACGCCTCGAGCTGCAAGTATTTCATTTTGCATACCTGTTCAAACTAATGGGTAGGACGGTCTCAGTTGTCGGAAATGAAAACCTATCCAACAGAGGCTCTGGTGTTTCCAAATTTGTCCCAATACTAACGATCTCATCAATAATCGATGCGAAACATTGTTTCACAGCCTCAAAGCTTGGCTCCAAAGATAAAACATCGCCAAAGCAAATCAATTCATACAACAACATCGGCATTCGCTCCCTGTCCGAAACAACTTGGATCAGGTCCTCGATCGTGCGCATCTTAACCAGGTTCAGCTGCCGATTTATGAGTCCTTTCGACGCCTTTAAAACCCGCTTCCACTGCGTGAGTGTCAATGCGTGCTTCTTGAAATTTTTCTTCATGATGTTCATGATTTTAGGATGCCACACCCTCCGAATGAAATCGGTTTTCTCGCCCAGTAACGTGGTAGCATTCCTCGAGTACTGGCGGGTGTTCACAGGCTTTTCCAGTTTTGCAATCACATCGTACATCGCAAAATCACAGAAAATCTCAGGGAAGTCCATTTCAAAATGCTTCAGGATCGCCCGGATGAATACATGATTCAAGCTGAATTGATTTTTTAGTCGTTCCCGATTTAGTAAATAGGTTGCATAGTTGGATGTTCTCCTCTTTGGGATTTCCCGCTTTGGCATGACAACGTTGCAATGCTCTTCACATTCCGGGTCGACTATTGGATCTTCCTCTGGATCGACCAGTATTTTCTTCAAGCTGTACTCCTTGATTATCTGATCAAACTCCTCGTGAACCTCGCCCATATAATCTTTCACTATAGTCGGGTATTTTTCACGCAACCGCTTTGGAACAAAGTCTATGATTTTATTTTCAGTTTGGTAGAGCATTCGCGGAACTGGTATTCGGCTCGCATATTCCCGCAGCTTTTTCACATAGTGCGACTGCTTCTTCGGAAGCAAGTTATGCGGGCTAACGATGGGCTTCCGAAACAGTTTAACTTTCGCCTCGGTGGCTTTTCGCTGGAGAAATGTATAATGTCTTCGCTCCTTAATCTCACAAATATTGTACTTCAACAGAGGATTTTTCGTATACTCTTCGTTATCGTATCGGTCCAGGTTCGCCGGTGGACGATAGAGTCGCTTCAAGTTTTTACTCATTGTATTAAATTTTATTAAATATCGTTATTTGTAACGGGTTTTTTTTTCGCCAGCAGAAAATGTTAAAGAGCGATTAATTAATAACATAAAATATATACATTTGTCACGATGTAACGTCACTGTTTACTGCCAGTTTGCTTAGACTGGTTTAAATGTCTGATAACTTTCATTCATGACTGTTGGAAATTGAAACGTCCAATTGGATTTTGTTGTGAAAATTGGCATTTGTCGTAGAAAAGATGTTCGCTTGTTTGTTCCATTGAGCAAACGTCTAATGTGTCTCAGATACGATACAAACCTAAGCCGACTGGATTCTACAGTATTTACTCCGTCCTTATGGCACCATAAATAAAATATTATCTATGTAGATCTTCCTATGCCAACCGCAGTGGTCGAGGTGTACAAAATAGCCCACGAATTAAACTAGGAAAGTCTAACTTTCATGGAGAAAGCTAGATTTCTACATAAAAATTTACACCGTAATAAATATATGTGGCGTTTGGCCTTCTGGTTTTGAAATTAAACACCACGGAAATATTTAACTGTAATTATTATATAAAATAACGAACAATAGTTTGGGATGTATTCACAAGTCGACTATCGCCGGCCGCGTGTCGTGGAGGAAGAAGGTTTTTACTTGACTTCTGCTGCGCCTCTCGCCGTCAGAAAAGGAAAACGTCAGAGTCTTCAAATGTGGCGTTACTAGAGCTGCCACATATACATAGATAAAATATGATTTGAGCATGAAATGCCATTGTTAAACTGTTTAACGAAAGCATCATTTCGCTGATAAATTAAACACAACACTGAACAGCTCAACTACCCAGTATTACAGATAAATGAAAAATATTCACGTGAAAAACAATGTTGCTTAATGTCGTTTATTGTTAATTTAAAGGTCACCGAACATTTGACGTTCTTCGTACTGAAAAATTATGGATCAAAACAAGCTGATAATCGATGTTGAAATATGTAAAAGATGACGCTAGTTGATATTTTTGTATTCACCACTCTGGCACAATGTGTCAAGGAAAAGCAGCGCCGCTTAAAAAATTTGTCCACTGCAAGAAAAATAAATCGAATTCAAATCGGTATGCATGCCAAGAACTGCTCAAAATACACATTCACCTACTTTTCCCCTGGTTTTCAA